>CM029365.1:14537903-14599816 GCA_017140985.1 Hormaphis cornu | reverse complement strand
CGATTCGTATCATCGACAGTTACGATAACTATATTTTGTTATGTCAATATTGAACTTTCGGAGAAAAAAATATTCTATTTATTTTTACCAGCGACGTCTGGTTTTCCATGGTTCGATCACGCGATATAGTTAAAAAAATGTGTTTTTTTTTTTTTTAAACAATTTACGATTTACGAGTTGAATCTTTATTGTTATTATTCAATTTTTTTTTTTTTTCATACGTACAATCGCAGTTTTAGCGTTTATTTTGGTTTTGTAAAAAAAAAATTTCAGCGATAAACTGCAGAGCGTCGTCAGGTTTTGTTTTTCCGACACTGGACCGACCGGGCACGAATTTTTATCGGTGATTAGAACAAATTCGCGGAGAGGATATAAAACCAGCTTGCCAAAACGTACAGCGTGTTTACGGCGGAAAACACTTCGTCGACCACGATTTCAATAGTTTAGTTATATTTCGATGTGCGTAATAGGTAACGATACATTTTATACAATTATAATCCCATGATCGAAATACGGGTGACGTGGAACGTTTAACGAACAGGGCTAAATGATGGGTGTTCGTAATTATTTTTATGAGAAAAACAATTACCTACAACGAAATCTAAAATCTTTTTACAGATTAATTCAATTTAGTGTTATTAGGTAGGTGTAGGTTTATTTTTCCGAATTCATTTTACACTATTTGTCACAATAATATTTTTACAACTGATTCATTTTAAAGCGCGTAAATAGGCTGCAGTTGCTCAACACAGCGTATACGCGTGTCTAGTTGTCTACGATCCATGTGTAACGGGGCTCAAAACGATTATTCGACAAGTTTGAGTTTTATGTCCGTTTCTGGAGTGATGATTTTTTTTTTTAAATCGACCATCGTGTAAGCGTTCGAACAAAAATCGTCTGTTCAATGGAAATTTAGATACTTAGTTTTTTTTTTTTTTAATTTAACTTGAAATATGTTTTGTTAAACCTTTGTCGGACGACGGTTGTGCGGCGCTCTCGATCGAGCACGCAGACGACGTTTTGGCGTCCAAGTTGATGTCTTCGATGCTGCAGCTCATCGCCGTACACGCGATCGACACGTCGGACTGGTGCGGTCCGTCTTCTTTCGGATCGTTCGCGGTCGCCCCGGCCGCGGCCGTCGATCCGACCGCGTCTTTGGGCCGGTTCACGATGTTGATCGGGCCCAGGATCAGTTCCAGCATGTCGCTGCAAACGGTCATGCTGGGCTCGACGATGAACTCGATGAAACCTGAAAACGTGTCCAAACAAACGAAAAATTAGCCTAGTTTTTTGTTTCATTCAATGTGCTTAACTATAGAATTATAGATGTTATAATATTATTTATTATAGTCACGCGATCAAACAACAACGTTGCGAATTTCTCTACTAAATCCTGCAGAATCCAAAAGTTTTTTAATCTAGACGTATACTGTAACATGTTTTCACTATTTTTCGGGTAGAAGGAGATTTTTAAAAAAGTATCAGTAACTTTTCTGATACTTTGGTTCCAGTTCTTTTTTTTTTTTAAATTTTGCTCGTTTTTAAGTACATTTTCAGGCGCGTGACGACGACGTTATCGTGTAGAAAGAGTGCTCCAATCTTTGCGTTGAAAAAGTCGAGATTTCGGCTATAGATTATATTTTGCTTGGCACTTTTTTCGTTGATGTTTTCATTATTTTTTGAGTTATCTGCCGAAAACGACGAAAATTAGAACATCACCGAATTCGATTGTTCGTGTTCTCGACTGGAAAGAGCGATCCGATCTATTCGCTTTGCCTATAGCACAATACAGCTAGGAAAATTGATTTGAATTAGACGTCTTTCGAAACAATTGTTAAAATTTTCCAAACTAGGGAGTTTCGATTCGAAAACACATAAATTTAAAACCGCCTATGGAGATGCGAGTATTGGTCCGACATTTTCAAGCAGTACTATACACAACGTAACATAGTGAACTTATAGTATTGCACAAAAAGAAAAAAAGGAGGAAGGAAAGAAAAGAAATAAATAAAGGGAGTAAATTTGTAGAGGTCGGTGAAAAGTTGTTTGGCGTAGCGATTACCTAAAAAATTCGTTTTTCAGGTAGCATAGATAGTTTTTTATACGACTGATATTTTTCTTTAAATTCGGTTTTTACCAGGACGTATTCTGGATAACCGATCAAGCTCAAAAGCGTTTTTCGAATGTAATGATTTATCATTGTGTAGTGTATAAGTTTGATCCAGAACTTCCGAAACATTGTCCTACGCATTGAAGCGACCCCCCACTGCAAAGCGATAATCGCTATGCCCAACGTTTTCTCACCAACCTCTATGACAAATTCAGCCCCTTTTCTTCTTCCTTTTCTAAATTTAAAACGTAATTTTCGATAAACTATAATATATAGTACGCAAGTATACTAGTACTAGTACGTGTAACACGTTATTCGTTTAAAACGCACAGTTCCAAAACAAAAACAAGGTAGTTAGTTTTACGATCTCGAGACATTTTATTTGGTATATGGATCGTTTGAGTTCATAACGAGAGTGATACGAATAAATACGAACCGATTTGAGATTCAGCGATCAAAGTGTTGTTTCTGTCGCACAACGGGCTGAATGGGAGTCCTAGTTTCTTCTCCATGTCGCCTTGCAAGAAGAACTCTTCCAACAGCTGGCACGTCCACTTGTAGTGCAAGTCCCATTCTTTGGCGGGATGCGAGATGTCCGCGCAGTGCAACACCATCGACATGGCTTTGGACTTGTCGATTCTATAAACGAGCGAAATATTTAACAAATATTGTGAATTCGATTGAACTCTGTTTTTCCACGATTGCGCTTGACCTAACCTAACCGACTGTCCATTTTGTTGTGGGTCGTGTTTAGTTTTATCGAAACTAGAAGGTTTTTTTTTTGTGTGTTCGGGAAAAAAGAATCAATTGACGTCGGAGAGACGTTTAAGACATGTGCAAGGTTCAGCACAGGTAACGGAAAAACGTTCAAGAATAAAATAACAAAATTTTTTTCCATTTCTTAAATTAACAGTATAGTATTTTATGTATTAATGTTACACAAATAAACTGATTGAGATCTTGAAACCACCATATTTGCTGAAGACGTTGTTTGTACAGATTTCATACTTATCAACAACGCTTGGAGCGGTTTAAAAAAAAAAACACGTTGAAAATTGAAAAGAGTAGGTACCATTATTATTATCGTAGCACGCCCGACAACGGAATCGAAATCCTAAACGACTTGATAGAAGATATTAAGAAAATAAAATTAGGTCGAGTTCAAAAAGAATATTAACTAAAGGATTTAAGTTTTTCAACTGATTTGAAAAATAAAACATAATTTATAAAATATAGCGAAACGCAATAGGTAAATGCAACAGTTTTAGTGAAATATTCAGTATATTTTAATCTTAAAGTTATGAATGAATTTGATCAACAACATAACGATGTAAAAACGTTTTCAAACCTAAAGTGTATATTGAAAAGCCTTCGAATTTTTATTGCTTTTGACAAACACCTGTAATATTCTAACAGACCATGGTTCATTAACTGGTTTTGTATTGCGATTTTCTTTATTAGTTTAATGTTTCAAGACTCTTTCAACTGAAAGTTGAAAACTGTACCAAACGGCAACAACTGTATATATTTACAAATTTGAAAACCCAGTGAATCGTCCAGAGCTTGTCAAATTCAGTTTCGATTCAACAAACGAAATAATCACAACATGCATGAAATCCTTCATAACGGCGCGTGCGGATTTTAAGTTCGTCGGATGGTTTTTGAAAGTTTTGACTTTTTCTTTTTTAGATCATAGCTCAAAATGCCAGTTAAAATTTCAAAATAGTTTCAACCATTACGATGATCTTACGATGCATGTTTAATAGGTGCATTCATACTATACTATCCTAAAAAGTGTTTTCAGAAAAAAAAAAAACAATGTAAAACCAATATTCGATCCTTTCTGCGTTTAGAGTTGAAAATCTAATGCTCTTGATATATTATATTTTATGACTAATAAAACTATTCGCTCACGTTGGTTCTGGCGAAGTAATCAGCGTCTTCATAGTTTTCAGCTGTTGAAAATGAAAACTCATGTCGGTCGCCAGCACCATGTCAATGACGAGAGATCGAAACTCGCGATACTCTTCTTTGGTGAGATTTTGCAGTATGTTGCAATCGTCGTCTTTTAAAATTCTGAAAAGTAAAAAAAAAAAAAAATTGTTCCAGCGGTAAAACATCTTTGAGTTTCGCAAGATTTTAAAGTATATAATACGTTATGGTTTGCGCGATTGTTCAGTTGTCTCAGGTACATATGTATATAAAAATAAAACAAGTGTGATGCTTTATTGGATTTTTGATTCTGAGTGTAGCGAAGGATGTATTGGTTTTAACATGATGTGTGTTTTATTATATTTTTTTTGTTTTTTGCCACTATACGAAACGACGATAACTTTTTCAATAATAATTTCGATCTTTACACTCAAACCCGGTTTCTAATGGTTAGCTACTTTGTCGTATTGGAACTTTGAGGGGTCATGGATTTATTAAGCGTAAAAAATCAAAAAAGTTACAATAAAAAAAACTAAGGAAAAAACTTTAAAAATTACGGCAAACGTGTTTTTGACATAATCAATTTAGTTTATGAATTTCCAAAGTATTGTATAATCGGAACGAGCTTTAAGATATTTCGTTTGTTTAGTATTTTTTCGTGTTTATTTTGTTTGGTAAAAAATTTAATTTTCTAGAAAAAGTTTTGAAAATTTAATACAAGGCTTCCAACATATAAATCTATATGCAACTAGAAAATTTCGGAAATCCATTGGCTCAATTTTTTATTTTGATTGTTTAACATTGGAAAATTCTCAATAATTGGTTGTGTAACTGTAACTTATTTTTGGAAAACTAACTTTCTTTTAAAATTTTGTTCGATAAAAAATTTTATTTTCTAAAAAAATGAAAATTTAATACGATGATTCTAAACCATAAATCCATATGCAACTAGAAAATTTCGAAAATTCATATTAATAATTTTTTTTTTTTTTGTGTCTTCAGTTGAGAATTTGTTGAAAATTGGTCATACACACTACCAGTTTCATTTTTGGAAAAACATTTATAACCTACAGAAATTCGTTATTTTAAGATTTGAAAATATGCTATTTTAAACAAAATTTTCTATCTGAATCATAAAATCCGCCCATTTGACTCTAAAAGTGTATGAAAAAGTAATGATAAAACGGTGTTATTTTGATTATAACAATGAAATAATCACGCGCTGTTGTGCAATTGATACTTAAATTGTAGTTACTCTTCAAATAATGGTCCAAACGGTTTGAAATTTTCACGCGTTATTTAATTAAATTAATACTATTTATACGTCGGCACAACTTTTGGAATTTTCGGACCGTTTTTCGGAAAATTATACAAATAGTACACTCAATTACCACTCCGTGGTAGGTAGAAATTTGTTGTTGTTCGATAGGTTTATTTTCTCTATTTTTAGTTCTAAGGTCTAATAAAAGACAGTATATTCTATTGATACGGCACGATTTTTATAAGTAAACACTGAGGTCACTCAGAATCGTTACTCTCGTAAGCAATTTACAATAATCGCTTAAAATTATAATGTACGATTTCGAAATTAGACCTTCCAAAATAGTGACCCACAGCATCGAACTACCCACGCGACTTACTAGAGGGATTCGGGTCTTTTCAAATTTATTTTGATATTGTAAAAGTTGTACCCTATATAATAATATTATGATCACCTCTGAATGTTCAGTACAACGCACGTTAATCGTTATTGTACGAATCTTCGTCACCTTGGATTTTATGACGCAAATACGGTCTCGACCGTTACCATAAACTAATAGTGTTATACTTACCCAATTTTCATTCTGAACTCATCGTTGTAAGTTTTGACAATTTTCGTTTTTAAACAAATAAACAATAATTGCAATTTTACAAATTATGCGGCGATAATCGACCAATTTTACATACGGTCGTAATATTACAAAATTTAATTTATTTTCAAAATCATCATGTAAAAACAGTGTTTATGTGTTCTCGTCTTTAATTTGATTTATCGGTTTTGGCTCTAGACCTACTGAAAAAATCACAATCGTGGAAATTCAAAATGACGTTTTTTTTTTTTTTTAAAATAATTTAAAATGTTTGATTGGCGTGACTCAAAATAAAATAAAATTAACTAAAATACATTTACGCTATTAAAATAACGATTATGTGCTCCCAAATGTCTACATGACGTTTATTGATGACACTAGTTTACAACCGTTATTAGAACGAAAATTGGAAAAGTACAAACTGGGTTGTATTTGTCAGAATATCCATGAACGACGAAGAAATTAATTTAAACGATTTTGTTTCAACATTACTTGAAGGTGGAACTGATATGGTAATTTTCCAGCACTGCGCGGTCGTTGTAAAGCAGAGCTATTTCCGTGCCCGACATGACGTGAAAGTTGTTCGTCGTTCCGGTGTGCTCGAAGTCGTGCGTGATGGCCGCTATCAACATGGCGAATATCTCCAGGTCGGTCAACCAATTCTGAGGGGGAAGAGGAAAATAATAATTATTACTTTGTTAAAACAGTAATAATTCACGCGAGTGTAATACGAGGTTCTAGAACTAAAAATAAATAAATAAAACTGAATTCAAAAAAACCAAAAAAAAAAAAAACACTAAAAAGTAGAAAATAATTAAACGAAAAACACGTGTTATCACATTTTTTTGGAACCAGTGCCGTCCGACGTATGAATATTGTGTATCAACTTTGTTGCGACTCGATAAATATTTGAATTTCGGCGCATAATCACCGAATTTGCATGAAAACGGCGTTGTCGAGTGTGTAATAGTTAATTTTTATTTACTATATACACGTTGGACGACACCGACTCCAAAAAAAAAGTGACATTTTTTTTCATTCAATTATTTTATTTAATGTTTTATAGTAGTAGGTTTTACTTTTTGTTTTTTTTTTTTTTATTTCATAATTTCTAGTGGAAATGTGACGTGATCGTTAATAATAAATAATTTATACGTCTGTGTGATGTATCTATCGCTAACACCTGCTAACACGTGAGAAACCAACGGTATTTTTCTGTAAAATGTTTTTGGTCTTTGTTAATTTTTTTAAAAAAGCACTGAAACAATTTGTATAGGATCACCTCTAAAGTACGATTAATCAAACAAAAAAACAAAAAAAAGAATCGTCGAATCGGTTCATAATTGGCGGAGTAATTGCGTGACGAATATACAAAAAATAAAAATACACAGTCAAATAAAGAGAACCTTCGATTAAAAATAAGTCTGTTAAAAATGTAGGCGAAATCGGCTTTGCGGTAAAACTTGGCATTTTCTACAGTAATCATATTTAGTATGATGTATTGTATTACACAAAGATCCGTCTTAAAATTCGAAATTGCCCAACGATATGCCGTAACGATGGCAAATAATAATAATAAAAAAAAAAAAAACAGTGAAATGAATTGAAATGATTATTTATTGAACTGACTAATCAAAAGGTTTGTCTCGGAAAAATTAAGGTTTTGGGTGAATCAAAAAGTTTATCTTATCCAGTTCAACTATACAGAGTCAAAACGGCTTGTAATGTCTGGAATGGGTTATTTTTTTTTTACAACTTTTGATTTATGAGTTGTGCAAATGTTCGATTTACAGAAAAAAAAATAAAATTTAACGTAAATAGGCTTTCTTGATCAGATAAAAAAAAAAGAAAAAAAAAAAGAGTTGTAGAATTTTTATTTCAAAGCAAGTCATCAATTATTAACATTATAATGCCTATTATATAAGTATTGAATTCATCAATTTAGAATTTTTTTCTTATAAACAACAAAACGTTTCACGAACACTTCAAAAAACAAAATCTCACTCAATATTAGAACCCTACTTAAAATACCGAAATCGAGATAAAACATTCTAGAACATAATTCGTTATAAACGCAAAGTATTTTTTTGGTTTTTAGCTCACACCGATCGTGTCGCCTCATAAAAAGTAAAATTTTAATGATTTCAAATTCGTATAAATTGTTGTGATTTAAAATTTTCAAAACGACACGCATCAACCAAGAAAGTATTACAATAACGTGATTAATTCGTTATTTTTTTAGCCCAGTGATATTATTAGGTAGCGCGTTTTAGATATGAATTTTAAAATAGTAGAAAACTGTGGGTCGTTTAAAACTAATTAGTGGTATGGCCTAGCAATGTTTTACGTGTATTCTAAAAACAGACACAATACCCCCAAGTATAAGTGAGTAAAATTATGTGTATGTGTAAAAAAAAATATAGGCTAACCGGTTAGTAAGACAAAACATTGAATCGTTTTCACATTCTTATGCCGTTATAACGAGTTAATTTTGTTCTAACCAAACAATAATCATATGTTATTACAAGTGTCGTTTCGTTTTTAAAAATGTCAAACACAAATAGGTTTAAAGAGACGATAAGTAGGTACAGCTTTAAATTTCCACGCAATAAAAATAATGAGAAATGGTCGCTGCTTGATTCGACATTGAAATGTAATATTAACGGATGCAACACGTAAAATTATTTCGTTTTTTTATGGCCTACCATAAGACCAGTTTGACAAAGCATGTAGTGAACCGTCTGCGCCACGTCGGCACCGTGCAAGTTGTTGTGATAAGGGTTCTTGTGTCTCGAGTAACCTTCTTCGATTCTAGACAGAAAATTTTCCATTACCACCGACGGCACCTAAAAACAAAGAAAAATTAGCACGAAAAATTATTTCACGATATTTCAAATAAAATAATACAGTTCAACAGTTGTCCATTTATGTAATAATATATAGTAGGTTCCTAGGTATAGTTTGTTGACCAAAATTATCAACTATTTATTGAAACTCTCACATGATATTATATGCGATATTCAACGCGATCTACTTTTATAAACGAAATTATAATTGTTAGAATCGATTGTTAAAGTTGTTGAACGCTTTGTGAAAAAAAAAAAAAAATGTTGTTTATTCGACTTGCCGCGGTAAAATTTTGATTCTTAAAACTATGTCGTTAAAGGTTAGGTTAGACCTTCTAAGGTTAGAAGACGGAATACCCATATAGCAGAAAAATTTTAATTTACGTAAAATTGTCAAACATTTTAGTAATAGCGACAAAAAAAAAGAAAAAAAAAAAATTCGTAATTGTGACTTTTTTTTTTTTTTATTATTATTATTGAACTCACTTTAAATTTTTGAAATATCCCATAGCGGTTGAGCAAGTCGTATCCCAAGTATTTGATGGGCTGCCCGTTGCCATAGCTGTTCAGTTGATACACGTCAAAGGACCAATCGTTTAGATTCTGAAACAAAAAAAAAAAAAAAAAAAAATTAGTACTTAAATTAAATTAGTACCTGTTTCAGTATTTTTGACACTCGAATTATCATAAATTTTTCCACGACAATTTGGTATGGATCGACCTACACGTTTTCTTTTATTTTCTCCGTTAATGGCGACGAATATCCCATCGTTTTTATTTTTTGCTTAAATCCTCACCGTTATAGTCAATACTAGGTTTACGATGACCGTAAAAAGTATATTAAAAATGTTCATTTATTTTTAAGGCAGTTTTACAGTCAAATTTTTAAATCCTTTCACACTAGTTTAAGTTTCGCACATAGTTGAAAGTCTGTTACTTTTAAATGTACAATCTTTACATGTTGCTTGACGGGTATAAGTGCTGTCGTTGTCCAATTTTTAAAAATCAATGTTTTTTCAAAGTTAAAAATTGTGTTTGTCGTCAAAAAATTAAATCTCACGAATACTTTTTTTTTAATAATCGATAAAAAAAAATTGCTGTAGAAATATTGTATATAACGCGCCCTGGCGATGAAGTAACTCTATCGGATATTCCCCCACCCTAATGAGATTTAGATTTGTACGAACCTACCGAGAAGACGAGAAGACGTCATACAAACCGTTCTGAAAAACATCTTGAAAACGTCAAATGCAATCCTCTTTTTTTGTTTTTTTTTTTTTTTTTTAGAAATTGTAAAATAAGTCCGTAATAAACATAAAAACACGCGTAGTGGACATTTTGATCGGGAAAATTTCGGCGGACGGCAGATTACGAGAACGGGAATGTTTTTGGAACAAGACGGGAGTTTCCCCGTTCGACCTTTGAGGCTGAACAATAAAACCCCAATTTGAAATCATGAGTAACCGGTTATATTACGCTCGAAGCACGTACAAACACTATTTTGCGGCGGAGACACGCGGGGAAAAAAAACAAACCTGCGGATCATATAAAAGTCTACGAAAAAACGATGGTTTTTTTCTTTTTTATAGACTGCCATGATACTACGTCTTTGGATGCGATTGGTTTTATAAAAAAAAACACACGTAACGTTTGAGACGGTTTTTTTTTTTTCTTCGAAAATTGTCTAAAAGTCAACTGCGCCCCGGGTCTTCAAACGTATCCCCGCGGACGCGCCCCTGGCGGAAGGGCGATTCGTACTTTCATTCCGGCACCACGTTCGTACTTAACCGTCTTTGATTTAATCCGTCCAAACGGAGATCCGATAACGTTTGTTTCGGGACTTGATAATTTGTTATAAAAGAACGCACATGGCTATTGCGAAAGAGTAATGTTTCGGGCGGGCTTTCGATACCGCGGGGGGTGTCGAACCGTTTGCGCGCCACGACCATGTACGAAATTCGGTTTTACGCGAAACGGCGAACAAGCGAACGCACTGATCCCGCCTTTCGGATTCTGAGCGAGTACGGTTTTACAGAGTTGTTTATTTTTTTAATACCTTTCACAGAATTTCTACCAGAAAAAGTGCGCCGGTTTCTACGCGGGAGGAGACCACGGATGAATTGCGAAAACCCGCTAAAAACGGCGTTTTGCCACCAATAACAACGTACTAAGTAACGCGCGTACTGCTCCGTAATTTCGAAGACAATCGCCGAGGAGTGTTGAAACAGTGTGATCTTCGTATACGACTTTAAAAAGTTTCGTTTGACTTTAGCCGTTTTTAGATTTTAAGGCGTTTTTCATTCGGAAATTCGAACACACGACATAATGTCAGTCGCACGCCATTCTAACCGTAGGTATACCGAAAATGATACTGAATACGGTAACGGTATCGCTGTTGAACCGCGATAAAAATTTTTCAAAAAGTCTCGTCCGATTTTTGTCGTCAAATTCGGTTTTCACCGGGACCGTTCGCCGCTACGTTCACGCTGCGTCGTGATGATAATCGTACCGAGCTCGCGACGATTCAATCGCGAAACGTACGAATGTAATAACGTCGTTATAACTTTTTCACGCACCGAAAGTCCCATAAATGTTGAATACAAAATTGGTACACGTTCCGTCACAAGAGTCGGGTGGGTACCTTAGTTAAAGTTACTTAGGGGGATCACTATTGATTCGTCTTTTACTTTTACGTATTAAACAAAAAAAAAAATATTACGAATTTAAGAATGTTATTGCGCGCTGAAAACTTTGTTTTTTGCGCTTGAGTTTGGTTCGACAATCCGAACGTCGCCTAATCCACATCACTTTTGTTAGCCTCGTTGAAAGCGTACTACAATTCTTAAAATTATTGGGTCACAAACTGAATGTTTACTTCTTCAAATGACTCGTGCGGGGCGACACGCGAAACGAGAAGAAAAGTTGCGCAGGTATTATTATTATGTTTATTTACGATTTGTTGGGCATTGAGAAAAGCTGAAGAACAGAGACTAGGGGTTTTTGAGAGGAAAGTTTTAAGAAAAATTTATGGACACCGGTCTTTGACATTGAAACAAATGAACGGAGAATGAAGTTACGATATAATGATGAACTCAAAAGACAGTTTCAGAGACCTGACATAGAGATCGCAAAAAGAAGACTGGAAGTTGGGGGGGACATGCCTGGCGTAAACAAGGATCCCTAGTTACAGACAGATAATAGAGAATGAACCAATAGGAAAAAGACCTCTGGGAAGACTGAGGTGGGAAGACTGAGGTGTTAAAAAGGACTTAAAAATGATAGATCCAGGAATCAAATGGAGAGAAGCTGCAGAGGATAGGGACAGATGGCAAGATTTGTATTTAGCGGTATGGTCTTAAAGGCCGGAACCAAAGAAAGAAGAAGAAGAAGATTTGTCGAACGGTCATATTTTCTCCCCAGCTTCCTACGATCGAGTGTAATAATAATAAGTACGCGATTAAAAAACGTTCAACGTTTCGCAAAAAACAGCTCTTTGTTCCCCGGAGAGCGTTGAAACCCGGCAAATCTTATTACCACCGTCCGTGTAGATTTTTTCTCCGCGTCACCGCGTTTTTAATAGAGACGCGTCGTATACACTCGGTGGTAAATTATACATAGTTACCGCCGTTTTGTATTTAGTACCGTCGTTGTAGTTTAACATCGTTTTTCGTTACTATCACCGTTATTATTATTATTTCGCAAAGTATTAAACACGTAAAAAAACGTGAGCCCGACGACATTGCGGCTCACTGCGGCGTCGTCTCATTGCCTGCCCCCCGCTCTATAAATAACAACGCTATGAACAAAAGAGACAAATTTTTCATGTCCCGGCAATGTTCCGCCGGCGGCCGTTTCGAATGTTTTAATTGTTTTAATTCGTTTCACCAACACCAACACGCGCCTTACCTTGAGTACTTTCACCACGTCCGACGGGAACGTCATCAGCGGCGCGTTCACCACCCGGCGGTACATGCGGTCCACGAAGATGCCGGCCCGGATGGCGTGGGCGACCGACTTGAATTTCGGCTTGTCGTCGCCCTTGCGCCGCGTGCACGCCATCTGTCTGGTGAACGTCGACGCCAGCCAGTCGCGGACCTCTTGCGGCACGGCGTCCGGTTGCACCTCGGACAGCTCGTCGTCCTCTTCGGCGGCCAAACGCCTGCGGTCCGGCGGGCGGCGGGGAAAAAAAAAAATAAAACAAAATTTAAAAACCCCATACGTGACGTGCAGAAGGAGTCGAAGGGGTATGAAAACGAAAAATCAGCAAAAACAACACAACTACCGAGACAAGTTCGGGGAAACGACTAGGTTTTGAAAGAACGTCAAAACGCGCGTGATGAAATCTGTCTGTGTCCAAGTGCGATATAATAATCTCTGTTGAAAAAAAACCAAAAAAAAAACCGAACAAATTAGTTTGAAACAACGCGGTGTGGCGGCCGTGACTGTGAGAAAAAATAATCCGCCGTACGTTATCTTCTTGAAGAGCGGCGATTTTTTTCCGTATCTATTGCGAACGACGTCCGCGAAGAACCGGAAATATTAAAAATATGTACTTATTGTAATTCGAACGACACGCGTATCGTATCGTATAAAACCGGTGTTATCATCAACGTTTTAACCGCCCGGCGTCGCGCGGGTAACGAACGTTCGAATTTTTTGTCGCGGATTTTGGATTTAACATAATTTACCCGTAATTTTATTCGCGGGCGCGTGTCGTTCGACCTGAACGGATTTCACGGTGTCGAAAATCGCGGTTACGAGTCTCTCTCTAAATGTCACACGACGTTTCACAACGCTCGTTTCGTTTTTACACGCAAAAATGTGTGTGTGTGTTGTTAAAAGACATCGGAAATGATCTACTACGAAACGTCAACAATACTCGACCGTCGGACGGATTAAAAAAAAAAATAAACCGCAGATTTTGTTATACGATTTCCGACCTACAGTGTTTGACGCGATCGAATGAAAAATGTTGTTGTGTGAACGCTGTGTCGAATTCGAAACGTCCCGTAGACGTGTGACTCAATGAATCGCTGTCGCGAAATCCATTGAGATTTTACACACGCAATAAGCCTTCGCTAATGCGCGTTGTCCGGATGTACATATCGAGTAATTGTTTTAAGGGATTTCTGAATTTTTTTTTTTTATAGTAAATAAAAAAATAGCCAGAGTTTAGTAGAAAAAAAAATTTCAAATAAAATACCGTCCTAAACTGAAACTTGACACGGAAATACAATTCGGGCGAACTATATATATTAATATATTGCTTAGAAAAAATTCTACTATCCGAAGATTTGATTGCAGAACAAGAAAAAATGAAAAGCTCGGAATGTAAAAACATTATTTATTTGGTTCCAAACCTGTGGTAAGCGTTCCTAAAATATTATCCTCTACTGCAGCAAAAGCGTATTATTTTTTACACGCTATAGACATAATTCGGGACGTTTATTTTCACCAGGGATTCGTCTTTTTTTTTTTTAAGTCGTTATTCGTTTCGTTTCCATCGGTTTTCCAGCAATGTCCGCGTCGTAAACACTTTTACCGGGTTGTCAATACAGAGATCCAATGTTACTCAAACTTTCACGGAAATTCTCTTTATAAGTGTTAGCTTTAAAACAATTTGAATAATTTTTTTGATCCGCAAATCGATGTGACACTTTATACTTTATTGTTACATAACATTTGAGTATAATTACATTTGTAAGTAACGAATGAAATAAATGTAAATGGTATTTACGAGTTTTTCTCAAAGCGGCGTAGTATCAGATTAATATAAACATCAATTTTTCAAAACGATTATTCATTATAATTTTTAACTTTTTTTTTATTAGATTTCTTTACATTCAAACCTCTGCTCACTGCACTTATGTGTCGTGTTCATGGGGCCGGGGGCTAATGGGGTTAGCCTCGTTGGCCATGTTTACGACGTAGTATATGAATTATGTAACTGTTTGGAGAATTATCAAGACGATTCATAGTGAGATTATTCGAGATATTTTTCGAATTAAAATGCATTTTGCAAGTTTTGCCTACTAATCGACAGTGATATTTTTACAAAAAAAAAAAACAAGACACAAATCATAATTTATTTTTGTCGGGAGAAAATTTTTTTTTTTCCAATATCATTATAACAAAAATTAGCATGTGCACGTGTTTGTTCGAGAAGTACAAATCGGATTTTTGTTTTTCTACCGGACAGCAGTTGGATTGATATTGCGGTTAAAATTTCTCAACGTATTCGACCATCACGGGTCGATGAAATTGCTAATAAACGAATAAAAGAAGCAATATAAGTCGCCGGATAGAAATAATGACAAAACACGGATGTTTGCCACTGCAAAAGTCAAATTGTTTATTTTTTTTTAGCGTTCGATGGACGAACGCTATTGAACCGCAAGTACAATCTCAGTAAAGACTTTCAAACAAAATACTATATTATTATTTTCGTCAGGACAAAATAATATCGAATTCCGAATCGATTTGAGTTGTAACCACAGATTTTTTGTCAAACAATTTGCAAATATTAAAATCGAACACACTACTATAATGCGTTTCATAACAGCAAGAAAAGGACTGAGCAGTAGACGTGTTTGCAATGAACGTGCGTTATAAAAAATATATAGTAGGTAGGCACTCGAATGAATAGAATTTTCTACCGATGATTAATTCGTTAAAAACCGTTTGTGCGATAATTTCATTAAATGTACAGCTTTTTTACTCTTTTGACTTTTTCGTTATCAAATCGCAAGTCGAAAAAAAAGTGAAAAAAAAAACGGTTTTAGAATCGGATAAGGTTTATTTATATATAAAAAAAAAAAATCGTTGGAAATTCAATACCCGTAGGACAAGATAACAAAAAAATAATGGTACATGTCTAATTGTGGTGTTACAAAGGTCTTCAAAATAGAACAACAAAACGTGCAAATTTACATAAGAAAAATATCGAAGTTCTTTAGTACACTCATAACGTGTGTTTAGAAATAGATTGAAATTTTGAGTTGACCGATAAGAATGCGCTAAATCTTTTCAAGCCGTTCGAAGCGTTTTCAAAAAATTTTGACGTTTTCGTTTTTGGATTGCAAGAAAAAATTCCGCTCTTTATACTCGACTAGAATCGTCAACCCACCGCTCTTCCGATCGAGTTAAGAACATTTATACTATATATTGTGATTCAGGTCTATTATAAATACATTCTCCATATTTTTTCTCTCTATCGTTCGCCATATTCTTGAGCTTCCTGTAGGAGGAACTGACTCCTGCATCTTGCATTATTTGGCTAATGTCCTACGCCTTATTCTTGATGAACATCAATGCAATTCATCTCCGTTTCTCAACGTGTGTCCTATCATCCGCCTCCATCTCCTTCTCTTTACAGTATCTATCAACATCCGTTTTTCATCCGTTGTCCTCGAGACGCCTTCGTTTGGTCTTCAGTCAGTCCCCGTCTTATTCTCTGCACGTTCCTCCAACACCACGTCATCTCCAGAGCTTCTTTCTCTTTCTTATTCGTTCCACACTCCAAACGTGTGTTTTTACGAGCCGTTTCTTCGTGTTCATATTTTTTGACGTTGTTATTTTTATGGCGTCATAAAAATTGAATCTCTTTATATATCACCGCTCGAGTGTGTAAAACTCGGAAACGTACAATTCGAAACGATCACGTCGATCGTGACGGACTATTCAAACTGTCGGACACTGCGCCCGAATTATAGTGACCACTGTGTAGTGTGACCCGTGCATTTTTTTTTCCCCCGTCGTTTCATTGAAATATTTCGAAACATTTCCAAACGCTATTGTAGGTACCTCGTTATATATTATAACAGCGGTATATTAAAACACATAGTTTCATCCGACGACGTGTACATATTTTTTTTTTACGGATACCATCAAAATTACACGGTGGGGACTATAATATTATTTTCTGCCGCACGACACAGTAGACGTAAGTAGTAGTTTTAACGACGGTTGATACCGGTCGCCGTCACCGAAACCCGAAACGGGTCTTGCAGGTGCAGCAGTCAGTGTCCGGTGTATGTCGACCGATTCAAGGCCAAGATAAGGCGCGCGCCCTTTCGTCGTACGACGCCGTTCGTCGCGTCTGGGAATCTCGCGTCTCAACATGATCGCGCGTTTCAATACACAACCACCCCAGCGTCGAAAACAACACACGATTTACACGACATCAAAAACAGCTCGACGGTTCCCCGAAATCGGGTAATACATTACAAAGTGCACACCGTTTGCACGCGGTTTTAGCGAAAAATACGGTCTACGAATTTGTGACTATTCTCGGCGGATGTTTCGTACGGATCGCGGGAGAACGTCGCGAACGGACGAAACGATTTCGAAGTGCGTTAATACGCGCTAGGGTTTAGGATCGAAAGGGGATTCAGGTTCAGCGAGACTTCGGAATAAACCCGACTCGAACTAAATGTTTTTGAATCGGAGAAAAACACAAAAAAATACACCACCGAAGTTTGAACTCTGTAAAACTTTTGTTTTTCCCCAAACGACTGTGTGGTTATACATATGTATACACACGGTACCTGTCTGTAAGTTTAAATTTTACCTCGTACGGTTCGGTGATAAAAACCATAGTCGCGTATTATCAGCTATATCCCGAAAGTAACTAGCCTTTGTCGAAAACGCGGCTCACAGCGAGACGTCGAGCGAACTCGTTTGCTCCGAAGGCTAATCGCAACAACGCTTTTTACACACCGCGTTTATTTTTGGTCCAATTTTCAGGACAGTTTTCTTTTTTCGTTATACGTCTACCGCACAAACAGAGCCTGTCGAATGGGCCCAGCACCAGGAGACCCGTAAGTACAGTTTGAGATTTCACCAAGCGAACAAGGTATGATTTCCAAAAACGTTCGACTCGTTTGAATTACGAGGGTCCGCAGGGGACGACGATTCCACGCGGTCGGTTATTTATTAAATGGACCGTCCTATAAACTGTATCGTATATGTGTCTAAACTTTCGATATTTCTTATCGGAAACAAAAGTTAACGTGTCCGATTCGATAAACTCAATAAAACGATATTATCGAGTAAGCATCACAAGTTTTGCGAAAAATGTACGAGAAGACGCGGGGTTTTCGGTCGAACAACGCCGTCGGATCGCGTCCCGTTTAGAAGTTTAAAAACTCAATAATTTTTTTTGTCATTCCTCTTTTTGAACTTTTATCGACTCTAACGCAGTCCCGTCGCGTACACGCGTGTCCTTATGCGGACCGTCAAATTTCTGAAATTTAGTAGTCAATCGGATCAGTGCGAACGAATGAATACGCTGAATGTCGGAACGGAGCAGAATAAGATCGTCGGAAATTTTTCAACGGCCTTTAGCCAGCACGTTGTCGGGTCGGTTAAAACGACGACGGAACGGAAAAACGGGGATGAAAGAAAAAAAAAAAATAAAAGCAAACTTAAAAGCAAACAAAAAAGTCGCCGAGTGGAAAAGTTACGTTGTTTGACCTGGCTTACGCGCCAAAATGACAACGGTCGCGATTCGCGTTTTTGAGCTACTTGTAGAATTTCCGGAAAACCGAGTAACTCGGTCCACTGTAAGCGAGTCGATTCGATAGTCAAATGGGAAAATTAGAAAGTAAAAATCGGTTAGTCGGTGTCAGTATACATTTTCCGGAACGGAACGTGCGTGCATGCGTAGCGATCGCAAAAGTCCCCCGCAGCAAGACGCGCGATATTGCGCAACGACGACTAGTGGTGACCGGAAAAATTTAACGAATCGTTTCATCAACGCTGAGAAGTTTCGTAACGGTAGAGAAAAAAAAAAAAAAATACAAAAACATAAACGAAAAATAATAAAACACCTATTATTATAATACATAATAACGAGAAGGATATTTCGTCGTTTTGTCAGTACTTATACATTTCACGCAAACTATACGTAGGGTAGTTATAATAATTATACTCAATACAATACGGGTAACATAACAACATCCGAAGGTATAAACTGTAAAATTGAAAACAAGTGCCTATCGTCACTTAGGTACAGTACTCGAACGGGTATTATAACAGCCGTCTACGAACGTATCTATCTATAAAAAAAAAAAACAGATTCGTCGCTAACATAACATTATTCGTATAGTCCGCTCGAGACCGGTTTTCGTAATGGCTGGTCCACCAAAAAGAAAAAAAAAACGATTTTTTTTTTAAATTCCATTATTGTAAAAGTATCGTGTCAAGTTCGAGTACGGTCGTGCCACGTACACCTCGACCGAACGTATCCCCACCACCACCACCGGGTGTATTACATTACAAAAAAACGTCGTATGAACTCGCGCGACGGACAGCGATGATAAAAAAATACGTTCATAGAAAAAACCCCGACCAATCGAAAACAAATGCTGTAGAAACGACTTAAAACAACAACTGTAGACTGAACGTCAGAAAAGTTATTGTTTTTTAGCGCTTATATCGTTTATAACGCGGTCTTTTCATTATTTAATCGTAATTTTTTTTGTCATTTCACGCTTTTCATATACTTAATAAATCCGCGGAATCATCTCATACGACTTTTTACAAACGGTTATCGTGCCACACCATATCGGGACGGACGCGACGCGGAGCCGTTAAGATCGTCCGGTCCGTCCGCTAGAGCGCGTCGGACCGTTGGGTACTGGTGAAACTATAGGTAGGTAGGCGCCCGGTCTTTGGCGGCGGGGTAAAAAAAAAAAAAAATTTAGAAAAAAAACGTACTTATAATATTACCTATATTTGTCCGAGACAAATTTTTTTCCCACACCTACAAATAGAATTTGACGATCACGTTCAACTGCGTCTTCCGCGTCACGATTTCTCGTATGATACGTATATAATACGTGTTGAAAAAACCGTTCGTTTTTTTGTTTTTTACCACGATGCTGTTGTGTGCGTCGGTATCGCGTCGGACGTGAGCGCGCCGGGGTTAGCACGGGACGACGAACAAAGACTGGCCCGACGACGACGATCGCGCGTGTGTGTGTGTGTGACTCGTGCGACGACAACATTGCGTCGTCCGCCCGTCGACGCAACGACGCGCGCGGGGCCACTACCGGTTGGATGCAGACATGACCCCGCGACACCCCATCCCTCCTCCCCTTACCCCCCCGCAGTGTCCGTCACACTTCCCCGTAGCAATATTATTGTGACGACAGTGTTGGACACTGCGGCGCATCGTCACGTGACTACTGACTCACCACGGTGCACGCGATCGTAGCGTGGAAAAAAAAACAGGCATTGGAAAAAGACCGGCGCGTCGGACTGCGCACCCACGGTGTCCGTGGTGTGGAAAACGCACGAAAATGCGTCCGGGTAAAAATTAAATTTAACGAATAATCGTATCCGTCGGTTAAAAAAAAAAATACCGAGAAAACGAAGGTAAAACGGAACTCTGGTCGAGAGCGGGAAGGACCCCGACGAGACGGAAGACGTCTTAATCTACGAAAACGTTAGCGGTTTTAAATGTTTGGCGGCAACGTTAAGCACGAAGAACGACTGGCCAAAGGAGATGATAGGTTTAAAACAAAGCCCGAACGTTCCGACAAAATTCCAAACGTCCAAAATGATGTCCAGGAAAACAAAAGTAAGACGTGGCTGTCACAAGACCGACTCTCGCGTACTTTCGCGCAGCTCGAACGACGGCCATAGAAAAAAGTCCGAGGAGGACTTTCGAGAACGTCGACGAAACCACCGGGAACTGGCGGAGGAGACACGCCACAACAAAGAGCTGTACGATATGTCTATATAACGAGCTTTATCGACGGATACAATGGTTGATGTCATGTGATGAGAAGATGAGAGGACGAAGCACTCAGAGTAGCGTTGGAATGGAAACCAACGGGGGAAGGACCCAGAGGAAGACCTAGGAAAAGATGGATTAACGTGGTGGAAAAAAATCTCTGACAGTTGAGGATTGGAGAGAAGCAGTACAAGACAGGTGGCGAAGTGTAGTAATGGCGGTTAGGATAACTCTTAGAGAGTAGTCATGCCAGAGGAAGAAGAAGAAGAAGAATGGCTTACCGACTATAATGGTATCGGTTTACCAGTTCGACGTATAGCAAAAATTCTCAAATAATTTTATGGTGATCAAAGTTGAGTTCGGAGCATTCTTTCTTCACGAAAACGTCATCTCAAACAGTAAAATTTCGAAGTTTCGCTGAAAAATTTTTGTCAATTTGTCTTTGGTTTTCGGGGTATTACTCAATAAGCAAGCAAAATTTAAAGAAATCAAGGATGAAAATATCACCGCGGTCAATAAACCTATCAGAAAAGTTACCGACTTGAAAAGTCGGAGCATTCCTTACAAACGAAAACTTCTTCTCACATCCCCCCGACATTTCAAACTTTTCGGCATAAAATTCTTCAAAATTCCAATTTTTTTTTTTTGGTTTTTGGCATTAACTCAAAATTTAGGCGAAATTTAAAAAAAGCTTCAACCGAAGTGCCGTCGGAGTCCATATCAGTAGAGATAGGTACCGACTTTAAAAATCTGAGCATTCCTTTTAACCGAAAAGTTGTTAGCAGAAAAAAAGTCTGTGGCGTTTGCAAAATTATACATATCCGCCGTACACAATTATTAACTAACGCGAACTCGTCTTTCTCAAAATCTACTCCATCGATTTTGGAAAAATTGGACGCTATAAAACTTTAAATAAACAGATTTCAGAAAACGAATCGGTCCGAACGTTTTTGCTTTGTCAAATCTTAGTAAATACTATCGCCACCACGCAAGATTTCAAACGGTGATAACTTCAAACTTGATTTTCTCAAAAATTACTCGATCAATTACTCGTCAAAAACTCCACTATACTCACAATTTTAAGCACGTTATATTATCTTGCCGAAAACAGAAAGCGAATCGATTCGACCATTTTTGAGAAACCGTTGTCACAATAATGTCCATTCATACATATTATATACAAATCGGCGAGAATACAAAGAGTTTTCCAAAAGTCACGCAATCGAATCGAATACAACAATAGGTAGATATTTTTTCTATAGAAATCTACTTGAAATAACGTCCGATTAGGCGTAGGTGTATAAAATGTCGACTTAAAAACAGAATAAAACTGTTTTGAAAAATGTCGTGAAAAAAAATAAAAAAAAAGGTTTACGAAATACAATAATTCCACTGAAAATTACGCTATCGTATTAAAATTTTGCGTCCGAGCTATTTTTATATCGTGATTTTTATTGCACGGTCGAAAAACGAATGAGCGTGTTATTACAGAGTAAAATATTAAACGACAGTTGGGGGGTGGTTTTCCTCCTGCTACTATTATCAACGGTGCGTTTTAAAGGGGTTTCAAAGTTCGTTTGGTTTTTTTTCCAATTTCAACTCGGTTCACGGAATAAATCATCGTCAAATATATCATTAGAGTACATTTCTATACGAAAAAGGTGTGGAGAGGAAAAAAATATCCATCACGACTGCACGAGAATACCGGCGGAGCATTCCTTTTCCGTGAAAAACGAATGTTTTGCGCTCAGCACGAACTGTCTTCGATTTCGAAAAAAAATGTCAAGGGAATCATTTCTTATGGCCCATATTATAAACATTTATAGTCGTTTTGTTTTCGCAACCCATCGTCAAAAGTTTAAAGAAAACACGCTTTTCAAACGAATAGTACCGCGTTTACGTTCTTTTTTTTTTTTTAGCGATACGCCGAGAATCGGACCAACCGACACTCTTTTCACACGAGAACAAACGAGAAAACAAAAAACATCAACGCGTAAACAACACGCCTAATCGTCGTTACTCGTCTGACTGCGCGCTCGGAATCGAAAACGTTGACGTTTCGCATCTGCGTTTTCAACCGTCAGACAGATTTTTTCCGTCCACACACGCCGTACACAACGTATTTCGTATTAACGTTACGAATTTCGCACGATTTCGTACCGACCGAACTGAATTTTGAACGGATACGCGGTATCGTCGAAAATTTATTCGCGCCCGGACGTATCGGATCGGCGTAGAATTGTTCCCGGAAAAGTCCGCGGGCATCGCGGTACCCGGACTGTCATCGGTAGCCTCCCGGAATATTTTAATTCCCAAACGGAATGTAAATTGGACGATATTCCACGACGCGCGGAACCGAAACGAACCGTCGGGGGACACGCCGCGTTACGTTTTTCAAAAGAATCGCGGTGATTATTTCATTTCAAGCGGGCCACGTGTGTTCGTATTATAGTTGAGTAAATCAATTCGAATATTCGTGAAGCGGACGATTAATCGGCGACGACGAGAAGAGGATAAGATGATAAAACGTAGAACGGAACGAGCGAAACCTGCAGTATTATACGCTCAAGAATAGATTACAAACGTTGTATAGATCTAAGTTGATTAAAAAAAAAGAAATGATCGCGCTAGGGAGGAAGGTTGACGCAGTGACGACCGCGCTTTGGGTGGTGGATGGCCACTAGTTCGGTAGCTGTGGCTTAAACGCATTATTCAATATGCGAAAGCAACGAGAGCAACCCTACCGCCTTCGGAAACACCGTTCTGAGCGAGCTCGGTTGTCTAGTTTGCCCCCTGGCAAAAACAGAAATTTTACAATCAACCGTAGTTCAAAAATTACAAAAATTTACACGTATAAAGAATATTAATTTAAACAACGTGCGAAAATTTCAAACGGACCACCGTTATTCGAGGAGTCAATACGATTTTAGTGTCACGATAGTGGTGGGCGTATAATTAACCAAATCGAAACACGTTTGTTAGCCCGTGCTAAACGATCCGTCCGTTACAAAAACGAAACGGATTATAATAAAATTAAGACACACGTCTATGGACTGTATAACCACTTTATTCCGAAATAACAAACCGCGAATAGTACAAATGAAATTTAATACATAACCGTAAATAATAAACAAAACGAACACTCAGACGACCCGTGCCGCCGGTGCGTGTGTACAGACCATCTCATCACTCACGGCTGCGCAGGTCGGAAAGAATCGATGTTGCCGGCGATGTGGCCATCCGGCATCGACACACAACAACAACGTTATCGCGACGGAACAACGTTTTTCAACACTTTTTTTGTACGCGTTCGGGGAATGTGTTGGGCAGATTATTTTGAATTTTCTTTTTTTAGATAGAAAATGTTTTTTTACACAACATATCTTCATTTCAATTCTTGAATAACTTGAATTTGTGTGAGGTACAAATTTTTTTCTAAAAATGGGGGTCAAAGTTATCACCAATTTTTGACCGTTCCCAACTGACTAAAAAAAAAAAAAAAAAAATGTGATTGCGGATTTTCGAATTTTTTTAGTATCTTATGTCAACTTGTTGTTGTTAACCTCGTGTCAATGTTTCATAACTTTTTCTCGAAAGTTATATCATTCATCGAACAATAACCACGAAAAAAAAAAAAAAATTTAAAAATTTTTGAATATTTTAAAGTTTTAGTTATTTAGCACAAAAATTTTCCGAATCACTTGAAACCTGGACCACGTGTTCTATCAATTCGAATATCTTTTGAAAGTTTCGGCTAGTTCGGTTTATTGTTTCGGAAGTTATGGCATTTTAATAATTTTAAGAAAATGTCTAAATCGGAAATTGAAAATTCAGCGTGGTGTAAGAATAGAATAGAAAAGGCCGCTGAATCGTTCAATTTGTTTCCTACGTTTAAAATTTTCCAGAAGCCGAATTTATTACGTTTCCTCCGGGCCGACCTTCATTCTCACCTCTGCAGTATATCTGGTACGTTTTGCAGTATCCCTTCGTCTCAGTTTCAGACCCAAAACGTGTATAGTGAGTTCCGCGAGCGAGATGAAGTCTTTGAATTCTACGTCGACATTTTTCCGACCGTTTATTTTCAATTAAAATGTAAAAACAAAAAAAAAAAAAATAAAAGGAACCCTTAAAAGAACACCTTAATAATTTCTCTTCGGATCCCATTCGGTTTAATAAAAGAAAAAAAAAAATCATCATCGGTTTCAGTTCACGTACAACATGTTATACATTAAAGAATTAAAGTTGCTGGTACACAAATTTCCCGTTATACCTTACACACTGGTCTTCTAGACCAAAAACTTGTGTTCATTCGGTACGAAACGCATGTTTTTATTGTCACTTAAACGACAAAAGTTGTGGTATACGCGGCCTTTGAAACGGGCAGCTCTTATTTCGTAGTTTTATAAAATATACGTTTGCTCCCCATTTACGGCGATTTGATGTTGATTTTATTATTTTCATACGGATGTTATAAACAAAATAGTGATTTTAGTTTTAGTACCACGTTACCGCTCGTTTACCACGTTCGTCTGCATATTTTTATACCGAAATGTCGTTTTCACAATTATTTCTTCTAGAGCCCTTCGGACGGAACACCGTCGACGTATCGTTAAAAATAAATTAACCATCAAAACAGTCGAGATCCCAATGAAGTTTTTTACCATCCGCCTCTAATATATGTTACTTCATATTGCATTGCCCGAAAACGTATACAGTTTTCCAATCGAACAAAAATCGTCCGATAAAATCAAATCATCACGATAGTCGCGTTCTATGTCGGTTAGTCTTTTTATAAAATCGTTTTTTTCTTTTTATTTTCTGTTGAATCACGCCGCCACCGACGTACGGAGGTGTGAACGAATAACACCGAACCGACGCGAATAGACACGGTTCGTCGAACGGTCGAATTTCTAAATTTCGACACGTTTTCAAGACGATTTCGAAGAAAGTTAATATAATATCATATAATATCATGCTTTCGAGTGTACAGACGATTTAATCATCTAGTTTGTGATACGCGTGTTAATAATAGTAAAAAAAAACAAAACTACGAAAGTTTGGTCTCGACCGCGTCATTTTCGATTAAAAAGAAAAAAAATACCCTCCTCGATCGGTTCGTTTTCAAATGCGACGGCGTAGTTCAATCAAACGTTTCGACGCGTAATTCTGTTTTAAATTGAACCGTGCGTTCACAATATATATTATACTCCGTAATCGACTCGAGGGATCAAAAAATATAAAAAAAAAACCCGTCAAATCCGAGAGATTTTACGTCTGGTATTGTTCTGTAAGGCGAGTTTTTCGATCGGAGTACCTGAAACCGTCTCCACCTGCCTATACCAAACGTCACTTTTCCAACGAACAAAAAAGTTTTGCACAAAGCGGCCGAACGTATCGCGCGCGTCATTGTGAGGGTGACGAGAAAAAAAATAAATAAAATACAATTTGACGGTGGAAAAAAAACGTCCTAAAAATATCGATTCTATCGGACTCGTCTGCAAAAGTTTTCGAGCACGGTAATTTGTATTTTTCAAAGTCAAACGCGCTGTCGAAAAAGCGTTATACGTAAATATACGTATAACACGATTCGTCGGTGAATCCGTCGTGAACAGCCGTAATACGAAACGTATCAGGTTAAACGTACCAATACAATTAATAATTTTTCGCATCTTATCCATTTCATCGCATCGAAGATCGTTCTAAATAATCACGCGTTTTGTTATACTGTCTAGAAATAAACTGTGAATATTTTTTTTTTTTCGACAAAACCAGAACGCGTTTTTGACGCTAGGACAATAATATGTGTGATTTTTTATTTAGGTTTTTAGATTTAAGTATCCGTTAGTAAATATACATTTTTCCAAATTTAATTGTAGGTACTGCTGGACGAAAATCCAAATCTAGCGGTAAGTAGATAGACGGTTCACATCACGTATGGAAGGTAAGATGACAAATCTAACATCGTGCACCTAATAATACATCTATAGCGACGAGTAAACAATACTACCTATAGTTTATGCGAGTTTTTATCGTATTATCGGCAAACATTATTTTTACATAGTTTGGGCAGCGAGTATTACGATATTATTAGGTAGTTTTAGTAATATACTTCTATCTTTTAGCGCATAGTATTATAAGCTTTTACTCGATAAACTTTTGTTATGATATATTTCTAAATACTATCAAACAATAAAATCGTTTTTTGGGGCGACTCGCAGACTCGGGTAAGTTATCAATTATTTATGTAAAATCGTATCGTTTGTTGGCGATCCGCGGATTTCAACATATCCAAGTTCGTTTTTTGCTGACTCGTCAATTATTATTATTTTTTTTTTTTTTTTCGATCGATTTATTGAAAACAGAACGAAAATTGAGTGCTAACTAAGGACGTCGGTTAGAACGCGCGTAGTTCATAAAGATCACCGCAGCCAAAAGCCAACTTGTCCCGGGTACGCGGTGGGATGAGTGATTTCTATTAAAAAAACCAAGTTATGAATTTTCGAGGTAACACGAAAACGTTCTTAACGACCTTCGAAAATGACCGTGCGGAAATTCGTGATTTTATGTTATAATCAAACGCTTTAAACGTCATACACTCGCTCCGCTATCCCGTCCGTGTTGGATATGTTCGACGTTGAGTATCGACGAACATATAAATACTTGTGTGGTCTTTGTCCAAGCCGAGACGATTTTCGACGGATTTTCTTTCTTCCGTACACCGCGGATAAGCTTAACAATTATCTCGCGTCCGACGTACGTTACCCCACGTACTTTTGCGATTTTTTATTTTTTTTACCCCCGAATTAGCGAGAGTCGCTCGTATGAATTCGTACGATGTACGATGATTTTCAGATATTGTACGGTGTCGCCCCTCATTAGCCTAAGGAAAACCGTCGTCAACGCGCGAATTCTGAAAACTGTCGTACTGCACAAACGACGTGCTAATTCTCGCGGTAAAAAGGAATTACAAAAAGTACGTCGTACTGGATGAGGCTGCGGCGTTTGCTGCGTCTGATTCGGGAACGGAAAAACGGGTTTAGAGCCGGCTTTAGGCCGAGACAATGCAAATCAGCATTTCATCGTTTTTTCCTCCCGCGGTAATAATAACGTTGTGCGTATTGTCGCGAAGACAAGTCAGTTTGGAGAACTATTACCGCCAAAAACCGCTGCGAAACGTTTTCGGAAGATAATTTTTCTGATAAATCCTCAGTAAACGTAAGTTTACGTCGCTCGACTTTGATTGTTTAAGTAAATCATCGGATCGCGCGTAGGCGCGTCGGAATCGACGAAACACCGACTCGACTCGAAACTTTTTTAATCGCTTTAGAAAAAAAACAACGGTCGACAATATCGTCGTCACGAGAGAAAACGCGTCGTGGGCGCTTTTTGTATAACAACGCGGATTAGTCGCTACAGTAATAATAATAATAACGTGCGGATTCGTGAGACGCGTTGCTATGATATAATACGTTTTGAGAAAGACAACTCGACGTCCTGGGTCGAGTAGTAAACGGTAACGCATTTCAAAAAAAAGTATTCGAAATAACGCGATTTAAAAATAAAAGGTTCGAACTGTACGATATTACGATTCAAAAACACCTCGCGTCAAACTGAAATTCCACATCGAACAATGTACGACAATCGTTGTACACATCATCGAACGTTTGAAATTTCCGTCATAAAACTAACCATGTTTGTCGGGTAGCGAAAAACGCAGCACCGTATAAGGTTTTTGCTAAATTCGCGTTTTTCTAAAAATGCAAACGCGCAGCTCCATTGAATAGCTGTTGTCGTCCGAACACGAGAGTATCGAAAAATAAAAACACCGTTAAAGAATGAACTTTGACGACGGACAAAACAAATCGAGAGACACGATCGCGATTTTCGGGTCGACTTTATTTCATAACAAATTTTTATCTCAAACAGACGGATAGACTTTTTCTTTTTTACCACCTCGCTTTTTACCTGTTTTAATAAAACAGTGTTCTTGCCAAGTCGTAGGGGTCCCATTATACCACTGCCCAGGGCCTCAAAAGGGCTAAAGACGGCCCTGTCTGTACATTTTTTTTTTGACAACTGATAGTTCAAATTAACGAAAATCAACTCGATGCGTCGTATCACGCATAGACCTAACGCGCGCGATAAATCACCATTAATCGTTTACAATGCGAATTTATTTTAAATCAATGTGAACAAACACAACTTTTAACGTTCACGGTTCGTATTGTATTTTTGTGATTTACTGTGCGAAACGATGAAATCCTTCGGCCGAGAGGCGGCCAAATAGTAATAAGTGTCCGGGGGTGGCCCGTACCCAACCGTGCAGGACACGCCTATGGTTTTGACGTTGATAATAATTATAGTACACCGAAATACGCAATGCAATTAAAGATCGTATCAGCCGATATTATACACGTACATTACATTAATTATACAGAGCAAACGTATTTGGAAAATTAAAAACACCAGCTATAGTCGTAAGACATTGCGCGCGTTCCTCTTTTTGCATTTGGTGATCCTCATCGAAACGCGGATAATCGGATCGACCGACTTCACGAACTACACAATGGTATTCGCGTAAAAATTTTTATCGACGAGTTTTAGTTTCTATTGCGATTCCGACGTGTATTTAATAATGATGCAAACACGGTTGAAATATTTCTCGGAAGTACAAAAATGTTTGTATTATTTTTATAACAGTAAACACATTATGTACAAACACAAACCGAAAAAAAAAACGGGACGATAAAAGGTATGCCTTTTGAAAAAAGCGGACTTTTATATCGGGATTTTTGTTAAATAAATCTTTTATTTAGCGTTTAATCTGTATACGTTTTATAATACGTTTGGAACACGAAAATTTGTGTTACAGGCCGCGTCGCCGCAGGAAGTCCTTATCGCATTTGATTTTGTAGTACGTGAAAACATAAATTTTAAAGAAAAAAATAAAAATATTGTGTTCTCGACGCGGCCAATGTGGTGTTTCAATCCGGCACGATTAGTTTTTTTTTTAAATTAACCTGTCAACATCGTATAGTTTATGTTGTATGTATTATAATAATACGTCAGAAGAAAAAACCGGCGTCGCGTTATGAAAAAATAGTTTATATTTCACGCACCGCACACTAAATTTAATCGAACCACGAACTTGCGGTTGTTTACAGGCAGAACGTGACTTAACCGCGTTCCCAAAACGATCAAAACATATTAAATGTATCATTATATAGGTATATTACAGTGTTAAAACTTTTATTTTTAATTTCAGAATACGACGGCCACAAACGTCTGCTATCCGATTAAAAATCAAAAAGTTAAAACACTACGACCGATAATACTTTGTTAAAACAAATAATTTGCGTCTCGGTAGAAAACACAGATAATGGGAAAAATTATGTAGACGAACATAACAACTCTGCGGAGTTCGTCTGGACGAAGATAAAGATTATAAAACACATTTTTGTCTGGATTGCGTTATTATAAGAATCAAGTTTTTTATTTAGACGAAAAAATTGGACATGATGAGCTTATTATTTTTTTCCAATCGATTCGAGTTAGACTTGGTTGTTTGTATTTTTATAATGATTTGTAAACAATTATAGTAATGCGACCTTTAGCCAGTTGGTCTGAAACACTGCGCAACAGCAACTTAAATAAATAAAACGAAACAGCCCCATGTAGACACGTATAATTGTACGCAAATAAAAAATTTTGTTTTTATTACAACAAGTACGTATTTCAAAAACAATGTTTTTATCGTCAGTGTCAATATAAAAACATTAATTGTGTTTGGACGAGAGTTATAGTCTGTTTTTTTGCTGATCGGTTCAGATACGTAGAGATACGATATCAAACTTGAAAAATTTCCCAAACGTTTTCGACCAAATACAAAAGCAATTTTCGTTATCATTATTTAACGTTTTCCGCGTGGTGTTTTTAAATTTATTAATTGTATTTTGGAAAATTCCCGTAAAATAAAAAAAAAATCAAACACGTCATAGTGGTACGTTTCGATTGTTTTTGCGCAGCTGACTCGTGAAAATAATGGTACAATATTGACTCATTTGACCAATAAAACATATTAATGTAATACATTTAATTGAAAAACGAACATAATTATCAGTTGAGATATTGAAAACAAATTGACGTTCGTCTCTTCAATTGATTTACAATCGAATGATGAAAATATTAGTATTTTTGAATTCTTATACATATTGCTATATTTAGACATTGAATTGTAACTGTTACTATTGCGACCACTTAAAATAACTATAATTTTGTTTGTTGGTATACGAATATGAGAAGTATTATACATTCTGAGGATTTCATCAGAGACCCAAAACACTGTGTACTTAATGACAGAACAAAATGGCTGTTAAAAATAGTGCATCAGTAACTCGATACCATGTTCGAGTAAATAAATACAATAGGATAGTAAGTTTTTCCACGAATAAAATAATTTTAGTTTGTTTACAAATCGATCGGTGAGTCGACAAAAACCGCGTTAAGTTTGAAACGTTCGCCTAAAGACAATCTAGTAAAACAATGTCATATTTAGTTTGGCGATTATCATATTATTGTAATCGTTATGTGAAAACGTCTATGGTTAAAAATTGAGTCAATATTTTTCTGTATTTTTTGAAAATCAAACATTTTACGTCACATCGACTGTAGAGATCGGAATTTAATCTGAATTTTTCCTACGCTACCCACTCCAACGATAAGTAAACATTTCAAGTCGTTCGAACCACTTTTGAACATTGCGTCTTTCTTTTTAGCATTGGATCATAATTAAAAAAAAAAAAAAAAGAATCTTTAAATTAACGTACAAAAAGCGCTTCTAGAAAAATGATTGTATCATTTTAAAATCGATACATATGGCTCGAAATCTAAAACCGACACAAAAAACCAAAAAAAAAAAAAAAAAAATGGTAAAAACAATATTTACATAGCCGAGTTAATAATGATGTCATAATACGTACATTTTCTGTAAGGTTGTTTAAATTCCTTTATATATTATATTTAACAAATTTTATTAATTATCATGAAAAAGCCAAATTCACTGGAAAAACAGTTTGCGAGCGGTTCGTCCGTTTAAAAATAGTTTATTATTCTGATCGGTCGCCTCAAAATCGATGTAACACTCAATTTTTTTTATTCAAAACGACAACGGGCAATCTCCGACACATTCGTTCGCTCCCGGCCGCCCGAACCGGTGAATCCGACGTAAAAATACCGACGGGAATTTTTTTCTATTATTTATTTTTTTTTTTTACACATCATCGATCGATAGTTTGTATCTTATTAATATTGGGACAGGATTTAAGCGAGGAATATCGGTAAACCCGCTCTGCATACATATTATATCGCTAAAATCGCGACTTTCTTTTTGACAGACGTTGTTATTAAGCGTAAACAAAAATATTCCGATAACTCCGATTTACGGATACAGAATAGCACGTTTTCCGACCCCCGAGTTGTACAGATAAAGAAACATTTTTTCGCACAACCAAATCCGTTTGCAATCAATCGTACTTACACGTCCGGGGGTATAATTCGAGTCGCGTATTGAAACTCGTACGCTATGAAATACGGTGTTTGTCGGAACAAAATCGTCTGCTATAACGAACTCACGTGCTCGCGGTTTATAAACGTATTTGTTAAATACGAAAATCGAAAGCGAATCGCGAGCCGTTTTTCTCGCGACAGCCGGTGTATACACACACACACACCGCAATTTCGAACGACAATATCGTTTGTCATCAAAACAGTAAGTACCTATATATTATTATATCTTTTTGACGGATTCGTCGTATTCAAACGGATTCCGTGGTACCCGTTATCGATCGTTTAAAATCGCATAACACTCCGAAACACAAAATATCGTACAGTATGAGCAAAAAGCATAATCGCTATACCAGTCGAGTGTAAAACTACAGCAAAAAAATATGGAGTAACAGAACAACCGTGCGTCGGGTGCAGAGAAGTTATAGTTGCGGAATAGCATCTATTTCGGGTGAAACGCTGCAAGTTTACGATATTGATTACTGTGAATTGACCGCGTTTGTATGAAATCTGTAAGCGACGGATAGGAAAACGACGATTCTGAGCGAACGGTCCAAGAACGTTTGGTTGCTTTTAAACGAATTTTTATTTTTCCCGAATACGAGTAAGAAACTCGCGATGGGATCATAATTTCGATGAAACTCGTTGTAAGTTTGTTTTACCCGTTCCGACGAAAATTTTTGATTCGATAACAGTGTTAGGTATACATAGAATAAAATTTAAAAAAAATGCCCAATTTGAGTACAACTGTTATTGCAGAATGCCTCTTCCTAATACTCTTTTGTGGTGTATCACGTAAATAGACCGGAGGGCTCTTTCGATCGGAAAACGTGATTTTAGTGTAAAAACGATTCGTTCGGAGCAAAGTTTTTGAAAGTTTTGCTGTTATCGGTTACCGTATAAAAATAAACCGTAAATAGGTACCTACTATCACGTCTGCCCGATTATCCAACATTTATTTGTACCTACCGTGTATGAAGAACGCAACGATACTTTGGTCCGAAAAAGTGTTTCTGGAAAAATATCATCGTAAATAATATGAAATGTCCGCACAGAACGTGAAACGTTCAGATAGATTTAAAAGAAAACGTATGACTTTTCGTTTTTTTTCGTCACGATTTTTAGTTTTATATAAAATCGACCGTGTCTATAATAATAATTGACGATTCAAAAACCAATATTGCGCGCTCGTCAATTTCAAGTCAATTATTACGGAAACGAGTCAAGCGAGTTTCAAACCAGGCGACAAGCCAATTACAGGTAATTAACGCGGACATGGGCTGTCGACGCGAGTTTTAAACTTTACAGCTCGTCCGCCGCCGCCCTCGAGGAATCGAGAGCAGCTTGCGAGAATATTAAAAAAAAACACACAAGCGTGCGCGGCAAAAACGTTTAAAACGGCAAAAAAAAACTAAAACGTTGACACCAGGAACTCTCAATATTCAAGCACCGAACCCGGTAAGACCCGGGCGCGATTTGAGAAACTCTACGTGGTGGAGAGCGGACGCGTAATCTGCCGGTCCGTCAAATGTTTACTACTAGACATTATCGAAAAACTCTTGTCGGCGATGGTTTCAAAAGAAACGGCTGTGTGTGTTTAATTCGCTTCTTTTTTTTTTTTTCTTTAAAACCCCGCGGGCAAACTGCGTTTCTGCGCGCGTTTCACTCGTCGCGTTTGACACGCGGAATTCGCACGCCGAAATTCGCAGCGGCACACGAGCAGAGAAGACGGTCGTAGTAACACGACACACGGCCACTGTTTGTACCCAAGTCTCATTCGCGAACCTCAGCGATTTCTCGCGATCTTTTAGGCGCGCGAAAGGAGTTAAGCGTTTGAGTTTGCGACCTACTAGTGTTATACAGTATCATCGTATACAGTGTTTGTAACGACATCGCGAGATCAGTGTCGCAGCTATTTTTGTCGGAAAGACGAGATTTTTTTTTTGTAATGACCAAAAGTTTTATACGTGTATAACGCTCGAACGCGATTCCTGTCCGCTCCGCAGCGTCTCTCGTATCGCGCGAACCGGCTGTTACTTAGTTAAGAAGACTAACCTCGCCCAGACGGGTGCCCGGAGACGCTTTTGCCGGACCGACGGCACGGCGGATCCGGACGACGCTTGAGACGACTTCGAAGCGTCCGTTTGGTCCTCGTCGCTGTTTTTCATATCACAGCTGCACGGTCACGGAAATTCACAAAATAACGACACGTATGAGAAAAGCGTGGCGTGTTTATCACGGCAGTGTCGAATCGGTTTTCGTCGAACCGAATCGACCTAACGGCGGCATTCGGAGCGATCGAAATGGTGTTTGTTTTTTTTTTTAAAACAAATTAATCGATTCGAGCGAGCATTTCGAACGGTCGCGACCGTATAATACCCGTGTGTATAGCCTGCAGCGTATACAATATTGACATTTTTTTTTTTTTTTCCAAAAGCCTTTTACCAGTTTACTTAAAAAATATGGATACGCGATTTTCGGTCGACCGTTAATTTTTAGGAGAAAAAAAAATTCCACCAACGAAACAGTCACGCCGGTTCGTCGTCGGCAGCACTAGCGCTGTTTTTCCGTCCTCGCGCAACACAGTGCCGGCGCTCAGCTCGTAAAAGGATACGCGCTTTTAGAATTTTCTCGCGCGGATGATCACAATATTACATTCGAGAATAGGTTTCTTTCCGACACGTTGAAAATCACGAATCGTGACTTCAATTTATGTATTTATGTAGTCTGTACTACTGAACTCGAGGAAAACACACTTTCATCACACTTGTTCCATCTGTCTAGAAGTATAAAAAATATCTATAAATTAAATTACGCCGTTTGAAAAAATATCGAATCGGCGGTGCATATTGAAACGGTCGGTTGAAGAAGATAAAAAAAAAAACAAATTCAAACGGATAAAACTCAGTTTAGTTTGACATTATGATATATTTAAGTCAAAATTATTGATCGTACGATTATGTCACTAATGGAACCTCATCGAATAACATAATACAGTGTACTCGTATTTTCGCGAGGGCTCGTCGTCGGAACTTACCGGAATAACGGCGCTCGTATAGAAGTTTCAACAGTTTGTTCGACCGAATAAAAAAAAAAGAATCATGAATTTTTACTAAAAAAAAAAACCCTGCGCAGACGATCGAATAAATTTCCTTTTTCGTGCAGTACCGATCAGTTTATTGTGAAATTTTTACGCAATTTACGACGATCAGTACTGTTTATAACACGAGGGTTAAATGTGGTCGAAGTAATAGCAAACGGATTGTTTTTTTGGTACATATATTTTTTTTTTCAATTTTTAACTGTGGAATGGCCTGCAGCACTTGGAGCGAAACGTGTATAGAATGAAACAATATTGTAGTAATTATCGTTCAGCGGGGTGTGCGACGCGATGATACGTAATATATTGCCCAAGTTCAGAAAGATTTATTTCGATCGTTCTATTTTTATAGACTCCGATTTAAAAATCGTGGCCTTGAAATCTCCACCGACTCGAGGTTTTCATTATCAGGAAACGGTTCTCGGGAAAACAAAGAACAATAACGTTATTGAAAAACCCGTTTGAGCCGAATTTATTGGTCGTGAAAAACTCCAATTTACACGCACAGGAGGTCAACAACGGACAAGGATATGTTATTTATAATAATAATATAATACACTCGTCTGACGTAACGTTTTCTGTTCTCAAAACGGTATATGCGATGGGTAAAAGAAAATTAATCGGGGGGTAAAAAAAAACGAAACATTATTATTTCGTTTTACTTGACGATAAATCGTTTTGTTTTCATCGAAACGCTGAAACAATTTAGAGAACGGCGTTACATACCGGCGCGAGAGCGCTGACGCGGTTTTCAGTCGATAAGAGATTAAAAATTAATTTTAATTTTGGACGAGCGGAGAATACACCCAGTAATTATTATTGTCTGCAGTGATCCGCACTATATTATTTTTAAACTTTATACGATTGTCGTTTGTTGTGTAAGCACGATTTTTTGAATTTTATAATACAATAATTATCGTTATTGCGGTCGGCTAACATACCGTTTTAGTATTATATTACTATTTTTAACGTCATCGGCCCAGATATAACATAATGTGATTATTATAATATTGGATAGGACAGAACGTTACGTCAAAACCTTAAATCGTCGAGAAACGCACGTGAAATACTCCGGAAAAAAACTCTTCGGAATAACGTTAAAATAAAAGTATTTTAGAGTAGTTGCAGATACCTTCTATTTCGATAATTTCCCCGGTCACACGGCGTTCCGGGTATGCAATATTGATACACCCGTGTCGTGGAACTTTGTTGTTGCCTATACTTGCTCGAATGTCAATTTGTATACGTATATTATTAAACTCACGAGTTAAAGAAACAATAATAATTTAACATTGTTACGGTACGCTCTTATCACTGGTTGACCGAAACAATGACGATTCAGCAATATTTCGAAAAATTCAAATCTCTCCGTTTACCGCGAGTCACGATAAAACGTGTTCTCGTGTTGAGGTAATAAAAAAAAACAAAATAGAAGTCCAAATCGAGCGCAAAAAAACTAACGGTACACAAAAAAAGCATAACTACAAAAAATTTGTACATAAAAATATACAGTAACAGTGGCTTAGGTATGACTCATCAAAACCACAATTTTTCGATTTCTAACAACAGTGAGTTTCACATATTATTATTGTACTATCTTAACGACAACTTTATGAAATGGTCGATTAAAATAATAGAAAACGGAACACTAACTATTTATATATAAAAAAAAAAATTTTAAAAATTCGTAAATTCAACTGAAATAGAGCTTCGCCGAGATACCGAAGTGTGGTTTTGATAAGCGTGTTACTGTCGTCAACCAAGAAACCAAAAACTATACGTCACAAACATTAAAATCGTACTGGAGAGCCGTGTAAAATAATGTCAGATTTTTTTCCCTACGTTTTTGTTTTTAATACCGAGTTATTTATCATATCAATCATACTGCAAACTGGTGAAATTACCACTTTTATGAAAAAAAAAAAAAAAAATTAATATTTTTATTAACTTTTTTTTCCTCCATTTTCGTGGACTAGATGGCAAATTTTATTTTGTTTAACTGCAGTAAATGAAAAATAAAAAAAATTGCTATTTGTACCGTTTGTACGATACGTCATTGACCATTGTTGATTATTATAATATAAAAAATATATTATAATTTTGTGTAATACGACGAAGAACATTGTCGTACTTGTTAACTATTCTCAAAATGAACTCAATACGAAACCGTTAAAGAAACTCGATTGCCTTCGTGAGAAATTTCATACTGTGTTATACCCCGCATCGAGGTGAGCCAAAACAAAATTTATTCTAAGTTTTTATTGAAACAGAAAATAGGCGATTTTTAAGAATATTTAAAAAAATTAATCCGCTTCGAGTACACGAAAATTCAGCATGAAAAATAAAAAACTATAAAAATTTCGGCATCTTCGTGAAAAACGTAACAGAATTCACTTACAGAACGCGTACAAAAAATCACATTGACGTACTAATTTTTCGGTTTCTTAGCGGTCAAACGTGTTTCGGACGACGTGCATTGAACAACACGTATACGTCGTCCAGTCGTTTGTCGTCGATCGCATAAAAAAATATATTAAAACAAACAAGCAAATCAAAACTAAAACGCAATGCAATGTAGTAATGCAATAATAATAGTAATAGTTCAAAGCGACCGGACACAGTATAATCGACGACGGTGCAAAATTTTTTACTGGATTTACCGGTCGTTCGATCATATTATTTTCTATCCAACACAAACAAATCAAACATTTTCGCGTCATCGGCACTGTCGTTATGGATACTACTCGATCGGCGAGTGTTTTCTCGTACTATTATCATGCCATCGTAACGATAAAAACTAGTTCCGGAAAACCGTGATCGACGGAACTACTTTTTTTTTTTTTTTTTCTTTCAAATTAATATTTACTTTGGTTCGTCGTCCGTAAACGCCGTTTCCAGTACTTTCGCGGCGAAAAACAGATTTTTGTGCAAAACGTCGGCCGATATCTCTCCTTTTCTCAGCTGTCGCAACAGCGATCGCAACCTGAAACGACGTGAAAATGGAAAAGAAAAAAAAATGTTTTGGCTGATCACACACACATTGTTTATAGATTTTCGTATATTTAAAACATACAGATCGTACAACGATAGCGTTTGATTTTTCAATAACAGCGTTCCCACGGAAACACTGTTTTTTTTTCGATATAGTAAAAAGTGAAGAAGAGCAATCATCGCGACGGTATATTATACTTTTCGAATGCGGTTTTTGATAATTTTAGTTTGTTTTCTTGAATTAGTACCGGAGAACGAACGTGTTGAAATATCCGAACGCGATTCAGCAAATTTTACACATTTCCAACGATTTCCCACATTTTTTTTTTTTAATACAAGTGAAAAATAATGCTTGTGAAATTCGTCCCGTAACACGATGTGACGTGGAACGTATTGTTCAAAGGAGGCGTACACATTTGGAACGGTCGTAGTAACGAGACTGGGCGATTTTTTTGTTGCTCGTTAAGTTAAGGTGATTGAAAAAACAAAAAGTTAACTATTTAAATAAGGACAATATTTCATTTATTTAATTCACATAGTTTTGTTCCCTGTCGTTTCCTACGCTTCAAAAACCTTTTTTTTCTCGAAATATTCTTCTTACTAAGTCGAAATTTAACGAGTTATATTGACTTTTAAACTTTACATTGAACGAGTTTATATACACATGGTAACTCTTCGATTGCGTATAATAGGTGTGTTTCGGTTCGGTTCGCAAGAGGGTGCACCCCGAGTGCACGTCGGTTAATGGCCGTCCGAAGTGTTTTTTTTTTTTTTACGTGCCCTCGGGTCCGCGAGAGGTCGATACGCACGAATGGCATTTCGCATTTTCCCGACCATGTGCCGGGTTTGAATTCACGCAGAACAACGGGAACGTGAGCAAAAAAATTAGACAGAAATTAATACTCCCGGGCAGAAAAAACCGTGAGCGACTTTAACTCGTAATAAATAATGCCGAATCCGAATAATAACGCCTCTCCAGGATAGAATAGGGGTGCATCGATTCGTAGAAAAGGCCGAGCGATTTCGACGTCGGCACGAAACCGTACAAAAAAAAACTCGAAAAATAACTTTAAAGAAAAAAAGTTTCGCGTAAACTACCGCCTCCTACTACCTAGGTTCCCATCGACATCGTCGTAACAAATCGATACGCGTTCCTCGCTCCACTCGAAATCTAAAAACAGAGGAGCGATCAGCCGGGTGATCTGTGTGTAAACGAAAAGATTTTACCCGAGCGATTTCATTGTAAAATTATTACTGTCGAAACGGCTTTTCTCTGAAATGTTTTTCCATTTTCTAAGAATAACGCGAAATCCAACGGCAGCAGCTGTGCCGAGCCCGGAATATACAAAATCGTATGAGATCATAGCGTGTGAAAACTATAGTAACGTTCGAACTCTTCGGGGTCGGTCTTGAATCCCGAAATCCGCACTTTCTCGCACCGTTTTTCGACAAATTACACTCGTCACGGGACTGGACAACAGCAGCGAACGCATTTTCGCCCGTTTCGTTCGCGTTAAAAAAATTACGTTTTTTTAGATGACTGTTTTTTTTAAAAACTTTTTAAACTCTCGTTCGTGTACACACACACCGTCGCGGAATTTCCAGCGAAACCGTTTACCTGAGAGCCGCCTTGTCTATCGCCTCCGCCGTGTCCACGGACGGCAGTGCGTCCACGCTGAGGTCCACTTCGTCCAACACGGACTCGGATTCTTTGGACATGGCCATGCTGTATTCTTCCGAGAAGATCGCGCTTCTCTTCTGACTGCTGCGCCGCACGATGGTCAGCGCGCCTTGTTCTGCGGAAAAAAAAAGAGGAGAAACGTTATTAAAAAAAAAACAGCCGAGATCGCTCTCTGCGTCGCGCGGGCGCGGTCTGACGGAGTAGCGACGCTGGGCGAGTACGGACCACCGTTTTGGAAGTCGTGGTTCAAACGTATTGCTTTTAAAATCTGAAAGTAACGATATTGATTTCGAAAAAAAAAAAAAAAAACGGTTCTGCAGAGCGAGTTTCGAGTAAACGTGGTGTCACGGCGAAACCCAAACGGTTAACGATTAAAAATCGTGTGAAACTTTTTTTTGTAGTTCTACGGTACAAAGACGCATTTTTGTTGAAAATTTCGAGACAATAGTATGAATATTTGCGACACCACGGATAAATAAGTACACGCGATTTGTAACGAAATCCAATAGGTTAGCGTGTCGTTAAAAATCTTAAGACCAAACATCGGTGGATCGAAAAATCGTGCGATTTTTAGAAATTTTCGGTTTACAGTTACAGAGTAAAGTATGACTGTGAGAACACAGTCATACTCATACAGAAGTATGTACGCCGTGTTCCAGTTTCAAGTAAAAAACACCTCAAAATCTAAAAATGGCTGGGTATAATTAGCCTAAAATTTAATGAAACTTTTCGAAGCTGCATTGTATATTGTCTTCAACACTCCTCAATTATTACTTTCAAAATCGTTAAAAAAAAAAAAAACCGTACGCGTTATTGATGAAATGCCGTTTTTAGCAATTTTTCGCAATTTTTCGGTGGTTTTTAACCACAAACGCGCAGAGATTTAAAATTTTCACTCGATCACTGTCGATGTTTTTCTTCCGTCCTTTATTTAGACTTCGGAGGTACCATTGAGAAACAATTATTGTGCTTTATTGACGGACAGCCAGCTATAGACATTCGATTTTCGTTTCGAGTCCCTCGGGGTGAACGCACACACTCGTAACACAGCTGAAAAACAACTATCGATATTTATTTCTACGCACCATTCACTGGGTTTCGCTCATTTTCCGAGTAATTTTTTTAATAAAATATGATAAACGTAGTAATAATACTCGGATTTTAAGGCACGTTTTTTTGCAAATTTTTCCCGCGAAATCTTCACTTGGAATCGTACTATTTTCAAAGACGATGTGATTTATGCCGCAGTTACTACTGTCAAAACACACATAATATAATAATATACATAATAATTCGTCGTTTTCCTGTTCGCCGACATGTTTTCGTAAAATAATATTACGCGCGCTACCGTTTCGAGGGACTTTTATTTTTACTCCGCAAGGTTACGATATGTTATAAATTATTCAATTATACGCGGGTGTTACCATTCGAAAATGTACAGGGTGCACAGTGATGTAAAATAATAATATTTTTGGAGAATATTTCGTGATTTTCTTTCTGAACCATTTTTTGAGCGATTCGGCGCGATATTTGAAATATTTAGTTACTAACGTATTTCGGGAATGATTTGCATACGGTAAACATACGGTTAACGGACGAAATTAAAATATAGCGATATTTATAGACAGCTTTTATTTCCTCCGTTCATAGAATTGGGATTAAATAATAATCAATAATACATATTTTGTATTTTAGTGTGTCAACGAATGATTTCAATCTATCAATATGAGAACGTTCCCGGATCACATCGCTAACGCGAGGTAATATCCAAACAAGGGTTTTCCTCTCCTATATTATATGTTCTCTCACGTCATTGCCCGATTTTCTAAACACAAAACGCGGGACGCGTATTAAAAGTTTGACTCAAAAAACGTTAACAATTACAAAAAAAAAAAAAAAAAACAGGAATAAATGCGCACGAGGTTTTCAAAAAATGTAAAAAAGAAAAAAAGAAAAACCGCACAAACGATATAATTTACAATTTTCGTGATTATCATTTTCTATATTAGTGAAAATCAACAACGTCGAATTTCCGTAACATAATAATAAAACACGAGGATAACCTTTACAAAGGTAAAGTCGAGTTTTTTTTTTGGAACTTTTATAAAAAAACGTAAAATTAAATTTGTTTTTTTGGGCGTTTCGCGAGGCGTCGTTGTTGACGAACGAAATTTAATAAACAGACGCGAAGGAAAATGCGTTTTCCCGCGCGGGATTTAATAATATTTCGGTGCGAGAAAAAAAAACGTGCACACGCGCATTTGTGCATTTTCGTAACAGATATTATCGTGTACTTTCTGTTTCATTAGAACGTAGGCAGTAATAGTGACGAGTGGAAAGTATACCTACCTAAGGGAGAAAATAATTAATATTTCTTTCCGAAGCCGAGACACACTATCCCGCAGGAATTTTTTTTTTCTTTCGTCTATTATTATTTTCAACGCTTCAGTTTTAACGAGTTTTTTTTCCTAAAATATTTATTTTATCTCAGAAAAAGCGTTAAAATAATATCGAGCGTTTAAAATACTATACTGACTAGAGCTTTTGAAATTTAAATTTGGACACATAACGTTATTCCGATACAATTCAGTCGACAGAAAATCGTCCGAGAAAATGTTTTATTATGATTTTTATTTGGTAAAAAACGAATAGACACGTGCACTTTATTTTATGGCACGCTGACGAATTCGGTCCGTTTCGATGGTAATTTTCACTCGTAAATTCGTCTGGATAGATGTTTACAGATCTTTTTACCTGTGTCAGATTAGTTCGGACGATTTTTCAATTTTCGTTTTGCATACTGAAGTGACCATCGTTCTAACCAAAACGTTTGACAACAGCTACTATACAATACTATTTGGGTGTCACTAGATTAAAAAAATCTTAGGTAAATTTAAACTCGGACGGATAGGATAAAATCCGCTAACCCGTTCGAGTAAATGTCGAATATTTTCATCTAGATAGATCTACGGTAATTTTGCGTGTAAAATAAAAAAAAAATCGAGTAAATTGATTTTTTTAACGATGATTTTTTTTAACTGATTGTATTGTTTTATCGAATAATATTTACCGTTTCGCGTGATATGATCACGTGTACGTACATAACGAATTCGTTTGATCGATCGGACTCACGAGTCGGCCGCGTAGGGACGAAGTGTTATAACATTATTATTATATACATACTCGGGATATTATTTTGCCGCAACGAACAGCATTTTGGAAAGTTTTCGGTTAGAGTTCTCCTCCGTTATCTCCTAATTAACGGATGTCAATAAGTTTCGTCGCAAGTTTTCGACTTTTCCGAGTACCGAATTCGAACCGTGCGAACATAATGTTATTCCGCAATGAACATTTCGAGTGGTGTTATTGACGATCGCGTTATTCGAAAATCCGTGTACAAACGTGCGGTGAAGTCCGATCGCCGACAAAACTAAAAAACGATACAAACGTTATCGACTCGAACGGACATTTGTACCGCACGTTTGTACTCGGATTTTCGTAAGCTGAACAACAAGTTTTACGTCTTTAACGACGCGGTTTTCGGGCGTCAAAGATGAAAACTACTCAAAGGGGCGAAAACCGCGGTACCTAACTAACTACTGTACGAGTAGTTGTGGAAAACGATTTTTGAGTTGTGCGAAAAAATTTCACGTGCCACGCGTAACATAGTCGAGACGTAAACGTATAGAAACGGCCGAATTCTCAACTTATGGACATTTCGACCTCGTTTTCTTTCGCGTTTGTTCGATCCGTTAAAATTACCCAATGTTATAATTGCCGGATAATATCACTCACTTTGATCCGAATCCTGCGAGCCGCCGGCGCCTTCGTTCATTTCCATAAACACCGGATCCTCTCTGTTTCCGTTGGCGTCCTCAATGTCCGGCGGGCCTGCCACTGTAAACGGTAAAACAAACACGGACCGATTAGGCTAGTTTGTCCAAAGTTACGAACCGCCGACAGAGAGTTCTAGGTTTTGAGCGCACGTGTGATCGACAAAAGTCAACCACGAGCGATCCGAACCGAGATGTCGATTAGAATTATTTTGCCCGTGGTTAAAATAGTGTACAGGTCATCGCAACGTTCGGTTTTCCAGATTTACAATCGCGAAAAATGAAACGGGGTGACGTGAAGTGATACCGCGTATCAGTATCATACTTACGCCGGCTCTGTACATCGGCGTCCCGTTGTAAATACGTCGGTAAAGACGAGCTGGATAACGAAAAAAAAAAATTTCTCAAAGTTCTGCAGAAACGGCTCGAGAAACGCTGAACATATATATATTTGTAAAAGGCCGTATGAAATAAAAAAATCAAACGTAAAACTTAAAAACGAAGAACCCGTAAGCTCGCTCATGATGGCTCGCAGATTTCGCGCGTAAACAATACTCTGCAACAAAACCGACCCGACTCTCGTCCCACCAGTGTATCAACCGAAACATGGTTTCAAAACATCGCCGAGTTTTCAACCCGACGTTACACCCGAACCTGGATTAATAAGTTTAAGATTATGTATTGATTATGCCACGATGTTTTTTTTTGTTTCACTGTGATCAAAAGTTCTCGTAGAAAAACTGATCCGATTTCAACGCACGATACCTTAAAAGATAGATAGAATTGAGCCGAGACGTTACTTTATGTGAAGCGTTTTTTGAAATTTTGATTATTTTCAAAGTTTTGAGAAAAAAAAAACGGCGTAATTTAAAAAGGGTTGTATGTTCCGCTGAAATTTCAGTCGATTTCGATCATTTTTGAAGGAGTTATGGAACTTTCGTTCATTTTCGGACGGCCGTGTAATTTCTTACGGGCGGCACAAATAGTTACGGGAAACGCGTTTTTACACATCGATGTAGATTTTTTAGTTTTGTGGACACTTTTTCTAGTAAAAGAAGAAGCGCTCCGTTTTTAACGTACATCGAAAGATGAGCAACGGAATGGTACTTTATTTGAAGCGTTTTTTTTTTGATTATTTTTCGGGGAGCGTAAAACCGAAATGGTCGACGTTTTTGAAAGTGCGACATGAAATTCGTACACGTCATTGAGAACGGTTTAACGAGTTTACTGTTGAAATTCCAATCGATTTTTATCGTTTCGAAGGGAGATATTGTGGAACTTGAATTTGTCGTTTTACACGTTATTGTTCCGTAAAACCTCTAGTTTTTGCGCGTAGGTCGTCTCGGAGAACTTTAACGCGATCCAAGCAAGACGGCGGTTTTGCGTAATACGCGGTTAAACAATTTAGAAAATCGGTTCGAAACAAAAATAGTCGGTTTAGATTTTCGCGATCGTCCGAAATGAAAGGATCGGACCGAGCTGAAACTGTCGCGCGACACCCAGACAGGGGAAGAGACGCCGCGGATTCGACGAGAGGAGTATCGTCGTTAAACTCGTTTTCACCGCGACGCGCGCTAGACAACCGAGCTCGGTCAGAATCGTATTTTTGGAGGCGACGACGGCGGATACGGCGCGTTCGAACCACGACTTTCCCGAGTTCCGCCCAAAAGCGTAGTCCGCCCACGCCGTCGTCAAACTCTGCCCGCGCGACCCAGACTTTTTTTAAAATTAATTTTTTTTTTAAACATTTTTTCTTTTCGCCCGCAGTGTTTCGCGTCAATCTCTCGCTGACGTCGTTAGCGGCGCGCGCGCGAGCCGCACAATGACGCGGCGGCGGCGGCGGAAACGCGAAAAATGATGAATCATCGCCGCGCGCCACTCCTGCTCCGCGGCGTCCTCGAAATCCGAAACGACGCACGTCCCGAGACGCCGGAAACCGTCCGAAAGTTTTACATACAACAACGAACCGCGACCGTCGCGCGGCTCGGCCGGGTCGGGGGACGGGACGGTACGGGACGGGACGGGACGGGAGTCTCGGTTTCTCGGGTTTTCGCGCGCACAAAGCACATCTCGTGCACCACAGGTCGCGCGACGACGGAACGACCACCCCGAACTAAGAGTGAACTGAGGGAAAGAGAAAAAAACCCGTCCTGAAACGATGCCGCCACGCCGTGAGCGATTTCGAAATTCGGTACGACTCCGAAGACAAAATGAAAATTTCAAAAAAAAAAAAAAAAAAAACGCTTCGATCTGTCCTTTGACGCACGGAGCGGCATTTACGCTGTGGAACTTTCGATCGCGGAAAAACAAAAGCCGGCACCGCTCTAGCCGGTCGCTTCCGGGTAGTTTGACGACGGTGTGGCGACTACACACACACACACACACGCTTTGGGCTACGGTTTAGAAGTCGTGGTGATTGAACGCCACGGGAAAAACGGTTCTGAGCGAGCTCGGTACTGTCTAGTACGTACTAACCGACGAAAAGAACTTTAGCGATAGAAACTTTGTGTCAAATTTTTCCTATTTTAGTACTGTTGTGTGTAGTAAAAGTTCCCCCCGGTCCGATCTTTATTTTGGATGTTACGAATCTAAATCGACGTGTAAAAAACGCGTTCCCGGTAATTATTCGTCCTCTCTCCATAAGGTTAGGTACACGGAATGACGAGTTTAACGACGTGTGGCTATAAACTCGGAATCGCGCGAACCGATTTTCTAAATTGTTTAATCGTAATTTTGTTTAGATCGTTTCGAAACATAAAAACTAGACGTTTTACGGTACGATAAAATAAAAAATTCAGAAATTTCAAAGTTTCGTTACCCTCTTGAAATCGATCGATATCGGTTCAGCAGTGAACCCTTCTTAACGACACGTATGAAATTCATCGAGTCAAAAGGAGCGATTTCGACGAAAATTTTGTCGCTTTTCGCTTCAAATAAAGTACCGTTTCGGATAAATATTTTGAAGACGTTAAAATCGGAGCGTTCCTGCAACTAGTGATCACAGAAAAAAAAAAAAAAAAAAACGTCATTGTGAAAACAATACGTTCTTCGCTGACGCTCAGAATCTAAAAGAAAAAGCACGGGGGAATAATCACTCTTGGTCGCTTGGGTAGTTTGACGGTGTATTGACTTTGGGTGTGCTCTGTGATGTCGTGGTTCAAACGCATTTTCAAACATCTGACAGCGACGATTGCAATCATTGCCATCGAAAAAACGATTCTGAGCAAGCTCAGTTATTATATCATACGTCTTGGTTAAAAACGGAATTTAACGAAACACATCAGTTTTATTAGTCAACTATTTATTATACGACTGAAATACGACTTTTTTTTTGGATAATCGCCTTATTGAACTTCTCGTCGATCTCAAATTTACCCCCTTTCTTCATTTCCTTTGTACCTTTTATATTTTATGCAACACTGTACGTTTAAGTTTTAATAATGTTATGTTATACAAGGTACTTTTGAAATTTTTGCGCTATGACATAATTTTTTTTTTTTTTATTATTCATCGGGCTTCCTCTGTCTGTCAATGTGTTCACGGGGAAAAACGAAAACTAGAATATCGAAAAAAGTTTGAAACAAAATAAAATATTTAACGCCAAAACTTTAACTTTTTTGTGGTATTCGCCGTAAATATCAAAGCATTTTTTCTAAAACGAAAACGCTTACCTGAAAATTTCAAACTTTTCACCGTAAAATTCTCGATAAATGTAAATGTGTGATTATAAAATTTCGTTATGTTATGTTACCAAATTTTTGCTCGGTATTATTGTTATGACACAATCATTATAAAGGACAAGGCTTTCGACGCGTCAAACGGAGTTATCTCGCAGCATCACGGACACAAAACGCGATGGCGACGAACCTGCAGCTATTGTAGGGCAACAACAATAACTGCATTGTTTGAAGAAAATGAGACGAAAAAAAAAATAAAAACTACAATTTTCCGCTTTTTGTTGTTTTATTTACACGAGTCGTTTAAATGGACCGAACACCGCGGGCCGATCACGCTGCGTGTGTTTTTTAAATTTTTCGCTATCCACGAAAATAATCCATTAAAATCCCCTACAAATAACATACGTGCATTATAAAATTTAAAAAAAAACATTGACGGGAGTCATGTTTTTGTCAAACATCAATATCAAAAACATATTTGTGTCTCAGGTTGTTTGAACAAATTATCTTGGACACAAAAAACACTACAATAGTTTATATAGTTTACAGAGTAACGTACATGGATAATTTTCAATTTTTCCATTTTTTATACTTTAGTGGCTATTCGACCGGTGTTTTCCAAGGTAAGTGAGCTCGAATCACATGAAAACAGTCAATATTTTAATAAATTCAGCGTCATTCGTTAATGAAAAGAATAAAATAGTTTTCAATTATTTTTCAAAGTTTGTATCCTAACAATATTCATCTTTTGAGGTATATGCCTAAAAGTTGACCGATTTAAAGACCTTAACGAATTAAAAAACATTTTTTCATCTATATACATATAATATTGTATTCATCTTTTGTTAGATCAAAGTTAATTTTTCAGAATAATTTGTTTATACAAGAATTTTAGAGAATTCCGTCGTTATCTGTGCTCTTAAAATGAAAAAAAAAAAACAGCAGGAGAACGAACGTGTTGTTGGAAGTCGTAGGTGACAGCAGATTGTATTATCTAGCAAGTTCCAAATTTGAAATTTTCGTACGTTTTTATCATTCACGTAGATGTCAAATTAAATTTACTTGATGCTTTATACGGCTTACAGTATCGAAATAGAAGGGATCTAGATTCACATAATAATTTAAGTCAACGTTATCAGTATTACTAAATGATTCGAAGCCATACAACTCTACGAATTAAAATTTGAAGTTTCAACCCGGTTTACCGTTCCTTAAGATGTAAACGTTTTTCAAAGTGTTTACTACCTCCAGCGAATTTCAATTTCCCGGATTAAATGATTCGTATACAAAAAGTGCTGTTTACTTTTAAGAGTTTTTTTTTTTTTTTGTGAAAATATCAGAACTACTTATAGTCGATGATGGTAAATATATAATACTTTATATTGTAAAAAATGATAATTTTTAGAATTTTTTTCAAGATTAATCGCGTTATTAATAATTATTTAAATTGCGCCTTTGTTTTTCTAACATCAAGGCTCAAAATTAAAATCAATGTGTTAAATTAGTGAGAAAATTTTTTCTGTTTTTTCATCGACGATAAGAAGAACAAACGCGTTTCAGTGAACTCTTTTGAACAACAACAACAACAACAACAACAGTTGCAGGTATCGGTTTTAAAAAATATTTACGTATAACGCGGCGGTCATAAAAAAAAAAAAATAGGGATTTTAAAATCCACGGAGACCGAATTCCGAACGAGACGGTATTACATTGTGATATTTTTTTGTGGTTAAAGTATCGTATAAATCTTTTTTCTGTACACCCCCTGAGGCGTTTTCCGGCAAAACAACACTTATACTACTACGGTGCGCCTAGTTTCGAATAAATCATCCTAATTCTAGACCGTACTTGAAACGGGTGCGTTGAAATCCCGTCCGCCTGAAACTCGGTTCAAAAAATATAATAAAAAAAACCAAGAGTTTTCGACGGCACCCGAACGGCCGCCAAAACAACAAAGGATTAGTTCAATTGTTTCGCGTTCGTTCAAGCTACCGTTCGTCGGGTTGTTTTTCGGTAAATATGGTAAACAATTCAATAAGTAATTTATGTCCGTAAAACAACGGTTCGAGAACAAAACGAAAAACATTGATAGCCGCTCGGAGTTTTCGAAGTAAATGCGAAGTAGGTGATGATATTAAATTATATAACCGTTATATCTCCGTTGAAGTGCGCGTTACATACATTTCGATAAGATCAATCACGTCAATTGGTTTTTGTTCTTCTCCTTCACAAACAGGTGTAAAATTTACCGTACGTCGTTGTCAAAATTCGCACAAAAAGTTGCGGATAACGCGAGGAAAAAAAAACGCACATGAACAATCGTGATTTACGTCCATTTTTAACCATACCTACTCGATAATCAAACAAATACTGTCGATAAAAATACTATCGATGGCCGATTACGATAAAAAAAAAAAATAATGGTACCCGTAGTTCGCTGGTTTTCGAGTTTAACGCGGCGTCGAACTCGTTCATTTACACACACAGGCGTGTGTCGGAGGAGTGAGTGAGGTTGTACAATTGTATCGGGGAATTATTCGAGGCGTAAAAAATATTTCGAAAAATTTTGAAAAAAGAAAACCAAAAAAAAAAAAACGTTTCTTCCGTACACAATTTTTTGTGACCCACCTGCGGGGGGGCGATCGGACCACCTCACCGAAATTTCTGCTCGAGGTGTTCGCCGCTTTCGAAAATCACTTTTGGAAAATCACTTTTGGAACACTCGTCTCGGATTCTTTTCTCTTCCGGAGTAGCACGGTTACAGCTGCCCGGTTATATACTTAAATGTTTTGTTTTTTTGCCTCTCTCTTCAATTCTCTCCGGAAACGACAAAAACGCGGTCACTCCGTTCGCGTAGTACACGAGCGTCCGAGAGAAACCGCGTTAACACGTAATTTAAAGGTTCTGGCGACGTTTTTTGAAAAACAAAAAAAAAACCGCCGCGGATATCAATATTATTTATTCGTCGCCGCACGCTTGAATTTTGTGTACTGTATAATACTCAAAGACCCTTTGAAAAAACGCTTTCGCGGAGGAAATAAATACTAATCTCATTCGTCATTCGCTCGTACGTTGCTTTCGACGTGACGGTTTTTTGTTTTGTTTTCGAACGCGTCGCGCGGACCGTAGTAACCGTGATTCTATAACTCGGGCTGCAGCGGAACGAAAAGAAGCGAACATTGTTTCCTCGATCGATTTCGGACGAAAACAATCGATCGTTCCGTTTTTACTTGACGTGGTGACGCGATGCGGCGACTCCGAGAGAGTTTGGAAAAAAAAAATAAGAACAATTTTCGTTCTTACCGGGCGAATTGTCACGGCGTTATAGCGAAAATTTCGAGGTAAAAATACGACGTTATACGCTTTGAAAAAAAATAATTGTCCTCCGTCACGCGTCCCTTCGACCGGAGGGTTCCGTCCGCGTCCCTTCGCACCGTTTCTATGACGTCACCACCGCCGCCGAGCGCACGATGCGTTTATAGCTCTGCGTGCGTCACGTGGACCGTCGTCGTTTCAGACCTGACCGATGATGAGAGCGGGGCCACGTTTTGTCGATTTTGGTGTTTAATTTTTTCAACCGATTTATAAACGATATGATATGTACGCCGTGGGATTTCGCGTGCAGACGTCCTAGAAACGATAATGATAAAAAAGAAAAGAAAAAAAGCCGGTGTCGGTCTAGGTCGCGTGGGTTTGACGACGACGGTTCGACGGGGGCGAGTCGAGAAAAGTTGAACGCGTTATTTTTTATATCCGACGATTCGAAAACACTGTTCTGAGCGAGCTCAGTTTTTCAGTACACGTCGCGGTAAACAATAAAAACTTTTATCAAATCTTTTCTGTTTCTGAGTAAGGTCTCCGATCTTTATTTTCGATGAGCGAAAATCTAAATCGGTGTGTGGAGAACACGTTCCCCGTGATTATTTGTCTCCACCCCCGTGAGAAATACACGGCCGCCCGGAACGACGAGTTTTACGACGAAATAACAGCGCGAAATCGGCTATAAACTAAAATTAACCGATTTTTTGAACGCACATTACGCAAGACTATTTTCGTTTGGATCGCGTTGAAGTTTCGACACTTCGAGACGTAAAAACTAGAGGTTTATAGCCGCGTAAAATTCATAAATTCAAAAGTTTCAAAGTTCTGCGACTTCCTCGAAAATGATCAAAATCGATTCAGCGGTAAACTCACAAACCCCTTATTAACGACACATATAAATTTCAAGTCAAACGAGGGGGGGGGGGGAGGGGCAGTTTCGGAAATTCGGACGTTTTCGTTTTTTTCAACAAAAATAATCGAAATCTCAAAAAACGCTTAAAATAAAGTACCGTCTCGGATCAAACGTTTATCTTACGTTAAAATCAGAGCGTTTTTACTGCTAAAAAACGTGTCCACAGAAACAATATAAACGTCTTTGCAAAAACAATACACTCTTTGCTAACGCTCGGAATAAAAAAAATAAAGCGGGTAAATTTAAGAAAGTCATTTTTTATCACACGACATTTTACGATTTTTATTCGACGCTCCCTCTGTGTCCGTCACGGTGCGTTCGCAGTAAGGGAAAAAAAACGGATCCGAAATCAACGTGCGATTTTACGTTTTGTAGTAGCGCATTTATCGTCGAACAAAACCGTCCAGACATTGTGTACAAATTATTTAGGCACATGAGTTTTCCCACTGATTCGGTGCGTCGCTGCTGGTCGACCGGAAATTATTTTTTCACATATTTTTTGTGTGTGTGTATCGTTTTTATAAAATTCCGTAGTGAAAATCTCGAAATTAAAATTTTTTTCTCACTTAGACACGGGTTTTTTTTTTTTGTTTTTGAAAATTTCTAGTTTGCGAGACCGAAATCACGAATTTTTTCGCGGTACGAATATAATACGCCTATGAGAGTAAGGACCGTTTATACCGGTTTAATGTACAACTAAAAATAACAATATGCGTTTCATTTAGACAAAGTGAAAAACTAATTTTTTATATGACAGCATCCAAATACACGTAATTGAAACGGCTAAAAAAAAACATTGGGCTACACACCTGTGTATTATAACATTATAGTTGTTGGAAATCGGACACGTTGAAACGTCGAATTCATTTTTTTCGAACTGATCGAGAAAATTGTGGCGTTTCGTTGCGGGGTTCGTCGGGAAAAATCGCTTTTTAGACCGACGTGTTTTACGCGAAATATACGACCATTTTTTTCCGGTATTTTTTTTTTTTTTTTCTATCACATTCACAATACGATCTCGCGAGTCGGAGAAGGGAAATTAGCCGTTACGCCCGACCGAGCGTCCGTTTAACGAAAAAAGAAAAAACAACCGCCAGAGGCAAATTTATATAAAATATCCGAGCTTAGGAAAGTCTACAGACGTTTCGTCTGGTGCGGTCGTAAACCGTCAAAAGACCGTCAAAAGAAATGTAATATAATCATGGTGGATGGACGGATCTCGAGAATAGCGGACGAAGAAAAATCGTATTGGCAGCCTGCAGTACCAGACATTTTTGTTCGCGTAGACGTTAGACTGCGGGGGAATAACGAGGGCGAAACGTCTGTCGAGATCGTAAAAACGTATGTTAGTGTAATATTATAGTAAATAATATTATATTATAATGTCTGTAACATTTTTCTCAAATATCATAATAGTATCCAGCAGGTCGCGGCAAACGATTCGAACGAAACGGTTAAATTATTATCGGTTCAGTAAAAAAAAAAAAAAAAATACTAATCAAATTACCGAAACGTGCTTATAGGCTCATATGAAAATATCGATAAATTGCTCGTGCATGTTTTTTTTAAATTTTTCGTTCGGCGATTTTGGCGTTCTGATAAAATTGAATCGTTCAAATATATTTTTGTTTGCGACTGATAAAACAGGCTTTAGTCGGTTTTTTTTTTTTTGCAAGTTTAAACAGTTGTATACGTAATCACTACAAACTAGACATTATATATTATACAGTCCGTGATAATATAAAATATTATGTTTAGTATTCTGTTTCTGTACGCTTCGCTTAGTTTGAAATATTCTGAAATCAAAGTACTGACATTAAAAACGCCTAGGTACACAGTAAATACGACCGTTTTTTATCGTTCACAGAAACTATATATACTTCATACACGGTGATCGCAGTTTTGACACATAAAAAGTACACACATCCTGCGCTTTTGACTGATACGTGCCGACCCGGCGGTCTATGTCTCGTAACACAGTTTTTCCGAGGATATAGGACATTTTAATTTGCAATAATCGATCCTGGCCAAACGGTGCTCGTGTAACTCGTGTCAGCTGTGCACTTATACATATAACGTAATATACTATATAGTACATTCGTCGTCTGGCTCGGCACCAAGAAGGCGTTTTTCGGTTCGCTGCAGCCAGTCCGCGCGCCACAAACCCGCCCGCTCGGCGATTCAAAATTACACCAGTTAAAACGCAGAAGAAGATAAAAAAAAACCGATTTCAACGACACGGTGAATTTACGTGCAACAAAAGAGTATCACGATAAAACCCCGAGTACGAAAACATCGAATCGGCGAATCTCACTGGGCACTGTGAACACGGTTCCCGTCCTCGTAATGAGAAACGCGTCATGAATCGCGGGGTATTAGCGCGCGCAAAAAAATATCCGACGGCCAACGAAAGCGCGTTGTTGAATAAAAAAAGACGGATAGAATCGCGTCGTTTCGAACAATATACGAGTAATACGTTCTTTCTGGGAAAAAAATGTCGTTTAAAAATAATAATTGTTCTCGTTATTATTGATACGCGGACTTTCGGCGAACGGACGTATTAAAATTGTTGTCGATTACACAATATGCGACGACGAGATTCCATTTACAACCTATAAGCCGAGCGCACAGCATTTTCTTCTGCCACGTTCGGTGACAAACAAGGCTATTAAAAAAAAAAAATGTACATTTTTAAACTGTTCGCGCGTTATCGAGTTATTTTAAAACGAAGGACGTTTCGATACTTGTCGGTTACCGTCGCACGTCTCTTATTCGAAACAAAACGTTGAAAATATCCCGTGTATTTAGCAACACGATATTGTGAACAAAAAAATTATACGAACCTCGCTCGACGACAAAATTATTATAACCTGGACAGCTGCTGTCGAGTTAAATTTTGGTTTTTACAAACTTTTTTTTCTTTTTTTTCTCTATACAAACGCGGTATACCCCCGCCGCACGGTCGCAATGTAGACTCGGGGAATGATATTAACGAGTTTGATATTTATAGGAAAGTGAACGCGTTACGGGACGAGACGTTAAAAAAAAAAAAAAAAAATTTATAAACGTGGCGCCACAATATTATTTACCATGCCATAATGTACGCAGAGTTGGCAGGGATCCCAATACGTGAATTAAAAATGAAAATAAGGACGGGAAACCGCTTTAACGGTACAAATATTATGTGTGTGTGTGTGGTACGATAATAATATTATGGACACAACGACGCGAACGAAAACGCATATTGTACAGTGTGTTTTTGACACATTTTTTTATGGCCTTTTTTGGCACCGTCGACAGCCCCGAGCGCCGCCGACGTGTTGAAACGCGTCGTGGCCGTTACTACGCTTATACGTGGTTTTGTGCCGACCGAAAATGCGAATTTTTAACTTTTTTTTTTTTCCTTATCGGTGGTCGTGGAAAATCTTTGGAGAACTTGAGAAAATATCGTTCTTAAAGGACTCGAGTTCGTTTGCAAGTCGGTGCTTACAATTTATTTAAAAAAGACGATACGGAAATAGATCAGTACAATAAATATTAATGTTTCGTAAACGCTTCTGAACGTCTTCGTGTTTGTCACGCCACTTTTCATCGTTATAATAGGTAGTATCGCACAAACGCCATATGCGGTAATTCAGTTTTTTGATACCTGCTAATATTGAGACGTGAATAAAGTAGAGATTTTTGACAATCGGTCGATTCAGTTAAAATGACAAGTTTTCTTAGCGTTTTTCACATAACACACGTGTACATTAAAAAAATGTGTTCCCGGGCACGAAAAATGAATGAATACTTGGTTCACTTGCAGCTATTTCGTCTACGTTTACTATGTGGAAATATTCGTGTGAAATAATACCTATTATACACTTGGAGCGAATAAATTACAATTTATTACGAAACGCGCGATTAAAAATGTTTTTCACAAAAAAAGAAAAAAAAAAAACAACAAATAGCTGGTACGAATGTATAATATAGCTTTTGACAATATTCGCTTACACACAACGCGTAGTTGAAGAGTCTTATGGTATGGTTAGGAAACAACATTCGCTTTACCATGGGAATATTTAAAATTTCCAATTTTTTATTTTGTTGGCGGATCGCGTTTATGTTGTGGATTCTGAGCGTAGCGAATTTATACGCTTTGTTCATTTGGTACACTTTGATTCTACAATGAATTGTTCCTCGTATATTTTTTTACGCGCTTTGTCTGTAGAAACGCCATTTTAAATTCAACTTATATTCTTGTAGTTAACCAACTCGAATTCTAAAGGGTCAAAAGTATTTCAAACAGCTTGAAATGTTCAAAAGAGACTAAAAGAAACAAAAACTTTATTTATTTGAATTTGCAATTATCGTTTAGTAAAACCTTTGAAAAGCTTCTAATTTCGCGTCGTCGATACATGCACACTCTGCTGTTTATACGGTTAAAAAACGTATGGAAAATGTGCTGCGCCAATTTTTTTATCATACCTTTTTCTATCGTTGATTTGTCGTTATTTTCAACAGATTTTTGGCGATTCGATCGAAAACCGTTTAAATCCATCGAATACTATGCGAGCCGCGCGAAGCTTACAAAATCTGATAAAAATGTCGACTTTTTGTTGTTGCTGTCGCAAAAACAAAAAAAATCAGACCTTTGAGAATTTTTAATATTGACCGTTCAATGCTGCGCACGCTCAGAGACTCGCGAGATACTGTCGCTTACGAATGCTAACTATTAAGTTCTCAAATCAAAAACCCACCCAAAAAGGTAGCCTACTTTTTTCTCTCTCTCTCTAATTTTCTCTTTTCGCCGATAAAAATAATAGTAATTACGATCACTATACGTGTTATAGCGTGACCGGCTGGTCTGGTAATTAATCTGTCCGGCAGAATTATTACTTCGTAGCACCCCGTCCAAATAGATTGCTCGCCAGCCACCGCGTCGTCGATCATATTATATATTATATAGACTTTCGTCCACAGAAAACGGCGAAGACCACAACGGCGAATGATGAATTTGACGGATTTCGACGCGGACGCGAGCACGCACGAAATCGTGATGGTAAAACTGAACGCATCAATAACAGTATAATGATGATAATTAAATGAAAAAAGCGCTGGCGATCCCGGGAATCGGAGAAATATATTATTTACTCTCTTTTTTTTCTTCCGGGATCATCGGCTTTAATTTTTAACGGCCGCAACGCTACGCCGAGAGTGTACTTAGTCTAGGTTTAAAAAATAATGGTGAAAACAAAAAAGAATTTGCTTACGAAAATCGCGAGTCTTAAATTTTTTATACAGTTCACGCGCTTTTTTCTTACATTTTTATACGACGCATCCGTTTCCCGATAACGTGTGAAAATTTCAAGGAACCGAACAACGTTTGTATACTTCATTGAAACCCGCCCGCCGTATAACGAATACCGTTACCGATAGCGTTTTAAGAACACTGAATTGTTTCAATTTATTTACTGAAAATCGTATAAATAAACATTTGAGTAATATCTGTAATTTTTTTTCACGAAATACGATTGTCCATAATGATAATCAAAAAGTGTTTCAGTTGTGACATTGGATTTTTAGCCAAAATTAAATTCGAGCGATCGCTCGATGGTAAAACCATAAATGTTACTTTAGTAGGTTACTATAGCATATGATATGTCGAGGAAAATTTTCGGTTTTGGCTCGTCGCAAATTAATTTCAAAATGAAACTCGCTATTGTTCTAACGAATTCGCCATGTACCTAAGCCGTTAAGATTTGTTGAAAATCGCGTGTTTAAAAACACGAAAACGAAAAAACACACAAGTATCGTTTTGAACGTACAAATTGTGTGTTTGTTTTCGTGAAACGATTTTTTCTCGGTGTATTAAAATATTTTTAATCGTTTTACGTGATACCGTAACACAGTAAGCTCGTAAAACATCGCCTGCGATTCGTTATTGGCACCACGATATTGTTTATACACGCTGAACAACCTCTTTTATTAATTTTTTTATTTTTATTTTCGCTACGGAGACTGTGCGGGTATTATTCGACCGTCGGACGAACACGCGTGTTTGTTTTTACAGAAATTAACGTCCGACGACGACGGTGTCAAAAAATGTGCTGCAGTATATATATATATAGATAATACGGTTCGTACACGGGACGAAAACTGAGTAAACATTAATTATTAACTTGTCCTCGGCCGGTGTATCGATCATAATAATATAGTTTTGTATTGTCATAAACGTTATTTATCGCGGCAAGTTTTGTTCGCGTACGCCTAAGTGAAGGGAATCGTAAGACGGGGGAAAAGAAAGAAAAAAAAACGAGTACCTAACGAGCCGACGCGTAAGTTGCACTTTTATGAAACGACGCGAATTTAGATAGAGGTCACTCGAACTGCTGAAGCGTCGACTTTTTTTTTCATAAAGATATATATCATACAGCTTAAGGTGTTGAGAAATTCAATCCGAAGTGGATGGATCACGCCGTTCACATCGGGTTCGGAACGTGATCATGGTAAATCTGTGAAAAAACGTTCCGAGGTTGCTAGGTGGCAAACGACGAAATTACGTTCGTTTTGCTAGGAGTTCTGAATTCGATCGGAAAACGTTAAAATCGCGTTAAAACGCCGTTCGAACTTTTTGCTGCCGGGGCGCCGTTTTGACGAATAATTTTTTTGTAAACTTAGACGATAATTATTACCGTACAGCGAGAAAAGGTTATAACAACAATGTAACGTTTGCGGACCAAGTTTAGTGTTACGATTGTGTGTACGAATTTCAAGGAGTTTGAAACGCCTACGAAAATGTTTGAACCGTTTAAAAATTACAGGGTACGATATTATCCCATCATGCGTTATTATTATGATTACGTTTCCAATAAACTATGCGACACAACGTTACGATAAATAACCTCGGGAGTAAAAAAAAAAAAAACCTTCACCGGTCGACACAAAATACGGCTGTTTACGCGTTTTCGGACGTGTGTCGATACATAAAAAAATAAAAGAATCTTGCACTCACCGTCTTCGGAGTTTGCCCGTCTCGCTGCCGTGAACACGACAACAATAATACTATGTTACGAGTTCACGACGGCGAGACGACGAAAACACCGAGACCGAAAACTGACATATTTTGCGCTACTCTCCGTCCCGCGTCATAAAGGTTATAAACGAAAAACAATAAAATGAAAAATTATTTTCCAACGAAACGTTTTCTTTTTTGGTTTTTTTTTTTTTTATTCGGCGATTCATCCCGACTTCGGCATATTAATTTACACTGAGAACAGACCGCCGCCGTCGTCGAAGAGCGACGTCGTTCGAGTTGTTTTTTGAACTTTCGATCCGGAAAAAGTTACGGATATTTTGAAACCTAACCCGTTGAAAAATACGGCAAACGATTAATCGAGGTATAGAAAAAAAAAAATTTAATATTTAAGGTGTGTTAAACACAGCTGCTAACGCGAACGTGACCACCTCAATTATCTTCCCGATAATTTTATAATTTTATCGACGAGAATAGCCACGTTGTTTCCTTCAGATCAATCTATAACGCTTGCGTTTTAAACGTTACCATTCAAGTGTATACCGTCCGCGATCGGAGTGAAATTTTATTTTCGGCGGTTGGTATAGAAACGATTTTCTCGCATATTATCGAATTTCCGACCATTTTTTTTTTTTTTTCTTTAATTTTTTCCCCGGCGTTTACATACGATATCGACACGAAAAAAAAGTCTCAAAAAAAAAAAAATAAATACACGTGCCGAAAAACTCAATTCTGGGTCGACACACGGAAAAAATTCCTTTTGTGCGTATTTCGTCAGAACGATAATTGTTTTAAAACGAAAATAACGATGTCGTTTTAACCGCCAACGATCCGCAAACGAGCATTGAAAATTTTATTCCGGACAATATAATAATATGCGGTGTGTAAGTATAAAAAAAAATAACGGCGGCAGCGACGGCCGCGCACTCCGTTATCGGTTTGCGGCGGACAAAAGTCATTTTTCGTAGAGAGTTGTAACAAAAACAATTATTAAAATAATTGCAATCGAGGTCCTGATGAGTTGTTCTTACTGTTAATTCTTTTTTTTTTAAACTACCGCAATTCGCGTTTTAATTAAAGGAGGATTAAAAACTTCCTCCGACCGCCCGTACCGGGGTCGTGTTTAGTGTGCGTTCGGCCGTCGTCTCGGAACGAAATATGAAACAACGATGATTATTATTTTTTTTTTTTGCCGGGCGACGACTTTTTTTTTAATTTTTTTATCTACCAAACGGTAAAAACGTCTTACGTCGTCGGCCGTCGACGAAAATATGGAACGTTAAAAAAAAACGAAAAAATCAAATCGTTATCCGCTTCGGTAACGTGCGATGTGTACATAACACCTATTATAATAATTCGATTATTATACACATTTTCTCGTGATCGATATTTTTTCCGCCTAAAGTAATTTAAACTTTTTCCCGTCAGCTCGATCAAAGTCGCTACGCGCCGTGATTTTCGATAGTAATACAATATAATAAATATATGTATGTAGTTCCGACTCAATCGCGTCACTATAAGTACTTGGCGACGAATTGTTCCCGACGACGCGATGTACTCTATAATATGATATATTGATTTTAAAGATTTACGAAAATCGTTTTTATTCTAATCGCATTTTTCTACGACGGCATCGCTGCGATAAGTCGGTCGAACACCACTGACAATATATAAAAATGAATCGATAATATGTTTCCGAACACTGCGTAGCCACACTATTTCGTTGAATGTCAGTAATATAGTAATAGTAAAAATCATAAAAATATTAATTTAATAGAGTATTTTCTGAAAACTGTACTTGAAATAAAATTTGCATTTCTCATCTTAACATTAATTTTTTAATGCACGAAAAGTTTATTTTTAAAAATTCCACCAGAGCATTTTGTGGTAATTTCCGTTTTAATTTGTCTACATGAACATAATTATGCGCATTGGGATAATCGTAGTATAAAACGACTAAGACGGCGAATCGTATAGGCAATTTAGGTACGCGCGTGTATCGCGTAAAAACAGGAATTGAAAATCATAAAATATTATTATTATAAAAAAAAAAAAACTTTTAAAATAGCGAAATATCGTCAACAATTCATATATTTTTTTTTCGACCCGGCCGATTACCGCGACGCCCGGCAACGGCTGGTGTTCGGGAGAATAACGAATTTGTGAAGTGTTAATTAAAGGCACTCAAACAAATCGCCAGTTCAAGTGTTTCGAGACCTCGAAAATCGTTTTTTTTTTATACATTATACTAAGGGTCAAATTATCGTAATCGTATTATTTTTTTTTTTTTTTTGGTTTCGAGAAATCAATCATCAGGTGAAATATCCGTTATTTTTTTATTTTTTTTTTTACCAACTATTCGCGTTCGATGTGGTGTATAAAAGCGTTATTTTTTCAGTGGCCCCACCAATACGCGCCCTATGTTTAGAGAAAAATTTTTTTCGGTTTACGGCTAAAAAGTATCGCTCTCGTCGTTGTAAACGAAAATCTTTTCACTTTGGTTTTATCGTGTGCAACATTCTATAGGAATACAGTGTGTTCCAGTCGATATAACTATTTGAAACTTTTTATAAAATATTTTAATATCTGAGAATCCAGTTTGACGAAAACAAAAAAAAAAAAATATAAAGTGGTACGCTATAATCAATCCAAATTCAAAGTTATAATCGCCGTGAATCAATAATATAGACGCACACGAAATGCGTCATGTGGTACGTTTTAAACGTGTTTTTAATTTTTTCCGTTAATCAATTCACACACATATATATATTCGTTACATCCATAACGATTCGTATTGATATTTCACGGCGAGTTAGTTTCAATCTAATCTGAAATTTTACGCAAATACAAAAGTGAACGATAGTGTTTGTCCAGAATAACCGATGAAAGTTTTATTTGACCTAAAGCTGTTCCGCGTATTCTAACAGTAGGTATATAGTCTTAAATTATAATTAATTTAGCTTACGAAAAAAGTTCGCGTCTTCGCTAATTACTTTTGTTTTCTCGTTTATTGTTTCTTGGACATCCTACACTACTACTGTTAAACGTAATTTTTCGTCACTCGAAACATTTTTCAAGCGATTTCAAGAGAGTCGTCGGTGTACTATTACTGTCCCGGCTGCGCAGATAACCGAGGGTCCGTCCGGTATCTATCGAAGAAAAATTAATTCAACGTTCTTACAACTTTATCGAAATTTTTAGTAAATTGACGGGTTAATACGCGGAATGCCGGTTTTGTAAAATCGTCGCTGAAACTCTTTTTGATTAAAACAAAACCGCGCGTACGCGTTGTGCATTCGTTACTTATCGCGTTACAAAACCGTTTCGCGAACCCGTTCA
>CM029365.1:14464198-14515736 GCA_017140985.1 Hormaphis cornu | reverse complement strand
GCACAAGTGTCCGTCGTTCGGATTATCAAAAACAAACACCAAACCGTTCGGTCGGAGAAGTCAATGAAAAAAAGTATACTGCGAGAACGCGTAAAAACGGTTTCAGAGCGTCCGACACGCAGTCGTCAAAAACACGCGCGCATTCGGCGCAAAACAATCACAACCCCCGAGCGACTTTTACGTTTGAGATAACAAAAACACTACCGATATCGTATTTGGGTTAGGTTCCATAAAAAAAAAAAATAACAATTCCTTTGAAGTATAACATTCAAATAATAATAACAAATTTAAAATAACTTCTTTGGTTCAGTCTTAAGTAATTTAGACTAGTAATACAAAAACTATAAATACCTATATTTTTTTAGTATCCATATAAAAAAAGTAATAATTTCTTTTAGGAATAACATTCAAATAATAATAACAAAATCAAAATAACCTCTTTGGTTCAGTCTTAAGTTATCAAGACAAGTACCTAATACAAAAAAAAACATAATACTTACATTTTTTTTTTAGTATTTATTATAACAATATGAATTTTGAATATGAAAAATCATTAATTAAATATAAATAATTAATTAATTTTTACAAAATATGTGTAATAAAAATTAATATAGAAAACATTTCATAAAACAAAAAATAAATAACATATTTCGTTGCTACAAGTACCAAAATGAAATGGCAACACTGTAGATTTTGAATTCAATGAAAAAATACTGATAAATGAGTCCCATATCTGGCAATCACGTGTTAAATATACCGATAGCGTGAGACCCAAATTTGGTACTCGCATAATTTACTTTTGTATATTGTTGAGACCCAAATTTGGGACTCGTGGCCTAATTAAGTAACAAGTCGGAAACCCCTCGGCGCTCAACGTGTTAAGTCTCAGTTGTTGTTGTTATTTAAAGCGTAAAAACCGTACGCTATGTACAACCCATAAGGCGTTTTGCGTTTTGACTTTTTATCAAAAACGAATTTTATTTTAACGCTATTTTGTCTGATAATCAAAACCTTCTGAATCCAAAAAGGTTTTTTTCGTTTTTTTTCGGTAAACATTATCTTTCGTCTCTCTCTATCTAGAAGACGAATTACAAGATGTACAACCAACATAATTGTGGTTTAAAATATTCGGTAAACACACTCGATTTCGACGATACAAATAAAAAAAAAAAATTATAATAATCGCTGTAAAATATTACGTAACCGTTTTTAAATGAAAAAATTATTATTATGACAAATTTCTCGATAAAAAAAATCTGGTGATTATTCGGAAACGGTGGGATCGCTGCGCTGGAAATTGTTTTGTTTATAAAAATACATAATATCATGTACCGTGTGTTATCGTCGGTTCGACTGGCTGTTTTGTGAAACAGAAACCGACGAATATCGCATTTACAAGCTTATATTTATTATACAATATAGGTCGTATATAGTAATAATATATAATAACGTCGTCTTTTTATGAACAATTTAACGACGGTATAAGATACGCAACAAAAAATTTTCCTTTTTGTTACTTTTTTTTTTTTTTACCGTCATACATTTAAATGGATTTATAGTTTTTATGTCGACGTCTTTAATCGTCTCCGACTTTTTGGTTTAAATCGTTTCCCGGACAAACCATTAGACTCCAAGCGCCTCGACAAAATATAAATTCTTTTCCGCGTATACAGTGAAAAAGACGATTTTTGAAACCGATCTTTATGAACGACGTTTGTCAAAATATTAATATATATAGTATATTTTCTATTTGCATTTTTGAAATATTCATACGAAAAGAATACATATATTCAAGTACTTGGAAAAAAGAGTATTAAAGTACAGATACTTGAAGAAAGTAGTTAAAAAAATTTTACTTTAAACAACAGGACAAATTAACTGTACCTGCAACGATTCCATAGTATAGTTATAAAATAAACGGCTGCAGCACTCACCACAGGCAACAGTTATATAAAACTAAATTGAACACTCATTTCCTTATTTTTTTTTGTTTAAATCCAAGATAATGTTATAAAAGTATCATTACGCTAGATAGTAATACTCTATAAAAATCTACGCAAAAATAAATTTCATAAAATTTAACGAAACAAAACCTATAAAAAGATTTACCTTTTTTGTTTAAAAACGAAGGTTTTACAGGAAAACTAAAAAAATTTTAACTATTGTATATGATTTTAGAAAAGTATTTGAAATCAACGTGTTAAATAATTTTAGAAAAACAGATACTCTAGAAAAGTATTGAAAACGATACTTCCAAATGGTTTTTTTTTTCAAAATACCTACTTAAAATACGTATTTACGAGTACTTGTAGTAGTATTTGAGTACTTTTAATCAAACGCATTCACTCAAATACTTTACAAGACTAAAATATTCATATTTTGCGTTTAAAATGCTGAAAGTCGTGCGCATATTACAATTTATAAAATAAATATTTATGTATAATATTTCATTAATGTGTTTAGGCCATTAAGTAATTTCTTTTTTTTTAATTTAACACGTTAACTTTGACTTTAAAATAATTTAAAACTCTAAAAAAAAAAAAAAAAAATCTATTAGTTAGAAGAAAATTTTAGGAGAAAAAACGGAAAAGATTTTTGAAACCGAGGAAATATTGTACTAGGCACGTGCATAATGTGAATTAATAATACAAACTACTATTTATTACAATTTTCGAAAATTTTCATTTTTTTTTTTTTTTGTAATTTTTGTTCGATAAAGAATTTGTGTTTCCAAAAAATCTTTTCGAAAACTTAATACGAGTTTCCCGAAATGTACATGCTTTAGAGAATTTTCGAAAATCCGTATTCACAATTTTTATATTTAGATGTTTGAAGTAGGAAAATTTTTGAAAATTGATCATTTGATCATTATTTTTGTAAACAAATTCAACACTAATTTGTTATCTACGATTCGCAAACATATGCGTTGTGTAAAAAGAAATTTGCTAACTGAATAAAAATTTTTTTAAAAATAAAAACCACCCAGTAAAGCGTATAATTGTTGAAAAACGGCGTTAATCTGATTATTATATAGCAACGAAATCACGCACAACGTTTTCGGACCGTTTTAAGGACTGAACATTCAATTACTCCGCGGTAGGCGTTTTTCGTTTGGTTTTTTTTTTTTTTGGTAGGTTTTAGAATTATTTTCTCTTCGACTCGTGATGATAAAATTAAGAAACTAAATACGATTTCGACAGTTCTGTTACTGTTTTCACTACTTTTAGTTCTAGCGCCCGCCCCCCCATGATGAACGACCGTATTAATTTTAACGTTACGACACAATTTTTATAGTTTAACCGAGCCCACTCGGAACCGTACTTTATATTCAATCATACAATATCTTACATCTTACAAAATAGTGATTCACAGCGTCAAAATCGACCCACGCGGCCTACCTACAGAGGGCCTGCTACAGGGTTTTTCAAACGCTTTCTTCCGCGAACGCGATAAAACGTTTCCGCGATACGTACGCGCGGACGACATTGGCGACGCGCGAAAAAACACGTTTCTTTTTTTGTAGACTGTAGTAGGCGTAATATAGGCGCTTTTATAATAATAATAAGTTTCGCCGATAAAATCTAGGGGTTGTATCCGGGAGAAAAAAAAAAAAATCGCTCTCGTATTTTCGCACAAAAGCGCGGCGAATTTCGGAGGATCGCGAGAGCGGTAAAATTTCCGAATCAATCAATCTCGACGGTATCGATAATACGTATCGACGAGACCGCCGCTAATGAAACGCCGCGGCCCAGTCGATAATATTATATACTTAAACGCGCGCCGGCCCTTTGGAGAGAGCCCGGAGAGAGCGGAGCTCGTAAAACGCGTCACATCGGAAGTGATTGATTCTCGCACGATTTAAAATGAATTCGGTTTTATTTATTTCGTTTTTTTTTATCGCCGAAAAGTATCCTTTTGGATCGCGCGCGTCGTTATTGTTACAAATGTTTTTCCCGTAACGGGTCACTGCAGTTTACCGACAGAACTGGTCGTCAGAAAAATATACGCCGGTAATAAACACTGTAATGTAATGCACGTTTAACGTTTTGACCGGCTAAATCGATAAATCAACTATTTTTTTCAATTAAAAATATTTACGCGTACGTAGAGGAGATACGTTATGTATACGTTTTTGTACGTCGCATTATCCTGCGAAAGTCCTAAACAGACGGTGAAAATGTTCAGATATCGCGCATTTAGCATTGAACCGTTTGATTTTTTTTTGTATACTATCATTGTTTCAATTTACGATACGAATTTCAACAACGTCGAGCAATAGTTCAAAATCAACGTAGAAAAACAAATTGTTCGTTTTATTTGAACTTCACGAACCCTACGCGAAACAGCTATTTACCCAAGTTTTGGCGCGCACGGACTGCGCAGCCGCGTTTCTTGAAATCTTTCATTCGCGTTGTATTTATATATATATATATTTTTGTTTTGAAATGATTCCATCTCGACGAATGTTTTGATATAAGCCGCTAGACGACGGTGTCTCTCGACCGGTAAAGAAGTTAGTGGACAACAGTGTTTCAGTGTCTTGAAAGTCTCGATCGGCCGGTTACGCCAATAGTTTTCCCGAAAAACGTTTCGCTATCGGGCGACGATGTCGTAGTTTTAACGCGAAGAAAACGGACCAGACAATATTTACCGTACGGTTTATCCAAATAAAAAACTATCGAGACGAAACCCAAAAATAACCCGCAATTGTTTCACTCGACGATCGATAATTATATATATTGTTTTACGAAAGTATATTAGATATGACGCGTGTTTAAAACTCGTTTAAAACAATACCGTTTGTTGTTTCGGACGTTTCGGCCGCCGATCGAATACGGACGCCGACGGGAAAAGTGTTCAACAACCGTATAAATTCGAACGTCCCTCGCTCGTAGCTCGTAGTAGACGCAAACTGTTCGAACGACAAACTTCACGACCGTCAAACAACGGTTTCAACACACGACGGATGATTGTTTGTGTATGCGAAGTGTAACATTTTGTCTTGGGTCATTGCGGATTGGGAAAAAATAATGATTCCTACGATTTTCCGGCTTTTCGTTCGGCACACGATTAGTGAGTTGAATTCGAATCGCGACGATTAATTTCTGTCGAGGAAAATCGTTTTTTGTTTTTTTTTTAGACGGATTTCACTAAAGTCTGACGCGCTGAAACGATCGAAACGGCTGTTATTCGTATATTTTGTCGTCTCAAAAACAAATAATAATAATAATAACAAAATCCGTTTAATAAACGTGAACGGTTAATGGGACGATTTTAAAAACAGAACGGTGCGTTTCAAAATCCACAATTTTAGTTTTTATATAAGACTAAATCCCGAAGGAATTAATGAAAAAAAAAAACAAAAATTAGTAGTCGTAAATATCAATTGAACATCACCGAACGTTTGAACTATTCCCAGCAGACGAAGAGGTATATTATAATTTATTTTTAAGTGTCACGAACGTGTAAGTGCTCTAATTTTTACCCGGATATCACGTGAACGAGTCTTAGTTTTCTTTTTTTCAACCGAATCATAAAAAAAAAAAACATTATCCAAACAACAAACCGCGTTTCCGTTGTTCTGTTCTAGTGAAATTTAAACTTTATTGACGAGTACTCCGAAAAATATGTTATCGAATGTACTGTACAACGTTTTATTTTCACCCAATGTATATATATATATATATAGGAACTTTGCCCAGAAAAGTTGACAAACATCGAAAAATGATTAACGACTAACGAGAGACACTTCGGTTAATCAGATGTAACGCTTTTAATGAAGGCCATCAAAGGACAGATTTCATTTATAAGGATAATTTGATCGTTTTCAATCCCCGATGTGCGAAAACGTGATGACATAATGTTGTACGGTCGTAAACGGTAAATAGTACCTATCTATTTGTTTTCATCGTTTCTAAAATATTTTAATTTACAAAATATAAAAAAAAATATTTTATTTTAAATAAAATGCCGTTATTTCGCCGGTTATTCAATAATATGTTATCGTATACCCGAATAATCACACGTCATATTTTACAGTTAAGTTATAAATTATCTAAATAAAAAAAAAAAAAAAAGTAGATAGTTGGTCAAAAACTTATCTAGTTAAGAAAATAGATAAGGAGCGAATTTTTTTTTATCTAAATAATAGATTTAAAAAAAAGGGGTATATATCTAGATGATAAGCGGAAATTTTTTTAAAAAGTCGATGGCACAAATTTGACAAATCGATTACTGAATTTTTCGAGCACAAAAAATCTAAATAAATAATAACTCGAGAAACACGTTATTTTTTTTTCTTCAAATATTGTTTTATGAAAAAAAACAAATTTGAAAAAACGGTTTGTGAATTGTTCCCGAAATATATATTATTTAAACGGAAATTTTTTTTTTTGTACATCTCACAATAGACTCACAAAAAAAAAAAACACACACACACAAATAGTTCATCCGAGATAAAAATGTAACTAACTATTTTTAAGTTTATTTAAATTAGAAATAAAAGAAAACAAACAAGCTATCTAGAAAAATTTATTTAAATACGTCGTCTAATATTATGGTATGGATCGCCAAAACGATTGAAAATACGGAGAACGTCACACGACGGATAAGGCTGACTGATGGCTTAAGCGGGGCACGTGCAAAACAAAAAAGTACATTGCAAAAACGATCAGTGTGATATTGGTGCTCAGATTGAAAACAAAAAAAAAATTAAATTTTCCATTGTTACATATTTTGTCGAAATCAACAACACCTGCAAATACTCCGTATAAACGAAGTTCGATAATTTATTTTGCACGTTTCTATATTATTCGTTCGTATAATAAAACGCCTTTGCTCGAACAAATATTTCAAATAATTTAATTTTTTGTTTTTAGATTCCGAGCATTACCTAAAAGAATGGTGTACTGTTTTTACAATGGTTTTTTTCTGTGATCAATTTTTCTAGTAGAAAGAGTGCTCGAAGTTTAACGTGTGTTTATACCTGAAAAATTTGGTGATTGATCCGAGATGGTACTTTCTTTATTTAGAACGACGTTTTTTTTTTGGAGCCAAAAACGAAAACGTAAGCATTTTGTTGCTCCGTTCGACTCGAAATTTACATACAAAGAGTTTAAATTGCTGAGATTTCAATAGATTTTGATCGTTTGGAACTTTGAAATTTTTTGTTATTTTACGGCAGTTGTTATTTCATAAAATCTCTAGTCTCGAAACTCGAATACAATCGAAACGAGAAAAAGTTTTACACGCGTGGTTTTAGAAAAAATTGGATTTCGGTTTATAGCCGCGTTGTTATTTCGTCGTTAAATTCCGGGCGGCCGTGTGTTTCTTATGTGTGGGGGGAACGAATAATTGTTGCGGGGAACGGGTTTCGTTACACGTCGATTCAGATTTTTATGATCGTCTCCAAAATAAAGATCGGACCAATGCGAAACTCTTACGAAATACTAAAACAGGAAGGATTTGATTTGATTTTTTTACCGTAAAACTTGTTTTTACCAGGACGTGTATGTACCTAACTAGACAACCGAGCTGGCTCGTTTTTTGCGAAGGCGACGTCGATTTATGATATGAAATAGACCACGACTTTTAAACTAGTTACGCGCGCAGTCGTAGATTGGCGATCCCGGTTTCCGTTTCACCGTTTTTAATTAATCGGAGACAACGCGCGAACAACCGCGGCGCATACTTTTCAGAACGAGTTCGCACGCGGCAATCGCTTTCATCAATTCGCATAACTCCGCGGCGTTATTAAAAAACGCGAACGAATTTTTATTAAAAATGCGCTCGTTCTGTAAAATACGTATTTCAAGACACGCGGTAGTGAACGAACGCTGCGGTTTTTTCGTATGCGAGTCGAGTACGAGACGGGGAAAAACGAAAATTGATCGCATTCGGTTGCTGAGGATATACGATATTTGACGGCCGATGGTGAAAATCGGTTAGGTTTCGATGAAAAAAAAAACGTTTTTTACGCAAAAAAAAAAAAAACGGTATTATAAGACGACCGTCGCGTAGTTTGGTCCGCGATCTGTATACACGGAGGTTTTCATTCAACAGAAGACGAACGCGATAAAAACGACCGCGCGTTCGACCGGTGCGTTTTGGATTTAACCGTCTGGACGCCAACAAACGAAACGTACGAACGAAAAAGTGAATTTCGGTGCGAGTTTTGAACGAAATCACATAATAAATCGTCGAGCTCTGAAACGGAACTGATTCCGGTGTGTGGTGTGAATCACGTTGTTTTGGTGCGCCCCCCGTTGTAGTCGGCAGTGCCGATGCCGATGACGATGAAAAAAATGCAGCTAAAGAAAGAATCCAAAAAATGGTGGAGCAGATTGATAGTACAGACTCAAATAAAACTGTCGTCTGCAAGAACGGGCTGAACAAATTTTTTGATTTTGGTACAAGAAAAAAGACTAACAATGAATATTCATTGTATATACAAACGGAAACGTTAGACATGGATTCGTTAAAAAAGTTTCCTTCACTTACAAAACTTTTCATTAAATACAATTCAGCTTTACCAAGTAGTGCCTCAGTAGAACGCTTGTTTAGTGCAGGTGGTTTGATACTGACTGCATTAAGAAATAGGCTAACAGACAAAAACTTTGAGCAGCATCTATTGCTAAAAACTAATAAAAAATACCAAGCTTTTCATTAGTTTTGACGATACTTTTTTTAAGTATATATCTGTAAATAAAAGTAAACATGTACATATTACAAAAACAGTATAATAATAACAATAATGATAATAGTACTATAATAATTGATCTTTTTATTTAGTTTTTCCTAAGTATATAATGAAATTAATGAACGAAAGTATCTTTTGGTATCTATAAAGTATCTTTGAAAGTATCTGTGTAGTATCTCAGATACTTTCGCTTTTTAAGTATCTGTATCTTATCTAAGATACTTTTTTTTCTCAAGTATCTGTATCTTATCTAAGATAGTAAAATTGAAGTATCTCAGTCAACCCTGGTCGGCACCGTCGGACGCGCCGGCCCGCGAAGACGACTTCTCTCCAACGGTGGTGTACGTAAATCCGTAGGAGAACGTATTTCTTTTTTTTTACCAGTTTGACGAAAAATTTTCGACTCGGAAACCCGTGTCGTAACGTTTTTTCAAAGAACGCAAAAACGCCGCGACCATCTCGGCGGACGACCGTTTGGTGGTCGTACGCGTCCACGGCAACGGGGTTGGTTGGTTGGTTGGTTTCGAAGGGAAAGTAATCTTCGGTAGTAAAATCGACTTTTCCGGGGAATTTTCGCGCCGGCGTAACGCGCGTCGATTAATGATGGTCCGGGCGAGGACGACGACGACGACGCCGCGTACGACGGGAATCGCGGGAGTGTGAAATTCGTTTGACCGACGCGTTTTGTGCGACGCGCGAAACGACCGAAAAGTAATGGGGATTTATTATACGGTGCGTCTTCCGCGGTCCCAAAACGCGATAAACGAAATAATAATAACAATAACAATAGGTATACTATATGTATACCACCTACCTGCAGCAACAACCGAAACCTATATTATTATACGGTCCGACGGCTGTTCGGGACGCGATAACGCGGCCGGGGAGAAAAAAATAAACAAAAAATCGCCTCCGTTCTACGGCCATTCGCGTTTATCCGTCCGTTCCCGAAACGTCGGTGGTCGAACCGTTTTGACGCAACGTATTTTAGACGATTTTCATATTTTTTTTCCCCCCCCGCGAACAGAGTATTCTCATTTTGATTCGAGAACACAAAAACGATAAAACGTAGGAAACTACTGCGTGAATTTTACTAAAAAAACTCGGTGGAAAAATTAAGCGTCAACTCGTGTCGTCTGCACACACACCTACGCGGCTGGTATCGACCGGATCGACACGGTTTTGTCCGGACGAATTTTACCTATAGAAAATATTATTATTATACTACAGAAAGAACGACAGTATTTATTTTTAGGTACAACACGGTTGTACAATCTAATACAACGGTTCTTCGAGGTCAACTGAAACGGACAAAATCTTTTATAACTATATTGGTCGCGCGGATCACGGCGTGTATAGTTTTCGTTTGGATTCGATCCAGGCGATCGAAATGATTGCCGACCAAATCGATTAGATAAATTCTCTAGGCGAGTCAAAGTGAATTTATTATGTGAAAAAAAAAAAGTCGTTTTCTGTCCTAGCCGAACAAGCAAGCTACAGATTATTCGTCTTATAAAACGTGGGCGCTAGACACAGTCTACGCGGTCCGACCGGTCTCCTTCGATAAATTTATCGATCTACGACGAACCGATATACTTCGCCTGCTGCACGACGACGACGTTATCAAGCGATTTTTTTTTTTACTTTTTTTTACGCTTTATTTTTCTTTTTTACCTTATTCATCAATCGCGCGTATTACGTCCCGTCACGCCGAGACGATCGTTTTGCCGTTTTCCAGTCGGTCGTCTTAGCAGAGGTTTGGCAAAACGTCTTGGCCCCGAGCCACCGTCAGCAAACCGTATCTGTACGCGGGTGGAAGGGCGGTGAAAATCGATCGTTTTTTTTTATGATTTTTATCGACAAAAATCATAATAATGATAATTTATCGCGGTAATACATTGTCTTGCGCCCCCCTAGGGGGTGATTCCGGTCCGCCGTATGTTAAAAATTCGATTCTGCACGACGGTCGTTACCGAAAACGTTTTATAATTTACTGACGCGTAATTTTCTTATCGTCAGTTTTTAAAATGCAGCTCACATCCGCGAGAAACTCGACTAGAATGGTTCGCGCGAAAAAAAAAAAAAAACTTTTTGACGCTAAACGAAGTATTCGATATTTTAGCGTGAATTTACTTTAAAAACTAATTATTGTTCACGGAGCAAAAAAAAAAAAAAAAACACACGCTGTTTACAAATTACAAGTTGTTACGTCTAAATATACGAAACTAGTAATACACACTGGCAGTCGATCTTGCGTTAACCTAACACGATAATTTTATATCGTTTTACTAAAATAAGTATATTAATCTGGCGCCACCATACAAGTTGTACAGAACATAAACACAACATCATCGTTCCAGAAGAGTTTGCGTTCGCTCGATCTCGTTCAGAATCTAAAACGTGTATGGTACGAGTATCGGAACAAACGACGGGCGACGAAAACCACCGTTTTAGTGTATCATAAACAGTTTACAAATCTTTTGTAAATCGTTTACATAGTAGTGAAATAATAAAGTAAACATATTACCTGTCAACTACTGTTAAATATATTCTTGACTCGGCGGGTTAGGACCGATTGTTAATTGTATGAAATTTGAAAAAACAGGTCCGCGATCGACGTAAACGTATCACGAAATACATTACAGTGACAGAAATTACTGAAAATGAACTTTTCACGGAGCAAGTCAATCTAAGCGAAAACCCTAATGGTTGACAACAAAAAAAAAGAAAAAGAGTAACCTCGTTAATTAAATTTAATTGTTTTAATTTCTGATCCTAAACATTTTATTAGGCACGTTCCAGCAGTCGAAGAAATTTTCGCAAAAATCTTAAAGAAGTATCTTAGAGCGGAAAAAACGTCATTTGCGTCTGCAATTGATTCCGTGAATTTAATGTACACGAAAACAACAATATAACAAACCATATAAGAACCGTGTATTTTTCCAAATTACGTTTGATTAAAATCAGTTTTTCGCAAGACTCGTAGTCGCCAAGTCTCCTAAATATTAACTAATTTTGATCAAACAATCGTTTATAGTAATAAAATTATAATAGGATATTAAAAAATATATACACGTAAAAGCAAAGAAACATTTAACAAAAAAAAAAAATGCCTGATTTCACCTACGCGAGTTGATTCGTCAATAAATATATCGGTACTTAGCGTCCAAACGTAAATATGATATTATCAAACAATAATAATAATTATGGAGTTTTCGGGACGAAACAAAACCGCATAAATGAGAATTTACGTTGAAAAATCCACGCGAAAACGACAACTAGGTACGAGTAATAATTTCAAAAAGATATTTTAAATTGAACAAAATCGTGAGGAAACAAAAAAAAACTAATGTTTTACTTTGTTGAAAATATATAGCTTTTTTTTTATTGCTCTGAAGTTGTTTTAATTCGTTTGCGCGCAGTTCAAAATATGCAGCTGACTGAGCTGTTTTCAAAATGATTAGTGAGATGAAAACAACGGATGGCGCGACGTATTTAAGTTAGTCGTGCAATTAATTTCGTAGGCTGACAGTTTCGAATGATAAAGACTATACAGTCACTGAACTGAAGTATAGAAAGTACGTTAAAGAAAAATAATGTAAAACCGTTCGATCGTTTGATCGAAATTTTCAAAAGAAAAGATTATTACCGAGAGCCTCGGTTCTTGTTCGAAAAGTTGTAACAACTGAATTTTTCGGAAAAAATCGATACCTTTTATATTGAGATGTAAAACTTCGGAGTGTGATTTATCTGCGAAACAAGTGGCAAAAAAAAAAATAAATAAATAAAAAAATAACGCCACCTTTAACCTCCCGAGTTAAGACTGTAATCCGAAAAGTTTTCGCGAACTAAATTATAAACTTTCGGAGACCGAAAAAATATCGAGTACCTTTAATCTTAAGTGTTGGGTAAAATACGTAAAGAAAGTCTGAAATACTGATGTTTTTATTTATTTATTTTTTTTTCAGTGGTCCAAGGTGAATTTATAGAGGAGTATCTTGACGTATTTATTCACTGCAGTACACTTTGAGTTAAAAAATTTTAAAAGTTCGACTGTCAAAGTCAAATATTATTATATTTCGTTACACGCCATCCAAATGATATAATATATAGGTATGTACTAACTCAAAAACGTTATTGTTTTTCAGAGTAAACACAGTGTGTGTACCTACTTTAATTTATTTTAGAAAATCAAAATTCATTTTATTTTAAACTATTACTATTTGTTATTTATATGATACTACTCTTTCGGCGAATCGTCAATAAGTTACTAATAATGATAATAACTTAAAAACCGAATTAATAATAATTTTTTTCGTTACAGTATTAAACAATCGCACGTTTAAATGTAATTGTAAATTTTGAATCTTTGTACTGATTTGACGATACGATTTTAAATAAATCATCCATAGGCTTAGCGATGAACATATAACTATTAATAATACATCAATTTTTTTTTTTTTTTAAATTCAAGTTGTAACTGGAAACAAAAACCGATAAGTCAACCGGAATCATTGAAAAATAAATAACTCGATTTCGAGTCGATAACAGAAAAAGTAAATTTCAAACTGTAGTCGGTTCAGTTTAAAAGTTAAAATTTACATTTGACATTTATCTCGTAAGGATTTGCGATTTGTTAGCGATTTGTGTATAATATCGAACGATGTATTGATGTTCGGTTTCACCTCGGGTTTCTCATTATTCAATAAAGTAAATGATTGATACAAATAATATTTTTTTTTTTTATAAGTTAAATATTTCGAGAGTTCATCAAAATTGTTTTGACATTTTTCGTCCAAAAATGAAAACAATACGAAAAATTTTTTTAGGTACTGGGTTCAAACCATATTATGGTTCTTGGATATTAATATTCGATGAAAGAAAGATATTGTAAGCAAACATTTCCGTTCTAAGATGAATTTCATTTTAAAAAGACGTAAATTTGTTTTATTTTGATCAGATACTAAATGTTATACTATTATTATTATTGCTGTACTTTACCGTGATTCGCGTGCATGACACACTGATAAGTGGATACGGAATCTGTTTAACTTTGAACAAAAATGCAAATTTACCTATATAGAACACACGCGAACAAAAAAAAAGAAGAATATTAATTAAAATTTTCAAAATCAATTAAACATTCGATAGAAAATCTTACATTTTTTTATTTATAGAATTTCGCGATACTTCTCATCGGTATTTTTATACAGATGTATAGGCAACAATTATACGTGCAGCCCCACACAATACGCACTACAGATTTCATAATTAATTTGTGCGGTTGTTTGCGTTTTACGATCCATTGTTTACGTGATAAATTCTACGTATAAACTGCCGTATTTTGCACCGCAAAACACGCGTTTCAATTGTTAAAAACGTACAAAAACCGTGCGGTAAATCAACAACACGCCAAGTGAATTAATTTTTATTTTATTGTGAAAAAAGCAGAAGACGTCTGCGATTCATGGAAAAAAAATTTTAAAAAAAATAACCGGGATCACTCTAGGTCGCGTGGGTAGTTTGACGGAGTGGTGACTACGCTTTGTGCGAGTCACTGGTTCGGAAGTTGTGGTTCAATTGTATTATTTAATATCTGAAATCCGTGATAAATATCATTGCCTTCGAAAAAACGACTTTGAGCGATCCCAGTTGTTTAGTTTACGTCACGGTAAATTTTTTGAGAATTTCAAAGTTCTATACTTAGCTAAAAAATTTTCGAAATGCCTTGGAACTTACATCAAACTTTTATCTTACTTATTTGAGTTTAATCTAAAAGTTTCAGCTTGTTCCAATCGTTATTTCGGATGTTATGGCCAAACAACTAAATCGATATATCTGACGCCCGATTTGGCGATTTCGCCATTTTCGTCGTTTTCGGCACATAACTCGGAAAATAATCAAAAAATGCTTTTAACAAAATAAAATTTGAAGCCAAATTCCCAACTTTTATGTGGTATTAAACGCAAGCCATTGCAGATTTCAACCAGATACACCATTTCAAACCTTAAAATTTCAAATTTTTTGCGGTAAATTTCAAGATTTTCTTTTGGTTTTTGGGCTTGAAGTGTAAAACTCAAAAATTAAACGACATTTAAAAAAAAAATCTTCAACCAAAGTACCACCGGAGTTCATAGACCTATCATTAGAGGTACTGTCTTTGAAAATCGGAGCATTCCTCCTATACGAAAAGTTGTTGACAGAAAAAAAAAATCATCATTGTAAAAACAATACATTCCTCGATCACGCTCAGAATCTTAAATTGATATTTTCGTAAAAAATAATTAAAATTTATAGTGTATTTAGTCTTACGTTCCAAACTATTTTACGTATAACCGGGACGTGTTTGAAATAGAACCGAAAGTGATAATATAGTTCGCAGAAGTTTGAATATGTTATTTTGGTTTCTTTTTACTGGATCTGAACTCGGACAAGCTCGGTGTTTATTTTCGTTTTATCTTTGTGCAGGCATCGAGTTTAAAACATATAATATTTGCTGAGAAACGAACCTGCAAGTCGAAAATTAAAATTGTACCGCGATTAAAGGTGAGAAAAAAAACCGATATTTTTATTCAACGAAAATTTCCCAACAAAGTTTAAGCTACAGTATTTTCAGTACCTGGTCGTTCTTTGAATGGCAGTCGATTGAAATACAATCTATACCGTAAACTTTGTTCAATTACTAAATAAATATAGTGTATAGCAGAAAAAAAAAACATTTCGAAAGATTTTGAAAATTAAAATGTGACGAGTAGAAGATCGTAAAATGCGTAGTCGGTCGATTGCACGGTTCAATACATTAATACATTGAAGTCCGATGTCAAAACGTGTTTACGGAACAAAATATATTGTAAGAATGCTTTAAAATCGTTTGGTTTTGTCACGATTTTCTCGTAACTCGTTATTTAGTCGTCACAACAATGTGGATTTACATTGATTTTGTTTGGAGGAAAATTATTGAACTATTGAACAACAATTAAAAAACATTACAAATATTATTAAATATATTTAATATTATATATATGTACAAATAAATCGTAACACTGAGTTTTTCACAACTCCAATACACTATTGATTCTCAATATTAAAAATTCTAATCTAAAAATATGGCTAAAAGTTAAACAGACTGTAATATAGCATATTATTACGCAATATCGTCTAAAACTTTGACTTTTCCACGTCACTCAAAACTATCACGCAAAAAATGGGTCGTGAACCGTGTAGCTATATATTGTACAATAGTAATATGTTCGAAGAAAAACACTCTGAAACTTTTTTCTCATTTTAATATCGGAATCAATTTAGATGTTCAGTGTTAAGTGTAGACAAATATAGTTATTTGAAGTATTGCCAATAGATAACAAAATAGTTTTTTTTTTTTTTTTAAAGGGTTTTCACTGGATTTTATGACGCAAATATGGTCTCAGCAGTTCCAAAAAATAATTAAACAAGTCAAATTATCATTGTTAAAACGGCTCCGGGCTCGCTATGATGTGTACTACTATATTTATAATTTTTGAAAATATTTATTTTTAAAGAAACAAATAATAATTGAAATATTGAGATTACGACGATATTCGATCAATTTTCAACAGCCATACAATTTTGAAAACTTATTTATTTGCAAAATCATCTTGTAAAAACGGTGTTTGGGATCTTTTCTTTAATATACAGCTTATCATCGGCATATTGGCTCCAAGCCAACCGAAAAAATCACAACCATGGGAATTCAAAACGATGTTTTTAAAAATAAAACGCCAATGCGTGACTAAAAATCAATTTATACTATTGAAATAACGATCGAGTGCCTTCAAACGTCTAATACGTATGGTGATATGATCACAAGAACCATTTTCAGAACGAAAATTGGGGAAATGCAAGCACGGTTGTATCAGAAAATCCATGTACGACAAACCAAGACCCTTAATAATAATACACAGTTTCTGTACATGCTGTAAGGTTAGTGAATGGGGTTCAGCAGAAAATGTATGTTTTAATTTAATAATTTATGCGTATACATCGTTAACAAAATCTATGAATAAATATAATATTTTTAAAAATATTAATTATTTTTTAAGCACAAGTTTACAAACTCGCGTGCTGTTATAGGTCGTATCGACAAATTTCGTCTTGTTGTTTCGCGTTCGCGGTAAAATCATCAGACTCGGGTATTTTTAAATGACGAAAAAATTACTACTTATAGCGTACGTATAAAACAAAAATGTATGGTGGATTCTCCGAGATTATATAGATTTGCTTTTGGTTTTTGGCGTAAAAAACAATAAAAAAAAAAAAACGCGCGACCAAGGTACCTGCAGTCCCGAGTCCACATATATCTATCGGAAAAAGTACTGACTTTTAAAATCGGTCCCGAAAACACCTCATCTGAAAATTTTCGTCGTGAAATTCCAATTTTTTTTTTGGGGGGATGGAACGCTGGGAATTTTTCAAAAACCGGGAATAAAAGTACCGCCCGGAGTCTCCGTAGAGACCTGTCGGAAACGTTGCTGACTCGGAAAATCGGAGCGCACTTCCTGGTCGTAGCCGGAAAAGTGTTGGCAAAAAAAAAAAAAACACATCACCGTAAGAAGAAAGTGATTGTCGTGAAAAGTCGTCGAACGAATTCGTCGTTTTGTCATTATTATCGTAATAGTTATAAACGTCACTGTATTTTTCGCTGTTGTCGACGACACGACAACGTTACCTAACACGGTATTATCAATAATTGTTGTACCGGCGCGTGTTTTTTTTTTTTTTTACACGGCCAAAACGAAGAACACGAACCACCGTCGTGTTACGGCGGTGTACCGGCGCGTGTTCTTTATTTTTTTACGGAGAGGACGCGCGGTTTTATCGAACGGCCGAAAGGGCCGGGAAAAAGACAGAAAAAATAATAAAATTTTAAGTATTTACGTACGCGGGTGCCTTATAACACGCGTTGATGGTATTATATACGAGACACTTGATCGATGATAAAACGCCACTTACCGTGTATTATTACGACGCAGTGGTAAGGTTGATAAGGTCGTCTTGTTTGCGTTCGGCTGACATAGGCAAACACACACACACACGGGCTGAACAACGGAGGTATACACACACGTATCCGCGGTACTGCAACGGTGTTTTTTATCGACCTATATCGACGACGCTTTTTTTTTCAACTTGATCTCTTTCGAACGTGATTTTCGTACCGGCTGAATCGCGTAAAATTAAAAAAAACTTTACAAAAACGGGGTACGTGCGTTCTCGCCGTGTAACGACGACGACGTTTTACTACGTCATACGCTTTACGCGATACGCGCGTCCTAGAAAAAACGTTTTTATATATATAGGACTTTGGTTTGCCGAAGAGACTTTTTTTTTTTCGTTCTTACAGCGGTCGAAAATAATAATTAGTGCGAACCGTTATACGCGCGCGTGTTTTGCGGAGTTTCGATTTACACGTTGCGTTTTGCGGGTCTCCGATCGACGACGTTGGCCACGAAAAATCGTGTCTTTCAGTGATCGCGGCCCTGCAGCCGAATGCACTTTGACGACGCCCTATTTTCGATTCCGGCCGCGGCCGAAGAACGTTTTTAAAAAATTCCCTGCTTGAAACGACTTTGTAGGGGAACGTTTTTTAAAGTCGGTCACATTGAGGGGTCGAACGTTTAAAACGTTACGGCGTTATGGGGAAACATTAAATTACGCGCGTGTGTTTTTTTTACACGTAAATTTTGTTTTTCAGCCGTACGACATCCAAAAACGATGATGATCGGAAGGAAACACATTTACCACGACGTTCATCGAATAGGTACGACACAGGTCGGCTTCGAATGAAAATGGCCGAGTATGGATTATTTATCGAGAAACTTACCGGGACGTACCGCGCCTTTATAATAAAAAACCGAACTCGCTCGGATCCGAGTACTTTTGAAGATCGCTTCGAGACATTAAATAATGAACCGCGACTTACCGCCCAAAGCGTAGTCGCTACTTCGTTTTTTTTTTCTAATAAAATAACCGTTCGATATTTTTTATTGCCGTTTATAACCGTTTTTCGGACTCGATCAACACCGACTACGTCGGACTATATATAATTAGTTAAAAACTGTTGTTCGTCTTGCGCGATCGACCTGCGGCGGGCGACTCGAGTGCAAAAAAAAAACGCAGTTTTACGGTGTTCAAACGTCCCGCTCGCGTGTGAGAACTTGTTAGCAAAACAGTTTCACGTAGTTTACACGATATATTATTATTGTAATAAAAAAAAATACACCGTTTTTATCGCGCCCGGCGAACTAAACTGTTCAAACGTCGCGGTAATGATAGCGTAGAATAACGATTAAAACACAATGTCGTAAATACAAAAAACTATACAAACGTAACACACAGCGTATTACGAGTGTAATAAATTAGAATGATATCGATACGAGGTACAGAGCGATAAAACAAACAACGATGACGTCGTAATAAAAACGAGATTATAAAGATAAGCGGTTAGTAGAAATTTTTTAACACTTTTTTCTGTGCGACACATCCGCGCAGCCGTCAGTACGTCCTTTTTCTATACGGTTGTTTTGTCGAACAATTTTTTGGAACGAACAAAATACTCGCGATTAAATTTATAATATTCAACCGCGCACGTTACATACGATATATATATATATAAATTATTTCTTTGAATAAAAAACGTCAAAAGTGTTTTCGGGAAAATTAGCGTCGAGTGCGGTTTTAAAATCATAATAATACACTACAATTGTGCGCGCTGGTCTTGTCTTGGTCTGTATTATAGGATGCACGTGTAGGTACTATATACAATATAACACGACGAGTTTTGTGCGTTTTACTGCGAGTAAAAAAAAACCTCGATAGTAAAAATTTGTGACAACGTTGTAGGTACTATTGTTAAACTGTCAATAGTGGATAACATATTTATTTTATTATTGGTAACAAATATTACGATATGAATATTACACGCGCGCGCGTGTCGTATAATCGAGAGTGCATTTCGCACTGTATCAGAAAAAAATAAAATTAAGTACATATTTCGTCGACTTTACTTTTGAGTAGTTCACCACGGCTTTGAGTGTGTCACCGCGTAAATAGGTCAGTTTTGCCGCCGTTCCGTTTCGCGATTACTTGTTTTGAATTTTTACCGTAGGTGAGATCGATTGCTTGCAAAAGTAACGAGACCGGAAAGTTGTACAAAACTATATTATTCCGTATGAAAATTTAACTGGTTTTTGCACGTTGTAACGACGCGTGTAAAAATATCCCTCTGGTCGAGTGATTTATCTTTGGAAAAATTGTGTTATCGCGAAAAGACGAGATAAGATTAAAAACAAAAAAAAAAAAAAAAATAACATCAAAATGTTTCACACGGAAAAATATAAAATTAAATCGTATTACGTGTAAAAGTTTCGCGTCTTGAGCATGAAAACTGTACTCTATTAAAATAAACCAACAAAGTTATCGGAAATTCAAAGTTCTATGACTGATTAGCTGAAAAATAATAGAAACGTTCTGAAAATTCTTTTACGACGTCTTCCCGCATGTTCTTAATAATGTGTAAACATTTTAAGAAATGCGCGTACGATTTCAGGTAGAAGAGGTATTATGTCGAATGATGAAAACAAAACTATATCGATAACCGTTTTGGACGTCGGTCCGTAAACACAAATCTTACCACGTTATTTTCAAAATAATTCAACCGAATGTAGAAAAATCAACCGTTTGCCGAGGAATCAGGTTTTGACGTCTCAGTATAAGAAAAAGAAACTGCTAACGTTTTGAAAATCGATTCAACGTTCATAAATGAATAAAACGCTGTTTTTTTGGAAATTTCGTTTTGGGAAACGATCGAAATTTAAAAAACCGATCCGTCAGTAGCATTCGGGAACTTTTGAAATGCCGATCGATTCACTTTCCTAGAACGTGTTACCGGAGAAAATGTCCTTGCACTCTCCGACTGCTCGCAGTGTGTGTGTGTGTGTGTGAAAACAACGTCTTTTTAAAAAGGCCGTATAGTACGAGTATTAGAAGCGTTTTAATCGAAAAAAAAATAAAAATATTTTTAACGAAACCCTCCGAGAATATTAATAATTTCGTACGTAATATTATTATTACGTGCGCAATCCCTCGAATGTACCCTTTAATATTATTACGCGTTCACCGTGAATGATATTAAAATTCTTTTATTTTATTTTTTCTCTCTCTAAAACGTTTGCATAATTAAATTCAGCGTTACCGAGCGCGCGTCCGTATAATTACCGCGGTACAAATATTTTACATTGTTTTTATATTTTTTTTTTTTTCAACTCACCGCTATTCGTCCAGCCGTTTTCAGAGAGTTAAAAATATTTAAGTATAAAAAACGATCGCGGCGACGACGACGACGATAATAACTGTTGATAATTTGTTTTTCGCTCGGCCGCGTTTCCATTCCAACTGGCGGTTTTTTATTTGACATCCGCGTTAGTTACAGCCGTTTCTTCGTTTTTTCGTCTTCGTACCAACCGAATTCGTCTTCTTTCGGTCATCTCGATCGCCAGACGTTTTCCCGAGTAGAACTCGTCCGTCGAAAACCGTCCAATACCCCCGAACAGTGACGCTAGACGAGCGAAACACGGGGCTGTCTCAAAAGTTCCGGATCCTGTCTCGTACAATAATGTAGTGCGGAAAATCTGCGTTTCCCCGAAAAACAGGTCGTCATAAAAACTAGGTTTCTTTCGAACAGACGGCTGTGTTTATCGCGAACGATTTCCGCGAACACGAGACGTTTAACATTATTGAACGTTCCGTCGTGAGTTGGACGTGCGAATAATATAATATTATAATAACGACGACATCTCATATATAAATACGGCGAGCAAAAGCCGTTTCTCTCGCTAACAACAATGATCGCGAACGAATTGCCGCGGCGGTCGATTTTTTTTTAATAAACATTTTTTGACGTTAAACCGGCGACCGCCGTCTCCGCAGGAACGCCGCGCGCTTTGTTCGCTCGTACACGTCATACGCGCATACTTATGACTCTTAAACGAAGAGTGGCTCGTTGACGATTCTTTTTTGTTTAATCAATTTAAAAGTACGATTACGGTACGATGATTTATGATATTTTTTCTAGAATTCGCGTATAGTTTTGCTTTTTTTCATCTCCCATTGCACAGCACGGGGTCGCGGAGTGATTTTTATCCATTAATTCTGGGCTTAACCCGGTGTTAAGCGCGCGCGTCATTATTATACGTTACACCGAAATAGGTGACCGCGGACGACAATCGACGATATTACGTTATTATACTCGGTAGAAACGAGAAAACGGTCGGGTCGTTGTTGGAAAATCGCATCATTTCCAATCTGAAAGCACGAGGTTTTTTCTTCTTTTTTAGTTCAAAGTCAAGCGTATACTTAATAAACACGTGTTCCAGCCTCGATGATTTCACAAAATATATATATGTTATATTGTTCAAATAAACTAAACAGGTGTTGTTATTTGAAGAAAAAAAAAAAATTCAAACACTTATGCCGAACACTTCATTATTTTTTCCACGTAAAGATTTACAATGTTCCCGAGGCGTTAATACGCTTTAAAGACAAGAAAAAATATAAAAATATTAAGAATATGTGAGTAACTGTACGTATTATTGTGTCCATAACGCGAATGTTATAATTATATATTAAAACGTACGTTCATACCTACCTGTATTTTTCCTTTCAAAAAAATAAAACCCGTTGGTCCGAACTCGCGGTTATTCTTAAACGTAACTCAAACGATACCAACGTAACAGACGGTAAATTTAAAACCGACAATGTTGTCCGTACAAAATTTAAGGTATAAAAGCGATCGAGTAAAAACAAAAAAAAGGAAGCCGGGTTCAGGTCGCGTGGGCGGTTTGACGGAGTAGCGACTACGCTTTGGATGGTGGGTCACTAGTTTGGATATTGTGGTTTGAACGGCTTCCTTTTCTACGCCAAAAACCAAAAAAAAAAAAAAAAAGTTATTCGATGATTTCACGGCGAATACTTAGAAATGTTTAGTTTTGAAACGAAGTTTACACCCGGGTACGGTGAACAGTTACTTACGTTAGATACCACACACGAAAGTCGGGATTTCGGTCGATGCTGTTCGAAGCATTTTTTTTTTATTTTCCGACGTTGCGTACCGATAACGACAAAAACGGCAAGATCGCGGTCGAACCAGGTTAGTCGGAACGGCTATAGGCGCCTCTATTACGGTATAACGGTATAAAAAAATATATTCCTCGTCTTCGTTTTCAGCATTACCGTGTAATCAACTTGAACCGTTACGAAACAAAACGAAAAAGTTTTCGCTTAGGTATTTTTTATAGTTCTCGTTATATGTATATGGTTTTTACGTATAATACGTAGATAACTGATGTTTAATGAATTTTTGGTGGTCGAGGGAGACGATTCGCTGTAGAGAACTACTTAACAAGTCGGAGACGTTTAAAGTTTCCGAAAAGTGTGTACTTCAACGTAATATTGTTAATAATTATGCACACGCAATTACAAGGTGATTACAAGTCGGTTGTAAGATAAGAGCCCGCGTCGTCTATATAACAACCAGACCGTTACTATAATAATAACACGTTGAAGTGTATAATTTTTAGAAACTTTAAGCCTCTCCTCTGACTTTAGAGTTTTCTACGGATAATTGTTTTTACAACATTATAATGTGCAGTTCGTTAAAAAATTACGCGACACTTCCAAAATCGTGTATAGGGGGGTGCTTTTTTGGGTTTCGAAAAAAAAAAAAAACACAAATACCAATAAACACCGTCAGGAACTGACTGTTTTACACCACGTAAAATAAACCACAAAGCACTATATCGAAAATTGTTTTTCAAAATAATTGCTGTAACTCGAAACACCACCCTGCGTACTGTATTCTTTACCACCTCGTCGTTACCCCGAATACCACCACCACCCCGACTCGCCTCCCCCTTTGGCCGTCGTTATTGGCCGACCGGTGTCGTCGAAAAGCTTGGAAAAACGCCCCGCGAGATTTGAAATTGGTTTTCGTGTACTACGTTTTTTTCAGTTTTCCTTTTTTTTTTTTCAACACGTTTTTATTTTTTGTACTTTGTAATAAAATATCGTCGTGGTGTTTCGACGAGAAAAGAAGAAAAAAGTAGGTAGGTCGATTTCGAGATGACGATTGGCTGCGGTGACCCCGGGACCGTCGACGCGATCGAATGCGATGAAATGAAAAAAAAATGCCTGAAATTTCGTAAATAAAACACGTTTCCGATAATTCGACGAATCTCGTGTTTAAACGCGTAACTGTAACGACGAACGAACATATCGCCGCTGCACTATTTTGTTTATTTGAACGTAGGTATACAATATATTATATTGTTTAATGAAACTCACGTGAGAACACGCGACATTGGCCGTAGTAAATAGCTTATATTTTGTTCAATTGTTGTGTTCGAACGAATTCGATTTATAAAATATGTGTGTAAACAATACGATTTTCTACGATTCGGTCGATCAATTTACTATGAGAGCGCAACACATTTTTGAGACACCTGCAGTACAGTGGTAAATTATATACGATTTTATACTGCGCGTGGCAGATATTTACCGTCCCAAATTTTCTATACCTGTCCAACTGATAGCGATTCGGACGAAACTGCTTTTCTTAACCGACCGCGTGGATTAAAACGTTAATTTCTTTTAAAAAGGAAAATTACTTTTTTTTTTAAATAACTATCCGATAACCTTTGTGACAACAGTGGCTTAACATTTTTTTTTTTTTTGTTCGGCACCTTTTTATTGCGACGACTGTTCCTACTGCGATTCAATATTGTTTTTTAAAAATACATAAATCATTAATCTTCATTGAAGTTTAAGAGAAAATAAAGAAAATCTTAAGAAGATAGTTAATGCAGTTTCGTCCTATTCCACTTGGTACAAAAAAGTTTCATTTAAATTGTTCTCATCGTTTCGCACTTGAATAAACTCATCGCCTCCGTTTATAGCCACTATACTTCCCTAGACACTGAAATAAATGTTTAAACTTACAAAGTTATATGTACTGTAAAATTATATTATTGCAGAACAGTCGATTTACCTACCACCGATATCGTCACAACACACTGGTGTTAATTTTCTCTCACTTTAATCTTGTAAACGCTTACCTGAAACAAAAAAAAAAAATCGAAACGTTATTTTATAATTTATAAATAAAAACAAATTGTAAAAATTATTAGTCTCACTAGAATTATTCGTACTGTATTACATCATGAAGAAAAAGTATGGTCTAAGGGTTTTATCGTTTTATTCGTATTCTTGTTTAATTTTTACTTTTTGCCTGCACATCAGTCATATCGAGTAAATTCGTATTTGTTTATGTTTGTTTTGCTTAGTTTAAGTTTTTAGATTCTGAGTACAGCAAAGAATGTATTTTGTTTTTAAAATTATATTTTTTCTTCTGTGATCAACTTTAAAGGTATAAAAATGCTCCGGTTTTCATATTCAGTATTCTGATGGTATTTTGAGGGGTCTTAAATTTGAAAATTCAAAATTGAAAAAGTAACAGTCGTATAACCTAGGAAAAACTTAAGAGAAACATTGAGTACGACGAACGTGTTTTTGACATATTATCGATTTAGTTTTTTGGCCACGACATACAAAATGATGATCGGAACAAGTTGAAACTTGTTTTGAAAATTCCGAAATAGATAAGATTTGATAAAAGTTTCAAGTGATTTTGAAAATTTTTGAGCTAAGTATAAGACTTTCTCGAAAAATCTAACAGTACTAGACAACTGAGCTCGATCAGAATCGTTATTTTGTAGTCATTACTGCTCTCAGGTATTCAATAATACGTTTGAACTGCAACTGAAGTAGCCCCCACCCAAAGCGTATTTATTTTTTTAATTTTAAAAGTTTACATTCTATTGTGATAATTATTATACCTAACGTAGTAGATAAAATTTAGATTTTCCGAGTTTGAATCGTATTTATAAATGATTCGAACTCGAGAGTAAAGTTACTACACGCATATAGGTATATAGAATCGTTTCGATTAAAAAACATATACATTAGCAGGTGCCGATCTACTTGTAAATTGATTTTTATAATCAATATTCTCGAGAGTGTTGTATCGTAAAGACTATTAATGGCAAACCGGACAATATGATGATATGATATTGAGCGTCTATGGTTTTTAAACATTTACCCATACAGTTGGTCCATATTTTGCTTGACAAAATATATGCTTGAAAATTAATTTTTTGATAGGTCAAAAAGGTTGGCACGTTTAATCCGAAATGAATGGTGATTATTTTTGCGGACCGACGTTCATAAATAATGGACGACGAATTCGGGGACGAATAAGTCTGCTATGTATAGCACAAATTTCCAAGAAGTTTGTGCGTTTCTTCGTTCGGAAATTTTATTTTTATAAAAAAACGCTCACAAAAAACAATACTCCTATAAAAAAATAATTAAAACGCGCGAAATATATATAGTCACAGCTCACCAACATTGTAGGTACGAGAAATAAAAAATACGTTAAAAATACGACAATACCATCGACGTTTTTGAAGGAAAAAAAATTAGAAATTTTTCACTTACATCGCGACCGATGAAAGCGCACGCAGGCATTGTTGTCACGCAGCAGCGAACGACGTCTTTTATCGGTCAAAAAAGTCTTTTGCGCGCTATTGTCGTGTGTACATTTATTTATAATAAATATATATTGTTATAAAGAAGTCGGCAAGACCATAATGCCATAATATTATATTATATTGGGCTTTTCGTCACGAAAAATGCAACGTATATAATAATAATAATGTTTGAAGGATTTCCGTTTTTGTCGACAAGAATATTATAATGATACTGTTCTTGTGCAGTCTTGATCGATAGGTAATTTTTCATAATTTATACTAATAGTAGTTTCGAAGTGTTCATTCCGAGATGGTGTAAAAAAAAAAATTTATTTAAAAACACGCATTTCTATAAAAAAAAAGTTATAAAATATGAAGTAAAAAATAACTTTACTGCGGCGAAAACAGTTTACCAATCATGTGTGGCGCATTTCTTTGTCAACTACTCGGTGGACAACGGTGGAAAATTAACGACAATTTTATGTAAATCGTTTCAAATGTCTTTGATTTTTATTGCACGCCTTTCTTTTTATGGTCGAAAATCAAAGAATTTTAACATTGTTTTTAAATCGTGTGGTTAATTTTCGTCGTGTAAACAGTGGAAAATCGAAAAAAAAAAAAAACGTGTAACGCGATTAAATAGTTCTCCTCGCGGTAAAAAAAAAATGAATGTCGTTCAACTGCTTGTTTCGGTAAAACCATAACCTATCTAAGTGACAAACGTTTAAATTTTTTATACCGTTTTGTGTGATATTTACAACGATTTTTAGAACTTTATTATGTTTTTACAATTTTTTTTCAAACGACTTTTCGGGTAGAAGAAATATTTCCGATAAGTCGATACTTGTAAAATATGAAAAACTCCGGCGGCGGCGCCTAAGCGAAAGGTTAGGTTTTTCTAATCTCGCCTACTTTTCGAGTTGAACTCCACGAGAGCGTTACGGCCAAAAGAAATCTTCGTGACGGAATCATCGTACAGAAGTAGTGCTTCGAAAGTCGCGGGGTACCCAGAGTTATACTCGCGGTACTTTGAAGGGTCTCGAAAAAATCGCGAGTTCAAAACGTTACAACAATATAGGCGCGAGGGAAAAACGTTAAAAATCACGGCTAACGTGTTTTTTTTTTTTAACGCGGCCATAATAATAATTATTGGCGGGACTAGCCGAGAGACTGGTCAAAACACCGGTTCGATGCGAGTTTCGATTTTATTACGGTGATTTCGAAAACGAGCTAAGCGATCCTTTTTTTTTTAACAACATTATGACACTTTTATGCTCCGCCAAAACGTCGCGCCGTGTCAACTGTACTTACCGGGATGCCGTAACGATACCAATAATCGCGTGGTGTATTACGCGGGGACCGTTCGCGCGATAACGGTCGAGTTTTCGCGTTTCCTCGTTTCCTCGTTTTCGCGTTTCCTCGTTTTCACGTTTCCTCGTTTTCACGTTTTCTCGTTTTTCGCACATCGAACACGACACTGTTAGTACTACTACTATCCACTGTACATACCCGCTGTGCCCGGAAAAACGTAACGATTTGTCGCGGGTTCGATATACTATCATTTGCACCGCACCGGACAACCGGTGGCGAGACCCGCGTTCGGGTATAAAATAGAATCGAACGGATAGTAGTGTTCTTCGGTCGTAATCGCGTACGGCCGAGCGGAACGGTTGAAAAAAGTCGCGTTCTGATCGGTTTCCAGCACGTATATATAGTTTCTAGTGAACACCAAGATAAAATGTGTGCAATGAACATCGATCGTGCACGTTTTCCAAGATTAAAAACGTCGGATGAAAATCGATCTTTTCGCTTTGTTATTGATACGTTTTAAATTCTGAACGCAACGAGTAACGGGGGCGTTTTTAAAACGATGTAAATTTTTTTTTTGAGGGGGGTTTTTCTGTCCACGACTTTTCGTACGAAAGAAATGCTCCGATTTACTACACAGTCGGTGACCTTTCTGTAAGCTCCGGTGGTTCGGGTTTTTTCAAATTTCTACGCTCTTTGAGTTTTACCCCAAAAACCGAGAAAAATCGAGAATTTTACGGCAAAACCATTAGGTTCGCGATGACGGTTTCGGGGGGCGTTGGAAATCTCGAGATTTATTTCGTTTGAAAATTTTTTTTTTCGATCCGTCTCGTGCGCCGAAAACACGGCGTCAGGACGAGTGTAAAAAACTATTCCGCGTCGCGTAGCTGTCGAACGGTACTATAGATTGATTTCAACGACACGCGTCGTAAAAGATATGAAAAACGGACTTTTTTAACACCAATTTTTTCCTTTTTTTTTTTACAGCAGTAGTTCGTCTTATACCCAGGACGACCTCTGTCGGACTAGAAAGCTCGCTCGGAATCGTTTTTACGAACGCGACGATAATTTATATTCGGACGGACGGACAAACGGCAACCTTGTGAATCCGATACGCGCCCAAAGCGTTACTCCGCGACGCCGCACTCTTGCTGCGGTTTCGTTCTTTTTTCTTCTCTTCCGTCGTCCCGTTAGAGGAGCTTAACCGTGACGAGAACACCGTCGTCGTCGTCGTTCGCACGCGAACAAGAGTTCGATTGTCGATCAAGAGCCGCCGCGCGTCAAGAGCCACTGTCGATCAAGAGCCACCGCGCGAGGAGGAGGAATCGCCGAAATCGCGTTTTCGACCGTACCCGGACAGAGTCGCTATTGTTTCGCGTCGTCGTCCTACGCGAAACGTCACGATAATTTATAATTGACGAAACGGAAGCCCGTCCGGATTATTGGCGCGAGATTGCGAGAGAACCGCTTATTTTCCGGTCCGTCATACTTCCGTCACCGATCCCGTTCGACGCGTATATTACGTATACACTCGGCGTCTAAACAAGACTTCGAGTCCGTTAAAACAACATTATACGTATATATACGGTACGCCCCCGAACGATTTAACCGGCGGGACCTCGGGTTAAAAAGCGTTTTTTGCAGTTTCGAGATAGGGCGGCGATAACAACGGTGCGATAAAATGCTGCGCGGACGGTATTTTTTACGGATACGGCGTGTGCCGAGAATAAAGGTTCCCCGGACGTGTTGGTTTGATACGCGCGGTGGAAACGAACAACTTTGACGTGCGCATCACTACAAGCCCTTGGAACACGCTATCGATCGTTCTCCGTGCCGGGCGGATCTACAAAAGGGATTCGAGATCGCGCACGAGATGTTCGCTGAGGATAACGTGTTTTCGATTGGACAGTTTACGGGTGAAGTTGTTGGTTAAAGGCGGGACGAGCGGAGATTATTAGCACTCGAAGGGTTTGAAGATATCGGCGTAGAAGAGAAAACGGCGTACGCGCGGAGGACGATTTCGAAGGGTGACGCGGGAAGAGTAACGGCGGCGGGGTGAAACGGTTGGATAAAACGGAGAGGAACTTCGGGTTGCTCACGCGACAGAAGAATTCCGATATCGGGCTCTAAACGGTGAACTTTACAGGAGAAACCTGCAAACACCGTGTTGCGTGTTGCGCGGTTTGCAGTGTTGGCCGGTAACGAGAGGAGATATTTTGTATTTGGTGTCGATACCGGGGACGGGGGAGAACGTGTGACGAGGAGAGAACGGACTAAAAGAGAGCGCGGTTATTTATGAAAACGAACGTTGTAGGAAAACCGGAGAAAAAATGAACGGAAACGGTTGAAAAACACGCGAGGAGGGTTAACGCGTGTGTAGGGGATCTGATCTTTTTGTACGAGATTTACAAATACATCACGGAGGAGAAGAAGAAAAAGTTTCGTGAAAACCGTTCGAAAAATGTCGCTGTTATGTCGTGTGCCGGAGGTAGAGAAATCTTGAGATTAGAAAATAAGCAATACCGTCGCCAATTAATCGCGGATAAGTAAGACGTACCTGTAGTATATAAGGTTTTTGGCGGTTTCGCGTCATAAAAACTCGGACATTATCACAACGGTCGAGTTACAGCACAATACAACAACTATACACACCGCGTGCGGTTTATTAATAGCGCAAAGAGTTTGTGTCGTTAAAAAAATTAAAAACCCGTCTCGGGTTGACGTGGAACGCTCGTATAGACGAGGTAAAAGGAAAAAAATTTCTCTAGTAAAGTTTCGTCATCGAGAATTTCGGCCAGGATCGAAGTTGACCACGGTTCAAAATGAGAAACAAACGTTTTGTAATATTTTTTGTTTTCAACCATAATCGTCTAAACTACAATTCACACGACCGTTTATAATAACTTGACCCGGTACGTTGTTTCGTTCACAATAAACACGCTTTTGGGCAATTTAATTACTTTAGTGACCGACGAAAGTTGATAACTGCTTAAGTTGTCTTGCCAAACTTAGATTTTAGGCACGGCTTTGTGGTTAAAACATTTTCCAACGTTTTTCTTTCGATAATATAGCATGTATGAGATGTATCGTATCGACATAACGATATTTTTATCTTTTTTTTTTTTTTGGGCCATAACTCAAAAACGAAAGAAAATTTCAATGAAATATTCTACTCAGGTACCATCCAAGTCCACTTTGCAAACTTTTTTTCGTTGCGGTGACATTTTGCTATTTGTATCTGGCCGTCAAAGTGTTAAAAGAAAAAAAACTTACTCAAAACGATGAGAATCGATGACGTTAACCACGTCGTTTTATACTGTGCTAGTACAATATCTCGTTCTTTTTTTTTCTCATATTCGATCGACTGTGGTCGACGTGACACGCAACGTCGAATCGTTAAAATCTGGTTACGGCTAATTGCCCATTTAAACGAGTAAACGTAAAGGGCCCGCCGTGCACACGATACTTTTTTTAGGAAACTTAATGTAGTTTTTTTTTTGTTTTACACTTTCAAATTTAGTAATGATTTGAGTGTACGCTTTTAATTTTTCATAGCGATTAGAAACTAGCGGCCGAGATAAAAAAAAAATTCACAAAACTCGCGTCACATTAGTTTATCGCGAAAACGCTCGGAATAAAAAAAAAAAAGGTACGGAACGACTATTTGTTTTGTTTCGCTACAAAACAATGGGATTTGTTTTAATAAATCCCATTGTTCGAATAAAAACTGATCGGTGTTTTTTGCCGTTTTGTGCCGCGTATTTTAATGTGCTGCACTTCTCAATAACAATGGACTTGTGGTAAAAAAAAAAAAAAACATTGATTGTACATAATAATCCGGTTGTGATACATCATCGTAATCGGGTTTTATAAAAACCGTCAATTAGGAAGAAAAATAATTGTTTAAAAACATTTGAAATCAAAATAAGTATAGTTAACTTCAAAAACGTCGTACGTATTTCGACGAATGCGTCAGGCAGGTGTTAAAAATATTTTAATAACCAATAACCAGTATTATTAATACGCCGTTTACGATTTATGTAAATTTAATGCGAAATTACCGTGACGTTTGTCAAAAATATTGTGATTCGAAGATTTTCGTTACTAACGATAACTTAACGATCAGAACTATTATCACGTCCAATGCGGGTGTGTATCTAAATTTAAAATTAGTATTTTTTACATTTTTTTCCAGCAATTTTAAACACGTTCGTGTTTTTGCTAAAACTGTTCCGCCATGACAGTTCCGTCGAAAATAAGACATCAAAAATAAAAATTTGAAACGCAGAGCGGAAAAAACCTGCATCCGTGGATCTAATAGTAATAATAATATATTACGACAAAGAACGGTTATTTCGGTTTAGAAACGAGCGAAAGACAAAAACTATGATTACGTTTAAACGACGCGAAAAACGGACTGTACCCGCGCGCGCAAATGAAACGATTAAAAAACATTACTATTTGTTGTGTACCGATTGAAGTTTTTTCAGTCTCGATGGTTTGTTTTTTAGTGACAGATTTGATAACGAGACGATCATGGAACGGAAAATTGAAGTAAAATAATGAGCCGTCGAAATAGTTACGACGGGTAAGTCCCGTTACCAGTGTGTCACGGAGAAAAAAAATGTTTCAACCGTTTTGGAAATCCACTCGAAAACCGTATGCGTAATGATTTTCAATGAAATTTTTTCCAAGAAAAAACATTTTACGTGCGGAGGCATTAATTTTTGATTAATAAATTAACCGAACTCGGTACGCGACCTCGGCCGTTTTTCACCGGGCGTTTGCGATCTCTTCTCAAAAGTTCAAAAACACTACGCGGTTCTCAGCGATTTTCTCGGCGGAAAATTGTTTACGGATTTCTCGCGCGCGCCCTAACACAGTCGACGAGGATGGGCGATTCGGTCAGCAGTATCAAGACGATCGAAGATTAAAATTAAAAGTTTAACGGCGATTCTTTTGTTCGATCGGTTAAGCTGATAAAATTCAAGCAGTAAATAAAATAACGGCCAACGAGATGATTTACTTAATATAAGTACTTAAAAAAATATATACGAATTAAGATTTTTTTTTTTTCGACTTATAAATCGTTTGTTTCGTATCCGATGGTGAAAATTAAATTATTGTAATCGATTTATTCGGATCGATACGGAACCTATGGTATAGTAATCTCAAGTCGTACGAAGAAGGAATAACGAAAAGTTTAGTCGGTTTTAAATACTCGAGGAGTATCGAGTAATTTAGTTCGTCTGCAAATACAAAGTTAACTCGACTTTAAACTTTATTACTTTAAACTATTCGACTCTTTAATGTTCAGCGTCGCTCGGAACACAGAGTGAGGATTTTCCCGATATCGGGTCTCACTCGGAATAAGATAGAAGAAGACCGTAAACTCGGAGTTATTATTATTATAATTTGTTTTAAAACTTTTTTTTTTTTTTTTATAATCTATAGTTTCGTCTAAGATTGGACCGTCCGCCGAAATGTAACTCGATCGTCGTATTCGAGACGATTTTAAATGGTTAAACACGCACTTTGTAATACGTATTTAAACACGTAAGATTATATATAATGTTTAGCTGAGATAATTAACAAATGTTTTCGAAAAACGAAACACGAAAAACCTATTCGTGCGTACAATAATAACGATTTTTAGCCAACAGAAAGAAAATCGACTGTAAATAGCTAAAACTATAGCTAATTGTATCGTGAAATATGCGTTTCAAGACCATCCGATCATACTTGTACAAAACAATACAGTCGATTACACAACATTCCGAGAGGAGGAGAGACTGTTGTCGGCGATTAAACGACAGCTGTTAACTGGAATCCGGCGCGCTTCCGCATTGTAACGCTGTTTCGAAACGACCGTTTTGAAAATTCGCAAAATGAACGAACGGCAAAACACAAAAAATTAAATTACAATATCGAAAGCGTTTCGCCCGTTCTATGTTATATACCACGTCATAATCGTATTATTTTATCCATCTACCAACTATTATCGGCATACAATTTCGCGATATCAATTCCAAAGTGGAATCGAAGAATATTATACTGTTAAGCGACGGTAAATTGAAGATTATCGTTCTCGTACGGAAATCGGATTAATTCAACGACGACGTCTCGGATGTTTCAGTGTTTCCGATGGTTTTTGTTATTGTATAGTTTGATTATACGCGAACGTTATCGAACAACGTCGATGTTTATTTTTCTGCGCCCCACGAATTCTCGCAGCGAACAGGCCTGAGAAACGCGTCCTAAAAAATGTTGAAAACCAAATCATCGTATGGCAAATAATAACAATTGCGAAATTAAATTCGTTCGGACGATAAACTCCGCTAAAAATAATTACCATTTTCCGTGTACGTTAATTAATGAAATAATAACGATGATAATAATAATACATATTTTGCCGCGGCAGTATTCCCAAGGGGACGAAACGTTAATTAAACTAAACGAGATGTTTACTTGATAAGAATCGCAGATTCCCTGTAAATTGAGATGTTGTGTTGTGTTTTTTACAAATAGTTTTAATAATACGTACTATATACCTACTTGCCGCGGCGTATCGCTCGGCTGGTGTTTTACGGCGAGATTAATGCCGTACGACGTTTAAAACGAAATCTTATTCGGATTATACGAAAACTTACAGAACGGGTCGGTTTTATCGGGCCGGGCTGGGACGGCGACGATTATCCGACTCGATTCGGGGTTTTTTAAATTTTCTTTCAACGCGTTTATAAAATTTTTACAAAAGTTTACACACGTTATCGGTGTTAATAGACGCGGTCGGGAGTTGTGTGACGTGTGTACAAAGAAAAAATTACGAGGGGGTAACTCACGACTGCCAGTATAATCTTGTGCACGCCAAATTCGTGATTTCCCGGCATTTCCTTGCTGCAGGATTTCCCGTGAATTACTACGATTTCTATGAGATATTTCCTAAATTTTAAAGGAAAATTTAAAAAAAAATCCGGGTGCCGGGACGACGGACGCGATGGCGCCTGCAACTATCCGCCGCAGTGCCGCTATATAATCGTTACGCGATCGGATGAAAACGATGAGATCCTCTGTTTTGGACTTCCACCGCCGGTTAATATTTATCTCGTAATAAAGTCGTCGGATTTACTCGAAAAACTCTCGGATTTCTTACCGAAAGATCCTCAGATCTCCTGTAATTCGAACGTTCTGAAAAGTCCTAATTTTTTTCGCCTTTTTAGTTAAGACGAACGTCGCTTCGGGAAATCTCCTTTAGCAGCGGTTTTCCGCGGCGCGTACCCGTGTTACGATAGCGATAATACGACCGAGGATTACGACAAGCGTTTTTGAGTGCCACGAAACGACGTTTTAAGTCGACAAACTGTAACGGACACATCGTTTCGGTCCAATAAATCATTTGCGCGTATTACCTAACGCCGCGACCCCGTGTCATTCGCGACGTTACCGTCGTGCATATACTTAATACGCGCTATTATGGTATTTATTTTGAATATTATTTCGTTTTGAATGTATCTCGCAAACGTCGTTTATAATCCCGGATTCTGCGGATCGGTTGTGTTGAATTCATTTCGAACCGAGCCGATCGAAAACGAGCGAAATCCAAAAGTTTCAAAATTTAAGGCGTTCGAGTGGTACGCGTATTTTGTTTTTCGCTTAAAATTCCGAATCGAGTTTTTCCACGTCGGAATGTTTCGCCAAACTTGGGACTTTTGAAAATCGGTACGCACACTCGATACGCTCACTTAAAATGCCACAAAGAACCGTATTTAGCACCGATTCGCTTTTACTCAACTTTTGAACACTTTCGATCGAGTTTTGTATACGGCGGTAAATTAAATTTCTTTCTGAAACGTTTTCCCCATATTCTGTGATCCACAGAAGTAAGATGTACACAAAATGAAAAATTTTATTTGAAAGATTCACTCAGTTCAAAGACTTTTTAAACTACAATTTTGATAAAAAAAAAAAAAAACTCCAAAAGTGCTTCGAGTTACCTTTTTTTTTTTAGGTTTTACGATTCAATTAAAGTCACGCCTAGAACATCTAGCATTTTCCATCAGTTGAAAAGTACGACCTTAAATATTCGGTCGTTTAATTCTACGAGATAAATCGTTTGAAAGCTCTCGTCAAAACTTATCATGTTGGTTATATTTTAGTTTCTTCCTATATAACTCGACCTGAACTCGGCGTTTAATAATAATATTTGTACGTATATCGTAAGTTTTTTATTTATATTAAGAAACTGCGCAGTCCAATGTGAAAATTCGACATCGTTTAGAAATTCGAATCGACTCTATAGTCTACAGCGGTGCTCTTTAATTATAAATTCATGGTAGCTGAAATTCGAAACAATATTCAAAAATTTGTAGAACACTTTTAAGTATAATGCATTGGTAAGGAACTTTACAGCGCGGCGCGTGAATAAACACAGTTTGTATTTTTTTTCATTTTCTCAGATTCGTTAAAAATACGCGACGGGTATGATTATAATTTCATCATATTTACCCGAAATTCGTAAATTTTTTTATAAATTTTCAACTCGCTTTTAACTCCGTTACACGCGCGCATTTCGAAACTTCACGCTTCGTCACGATTTGTTTGTTTTGTGAATTGTGTTTAATTAATATTACAAAAAGCAAAAAAAAAAAAAAATTCTAGAAACAAAAACAGGTGTTCGTTTCGGTCCGAAACGAAAAGGTCTGGTAAAATAAATATCGTTATAATCTTCTTATACTCGGTAGGTATAACAACGCGTTATATTTAATAATACCTAAGCACGGTCGAGTGAACGATTATTTTGAAAAAAAAAAGTCCAAAAAAAACGGGCGTTTCCGTGTCAGATAAAACGCGAAAAAGAAAAAAATAACTGTTCCGAGTAAATTGTGTTTTGTGTTTTCCATAAAAAAAAAAAACTTGGTTTTTATTATATTATTTATGATAAGGGCGTGTACGCGCGGTCGTTTGACCGGAGTTCCGTGCGCATATTATAAAAAATATTAATTTTTTTGCGAATTTCCGTTCGTTTTTGGTTGGGAAAAATTTTTTTTTTCGTTCACGGTAACAAAAAAAAAACGCCATCTCGACGCCGACGGATCCCGCGGCGAAAAAGTATAAACGTCCGAAACAAAACGACAGGACGGACGGAGTTTTTGCTAACATTTAATCGTTATAGGGCAACAATGTTTAAAACGAAACAAATAATAAACGACCATGTTTTTATGATATAAGAAGTATTTTAAAATTTTTACCTTCAGTGGACAAGCGCATTGCAAGATATGACTCTCGTGACGACAATATTACAGTTATAATAATTGTATTGTACGAATAACCTCATCGTCGGTCGGTCGAACACGGTCCATCTTCAAAATGCGTTTTCGTCGTTTATAAATAAAAAAAAAAAAAAGTGTAAACCTTTTCGACGTTAAAACGTACGATAAAATGTAATATATTATTCGATGAAAAATTATTATTCCGAGTTTATGTTTCGCTCATCGTAATGGCTTTGAAAAAAAATTCGACACCAAATCGCTCTGATCGTATTATATAATTTTTGCCGTTCTCGACAGTTCACACAGTGTAACTGTGAACGAAGATCTCACAGATCTCACGTTCTGTTGGAAGAAAAACACGGCCGTAGGGTAAAACGGGCCTGGGTGGTTGGACGCTTCATCCCTGATGATGATGTTTCACGGTGGAAACAGGGAACTTTTACCGTCGGCGTTTTTTTTTTTTTAAATTTAGATACCTAATTTATACCTATAGAAAATATTTAAAACTGGGTCGTGTGACAATGACTGTTTGACAAACGTGAAACACGAGATACTGCCGGAAAACCACGGTGTTAGACAATCAGCGCTATCATCCACACTTAAAAAACTAACTAGTATGAATTCTATACGGATAAGAGGGAACCGTATTTACCTTCTGTCTGTAAAAAAAAAAAATAAAAATTGCAAACTACCCGTCTCGTATTCGGAGCGGCTGTACAGGTACTGTCTGGCCGCTGACTTTTTGAGCTATAAACGGTGCCGAGGAAAAGAAGGCCGAAAAGGCTGCAAAAGTCGTGCACAACAACAATACGACCGCGAGAGCTAACAAGTTTACGGGTCTCGTAAAAAAATATTTAACGATTCTCGTTGAATGCGCGTATTTTGCAAACGTTCCGGGCTATATAGTCCCGGGGCACGTGTTATTACGATGTTTTTCCACCACGGCCGAACGTTTCTCGAAGGACCGATGATAATAATAATTGATTATTACGACCGCGGCCGCGAATTGCCCGCGTAACGAACGACGACAGTGGTGTTTGAAAACCTATAAATTTTTATACGTCTTACGCGTAGTCGTTTTTCTATTATTTTTTTTTTTTTACACATTTTTTAGTAATTTTATCGTTTCAAGAACGACGACAGAGTTTCTTGTCGTTTCCGGTCAACAACTTTTCGCGCGCGGTTTTCATCAACCAGCCGGCGACTTTTCCAAAAAAAAAAAAAGGTTTCCGGCGGTGCCGCTGGTTGAAGTTTTTTCTTTTTAAATTCGTTTTCATCCCGAAAAAAAAAAGGTTTCGTAATTCTCGGACGGAAAGAACGTTCCGACCGTAACGGTTGAACCCCACCGCGCCACGGAAAAGAAGTTGGGATTTTATTTGATTTTCCGAGTTGCGGCGCGCCGAAAACGGTCAAAATCGTCAGACGTATCGATTTGGTTTTTCGACCATCAAAACAACGATCGGAACAAGCTGCAAGAAACTTTTGCACGAATAGGCGTTAAAATTAAAGGCTCTTTCGTTCCGAGTGATTTCGAAGTATCGGGCGATTTCCACACGTTGTTAAATTTAGTTTTTTCCACGACACGTTCCCCCGTACGGATGATCTTCGTCGCTTCTTCTATGCGCCTACGGATATTTCTCGCGCCAAACTTATCGGTGTACACAATGTATATACAACACAAACTGAAAATCTCGCGCCAAAGGTGATCGCGGTGACGGGTGACGACGCGAAGGGTCGGCGCGGGTGTATAGGGGCTGTAAGACGCGGCGTAAGAGGTCAGCAGACCGGGGGTGGACGGAAAAGTCCGCTTGTCCCTCGCACCTCGGGAAACCACGCCGCGGTCGGGGGCTGGGCGGGGAAGTGAAGACTCCGCGTCCCTGGCTCCGCGCCCTTCCTGCAGGTGGAAAAACCACACCCTCCGACGACCCGCGCAAAGATCGTGGGGCCACTTAACGCGGGCTAACCGTGGGGGTGAAAAGGGGCGAAGGGTGCCGGGCAGCGTCTTTCGCGTCGGTTCGTGGCGAAAAAATAATACGCGTGATGCACTGAAGCCGCAGGTCTTTCGCAAAACTTTTCTGGACGTTCGGCGGCCACTAATATTGCACTGTACGCGCAGGTACGTTTAGCGTACACGCGACCCGTCGTAGAACTTTCCGGGGCACGCGGAACTTTGGCCCGCTAGAACGGTTTTTTTTTTTTTTTTTCGAAAACCCAAGTGACCGTCGACGTTTTCGAGCGATCGAAAGTCAATTTTCGGGGATCGTCGGACCTCCTCGAACACATTCAGCGTAAACGAACGCGCCACTCGCTTAATAAATTTAAATCGCGTTCAAATAGAAAACGATACGTGTCCGACAAATGATTTTTCCGTTCCGTCCGGCCGATTTCCGGGGGTGGTCGCGAGGACCGTCCGGCCGCCGGAGTAGAGAGGAACGACGGCGGGCTGGCCGGAAGGGTCGAAAAGCCTGCCGGAAACGGGGTCGTCTTCCAGTTTCCGAAGCTCGACGAACACGACGCGAACGAACGCGCGGGTGTCGAAAGAATCGCGAACGCGATTAATCTCTATGCCGAGTCGATAGCGGCGTGTTTTTCGCCCGCCGAAACGTCGGAGAAATCTACGCGAATTCCGTTCGGTAAAATTTAACGAAAAAAAAAATATATACATATATAGGTAGATATGCCTTAGAAAACTCTTGGACACGAATAGTTTCGAAAACTACTCTTTTCAATCTTTTATTACGTTACACGTTTGCGATTTAAACACATTTGGTAACAATTTACGAAATATTTCGTCGTTTAAAAATATTTATTACTACTATCGCATACAATCCTCGGTATTTTTTTTTTTGGAAATTCGCATTTGCGGAAGTATATCACGGTGACGATAAAAATATCGATTAGAGAATTCGTCAAGTGTTTGAATTAAGATATTCGTTAAGTTATTTTTTCCGTTAACTTGTGACTACTCAATTAGATAGTTTTTTTTTCCTTTTTTTAATTTATACCGCGTTAACTTTAAGTTGATCTGGGTTAGTATAATAATTCTTTTCAAAAAAAAAAAGTATCACTAAAAAGAGAATTTCAAAAGAAAATGTAATTTTTGTAACGGTTACAAAAAAAAAAATAGAAATATTAAGTCGAGTTTTGAGCGTTTCAAATCAATAAACTAAAGTTATCGTAACTTGGTTTTATGTTTTTTTCCCATTAACTCGATTTAACGAAAAAATTTGCAGCCTTGTCGCGATCACGCGGAGCTCGTGACACCGCCTCGGGGAATCGTGCTGACGAGTTAGTACGGCGAGGAAAAAAAATCGTTAAAAAACCAAAACGAATAAATCGACCGCGTCTGCTTTCGAAGTTTCGCGCGTTCGAACGCTTTGCGCGTATACTTAACAAAGCGCGTCGGTCTCGTCGCGACATTAACGTGCCAATCGATTTATTTTATCGACTGTATTATAAAAATCGGACGGTTCGCGTTTTACTGCGAAAATTTCGGACGTGTTTTATGTGAGAAATCTCCGTTTTAAATGCAAAGTTATGACGAATTCGCTAAAATCGGTTTTTTCGCGCGCATTATACACTACGGGTTAATGAATTTACGGGGAAGGGTTATCACGTCTAAATTACAAAATAATATACTACAGTACACCGCGAACCATCAAAGAATATAGATTCTTTTTCTTTGCCTTTCTCCTAATTGTTTGGCCACCGTCCTATGCTACGTCCGTCCACTCGTCACGATCACTCATACGTTTCTCGATTTCATTTCCATCCGTCTCTTTTCCGATTGTGTCCTTCTCGTCGAGAGAAACAACAAACGAATATAAATGTTTTTTTTTTTTCCCCAATTTATCGCCGTAGTGAAAATAAATATTATTCAATTTTCCTGAAATTTCGGAATCTCTGGATACCTCGCGTAAATACTTTTTGTTGTTAGCCGGAACTACGCAGCTGCGTGTCGAACTCGTTCAATGCAGAGCAGAGTTTCGTATTTCACTATTTTTGGCGCACACGCGTTTTTTTTTTTCACGAATATATTCATATTTTTCGCTGTTTGATCGTTTTATGTTTTCTAACGTACACGTTATATCACACACGTGTAATACTGTGTGTAATGCTCGTTTAAGAATTTTTTTTTTCAGACCGTAAACACGTCCCAATATATTCGTCACCGGTCGTAAACTTACGTTGTGTTATTTATATTGACACAATATATGTGTAAACGGGACGGGGATCATCGTGCGGCGGTAGGTATAACGGGCACAAGTCGGAAAAATACGCGCGCTCGATCGACTTTTTCGCGGAACGTATTTTCGGTCGTCTATTCTTTTACGCCGTTTTGCGTTCTGTCGGCTGCGCGTTCCAGTTCGATTTTGTAAAAAAAAAGCAGCAACTTTGTACAAAAAAAACAAAATTAGCGCCGATCGTCGCAGAGTATCCGATATCAAACGAACGGTATCCAACAGAATAATTTTTTACTCCGTCACGCAGTTCGTGGCACGAAATCGACTCGGAAAAATTAATTGACTTCGCGCCGAAAAATAACGGCGGATCAGTTTTTCGACGGTTATGTTTTTCAACTGATAACGTGTAAAAAATATTAAAATACTCGGAGATAAAAAAGGAAAAAAAAAATGGTTTACAGACGAAACAATAATCGTGTAAAAAATCACAAAACGTAAGTGAAGACGAATTCAATTTCGAGCCAATAACAATAATTATGACACGACAATGTATGTTTCGGCAACGAATAATTTAACAACTTCTCGCGTTACACTTAGCACGGAAACTTAAAAATTATTATTTTTGTTTTTGCGTAGCGTTGAGTCCAACGAGAAAAAGGTTCTAGGAAAAAGGTTTTTCAAAAATACACTTTTTTTTATCACAAAAAAAAAAAATCCGCCTATTTTCTAAGACCGGGACGAAACTTTCCAGTTTTTTTTAACGAATGAGAGTCACCTATAAGTATGGTTTAAAAAAAAACAATTCGTTTCAGTAAACAATTGTGAAAAAATAAAAATCCCATAAAAGTTCATCGGAACAGAGCCCTGTAGAATAATTTTGTGAATCAAAAAGTTCCGAAAAGAATAAAAGTTACACGGTCAGCTCATGACCTAATGCTTAGTATCAAGATTGCATTAATATAACGTTCGAAAACGACGTTTTCCCGTTGAAAAAGTTCTGAATCTCTACGTTCGTATCGAGAAATCTCTACGTCACTACTCAAAGATCACGTTTTAAATCGTCGCGGTATTAACAATTCAAATGATTTTAATTAATTATTTGTGCAACGTCATCGTTTCAAACATATAAAATTATTTATGTCGTTAAATTTATTATAATATTATATTTACACACGTTAAAACTGTTTTTTTAGCGAAACAAACGATCGCGCTTAAGAAAAATACGTTTCTACAACGAGAAAGAATAATGTAAAAATAACTATTTTTTTTTACTAAAGAATCAGTTAGTTATCAGCTGAGTTTGCGATATGTTCTCTCCGCGTACTCACTAAACGTTATCTGCGGTCCTTACGGATTCGCTCACACTTTTACAATAATTGTTAAAATGTGAGTATTTCTATAGTTTAGTTTTTGAAAATTATGTCACAAAAATACTCAATAACAACCGTTTTAGTTTTTTTATTCTCAGATAACCGAGGACGTGTGTGTGTGTGTGTGTGTGTATAATGCGTGTGTGATTGAACAATGAAACAAAAAAAATCTATGACGTAAGTGCCGCTTTTTTGTGTCCTATTGTGTTTTTTCGTTTAAAAAAAATCAAAAGTCCAAAGTTAGTTGGTTTTTTGTGAAATTTTATAGGCGTGCTGCACGTCGCGCAAGCTTATATATCATTTCGCGTGCGGCGAAATAAATTACAATGTATAATATGGCAAAATGAGCAAAGTATGAAACGGTCGGTTTGTACGCACGAAACGTAACGATTTATTATGTGACCAAAAAAGCTGTTTTGTCTTTGATAACGATTTCATTTTTTTTTCTGAATAGAAAGAACGTTCACTTATAAACAAAAATGTTTTCGAACGTTCAATCGTTATGGTGGAGCTTTTTAAACGAAGCTTACGTACAGTAATAATTATTGATCTGGATAATTAATAATCGATCATACCGAGATAAACATCGTCTAAACAATCGTACTGCACGCATCGACAGTTTATTCTATAATTCGCGTATTACGTATTTTAATTGCTATCGCACAACTTGTTCGGACATTTTATTACCTGTCTACACGTTTTCTCGACTATATATACCGCTAAAAATCACGGATATTCGATTCCATCTCGATCGCGACGAATACAACGTACTAAATGTTTTTCAAATATTTTAATCACGCCTTGATGCGTGTACAAAAAAATCGGTCGAGTACTCGTATTTCTGCTGCAGTAGATAACGCGATATTGTTTCACGTTATTTTGATCGACGATGACGACGATACAGCGACACACAGGAGACTATTTGAAATTTCATTATTTTCGCTGGTTTTTTATCGTGCGATTTTACAAAACAACATGCCGTTATTGGGTTTCACCGCGTAACTTGCGTGGAAAGAAAAATTGAAAAAAACCAATTTACACGGGTAAATTATAATAGAGTGTTGTACTGCAGTACTTATATTTCGTACGATAAATGACGAAAAAAAACACGTCGTCGATGAGTATCTCGTACGAGAGTTACGTTTCGTCTGAAAAATTTTTATTTTCAAAACGGATTTCTCACGTGTTGTGCAGAAAGCAAAATGAAATCCAACGGTTTCACACTGTTATTGACCGATTTTAACAAATGAAGAATACAACGAATCGATATAACACTCGGCGTCGATCGCATTATACTGTGAGAAACGCGGTTAAACGAACGTATTTTACCGTCCGACTGTATTTGTGTGTCGCTCTATCGTCGAAACGCTTTTGTGTAACATTGTGCGTTTTGTTTCGCGTTCCGAAATATTTGTTACACAACATTCGCGAACTCGACTCGAACCGATTTTGCGATTTCCGCAGAGCTGTCCGACAACGGTGTTGATTTTTTTAAATAACCGTTAAAAAACCGACGGGTTAGTGACTTTTAAGACTTCCGACAGTCTCTTTGCGTCCATCAGTCGGGCGCTCTCCGTTTCTTTTATTCTCTCCGGGTGTTTTTTTATTCCAAATATTTTTTTACGGACGTCCGTCCGCACACGCACTTGTACAATATATACGCTATATAAATAATACGCTGTAAAAACGGCGAAAAAGCTCTACAAGTGTGCGGCGGGGCCGCGTTAAAAATTTCACGGAAAATAATCCGCGCGAGGGTGTGAATTTTAATTAGGTACGAGAGGCGTCTCGTTATTGCGACGAATTATTCAAAACTCGGCATGATAATAATAATGATGTTCGCGAGCGTTATTATAATATCGCGTAGGTATTATACCTACACGTTTTTTTTCCTTTCTTTTTGCCGAGCCCTCTCATTATATTATCCGTTTTCCCAGTGCACTCTTTTTTTTTTCACCGCGTCCTCGCTCTTTCTGTCTTAGAAAAGAAAAAAAAACACTGGGAACGAACACTGTAGTGCTTGACGCGCGGGGAAAAAAAAAACAGCAGTAATAGGGGACGCAATTAAACAAAAAATTTCATGCCTGTTTTATAATACCGGACGGATTAACTGTAGTACACCCCAGGAAGGTTTTAAAATATTTCTATTATCGCGCACCCCACGCGCCCAGAATGTCTCGAGCCCCGCGCGAACGAAACGCGTCGACAAAATACAGTCGCGCGCCGTGGTCGTGTTCGCGTTGAGAGCGGTTGAATCGTCGTCGTTTTTCAATCAAAATATCCGTGTTATACATATTGTAGGTACAACACAACATAACAGTTTTTAATTTTATTTCCGTTTCCACGGACCAACGTGATATGAGACGCAAATGACTAATTAATAAGAAATTAGCGGCTGGTTCCTCCTATAGTTTAAGCGGCGTTTTTTAATTTGTACGCGTTCGATTGAATGAACTGATGTGCTTTGAACAAGCGACATTAACGCGTTAAAACGTTAAGACTGATTTCAATTAATGCAATTGTGGTTGATAAATTTTTTCTACTTCGTCAACTATAATAAGTTTATTTATTTATTTATTTTTAATGTAACGCGTCGACTTCGAGTTGATGTGCAACAGTTTGATTTTCTAAAACAAAAAGTTTTACTAAAAGATAATTTTAAAAGAAAATACGAAAAAAGTTTTTTGAAGCGGAAGAAATTTCGTACTAGGTATACACGCAACGATGCGAATAACAATATGAAAATCATACATTCGGTTAATTTTTTTTAACTTTTAATTTAGTAAATAAAAAAAAAAATTTAACTTTTTGCTTTTTGCAAATTAACTTATGTTAATGTTGTTTGTTCGCCAAGCCTAATTGGTTAACTGTAGTGCGAATAATTCGCTTTTGCATCGTACTAAGTACAGGTCTCGTTTGCACAAACGCACCGCGCTAATGGCGCACACTGTTAAAACCAAAATCTCACAATTAAACAGTTTAATCGTCTTGTGAACGATTCAAAACAGTATTTCGAATGATTCAGTTTTATTTTGCCGCTGCTGCGATGATCGTGCGATTGAACTCATTACACCGAATCGTCGTATTGTATTCCGATCGAATTTCCGTTTTTCGTTAATCGTTCGAACGGTGTACGGTGAAAAAAATCGTACCTGTTCGTCAAATTTTTTCAACATTATTGGTTGTTTAGTTAAACTGCGAGTCGTCGCGTGATAATACGTATACATATAGGTGTACATTTTAAAAAAGTTTTTAAACGCGTATCGATAAGCTAACCATCGGCGATCAATCGTCGTCGTCGTATTGGAAAAGTCGGTGAAAATGGTACCAACGGCAGCTATACTATGTCTATACTCGTCGTTATCGTCAGAACGCGTTTCGGCGACTATTATGAGTGATGACAGTACGCATAAATAACACAATATTTACGTATACCGCGTGTAAAAAATAAAAATATATATTTGTACCGAAACTGGAAACGAGGCTGGTCATATAACCCCGTCGTTGGTAAATCGACTCGGTTAAATATCGAACGCGGCGTAAAACGTCGGTAATTCGTTTTAGGTTTGAACGAGATTATGTATTATAATAATGCTGTTTGTTGAAAATTGATTGAAACCGTCTGCAGCACGGATTAAAATATAGTTTTAGATTAAAAGTGTTTTTTTTTTTTTCACGTAGGTACGCGTGGTGCACGCTTTCATTACGCGCGCGAGACCCCCCATATGTACGAAAAAAAAAAAAAAAACGATAGTTTGTAAAAACAAAATAAATAAATGGTTTTTTTATACACACCGGACAAACAAAACGTAAGCCACAATCATTTTACACCGTTAATTCGCGTTTAATCCCGAGTGACGGGGAGACTATCGTCGGATCATATTGCGCTTTAATGTTTTGTGGGCGAAAAAGATTATTCAGAAAAAAATTAAAAAACGATCGCCCGATCGATCCGTCGTAAACGCCACATCGATCACGATCTAGCGTGTGTGTTCAATTTTGATTTATGTTTTTTTCATCTACGTTTTTCGACGTCGGAAACGACCGCCGACACGACGCCAATTATTTTTTCATGTTTAAAATACAATCAACGTTTCTCAGTACGAACAACGTGGTGTATCTTTAGTTACTGCTCACGTTCATATTAGGTATTAGGAAGTTATAAGTTTAACGGGGAACGTCCTATAATTGATTTTGATCGTGTAAATTGTATAGCTATACCTATATAGCTAATACTAGGCTACTCACGATGACCCTATACTAAACACATTCGTTTATTTTTTACTGGCTAGTCGATACAGTTTCAAAAACGAGATTTCACAGTTTCAGGTCTTTCACGCTAGTTTAGTATTGTTAGTAGAAATGTCTGTAATGTTACATATGCAATTTATAAACACATTTATCGATCTACTGTCGTCGGCCGATTTTCTCAAAGCCATTTTTTTCTCGATGATGTTATTAGGATTGACCTCGTCGGACCTTTACAATTCTGAGTGGTTTTTCAAAACAAGAATCAGTTAATACTATTGTTTCATTCGTAAAGGAACTTCCCTACTGCCTATAAAATACTATAGTTTACGTGCTTAAAAAAAAAGTATAGAACACACGCTCTGGCGGTAACTCTATATCGGATTTTCGCCGAAGAACTGGACACAAATCGCAATCTCAACCGTTACTGCTGCGGAAATGTACAGATTTTTCGTTTTTCGCAAAACTATTAACCGATATACAATATATATATATACAAAGTACGAACGACACAAAAAAGAATTCATTTTGCGACGCGAGTATCGGTTTTACGCGTGAAACATTCGCGCGATTCTTTATGTGATCCGCCAAAAATAATAAACAGTAATAATATTACCGTCGTCCGTATTATTTTCGGTTCGCGTGCGTCAATAGCTCGACAAGGACGGCGTAAGTCGTCGAACACAAAAAAAAAACGTTCGGTTATTATCAGCTGACTACAATTATTTTGTTTACAAAATACTTGTGTAATGACTTTTCGGTTGACGGAAAAACAAAAAAAAAATTTGTAAATTGCGAAAGATGACGACGCGTAAACGCGTATGAAACGACGTAACAGTTATGCGATTCCGCCGTGTGGGCCCGTCCCGAGTACACGACGGGCCGGGAAATTTTTTTTATCATTTTTATACGGAAAAGCACTCCAAAAAATTAGTTCTCGCGAAGCTCCAGTTGGCGAAAACCGTGAGATACACAGCCATAATACAGCGTTTGTATGTTTATTATGCGTGTATTATATTACTATGATATTATTATTATTATTGTTAACAGCTGCAACACATTATTGTATATAGTAAGCGTTCGATAATACATTATAATGTATACGGACCGGCCAAAGAAACTATATTATAGCACGTTTGATATGCCGCCAGTGGAATTTTACGCGTCGGTTTTCGCATAGGTATCTCCGACTCGGGCTGTTCGATAATTCAGAAGACGAGTATGGCGAAAAAATGTAAAAGGAAAACGTTTACTTCCCGAAACGCGCTTGGTGCGCCTGTATAGATGATCTTGTTGTCGTTAATTTTTCAGAAATTACCGTCTCTTTTTGGGAGTAGCGAAGCTGACGACTTCCATTTCGTTTATGTTATTAACGACGGGCGGTCGGTCTTGTTTTCGTCATTAAATACTATAATTAAACACCTAACGAAAACGATGCGATACCCGAAAGCATTTAGATCGCTCGACATTTTCGTTTGAATCGTCACTCCCGTACCAGTGACCCACCCAAAGCGTGGACACTACTCCGTCAAGTCGTTACCACGCGACCTATAGTGCGGTGTTTCGGCTTTATTTTATTTGTATTATAATCATGCGCAACATTATCAAACTTCCAAAACAAAATTAGTCCTTTACACACATCAATAAACCCAAATAATACGTTTGATGGTACACGTCATGTACACGTATTTTGATAATATTATGACGTGATGTATGATCGTCGTATGAAATGTCCAAACTTGGGTGAATTTTGTCCTACCAAAAGTGTTTGATGCCAAAAAAATATCACAATTCAGAACGAAAATGACAAGCCGCTTCCTTTGGCTACAATTGAAACGGGGCCTTTTAGTGTCATTTTTTTATACTCATTTCGTAGTCTTTAGTTCAAACTGTGACGTCGATGTGTATACAATTATATTTTTGTTTCACCGACGGGCAACAATATAACCTACGCGGAGGGCTCGAAACAATAATTTTGTAATAAATCGCGTTTTTTCGTCAAAACTCGAGTTTTTACAACAACAAGACCTTTATTTGTTTATATTTGTTCGCTTTTGGTATAGGTATACGAGCACGTGGGATTAATTCATAAAGATCGTTTTTTATTTTTTGACCGTGTAAATAAAAGAGACCGATAAAATCAAATCAATATCATTATAAGAAAAAAAAAAAAAACGGAACTAACGACTGGGTGGGTCTTATAGCTTGTCGAAGAAGCGACTAACTAGAATTTTTAATATCGGCGACTGTTTTTGAAGGTTCAGTGAAAATAGTTGTGTATTAAACACAAAAATCACGATTCTGAGTGAGCTCTGTAGTTGACACACGTAATATTGAGTCGTAACACGTATTCGATTTTAATCGAAATACTGACAGTCAGTGATAAAAAATATCTCGGATCCAAAAAAATATATTATACGAAATAGTGAGCTAAACTAATATCGACTGCGAGATCTCGGCAAAGATTATTTCTTAAGGTATGAAAGTCGTTTGCATTAAGATTTAATAAAGTTTGAGTTCAAACAATTTCGAAAAAAATTTTCTTTATCTCACTTTTTTTATCGGATATTTCACCAAAATCAAAATATACTGCTTATTAAATACGAAGACGTGTATTATATTGGTGCATACATTGGGATCCAGTTCAAACGACATTTTCACCAAATTTAAAATCAATACGAGAGCATTAAAAATGTCAACAGTCGTACTAAAAAACAACCGAAAACCTTGTCCAAATTAAAATACAAACGGTTCTATATCGTATTCACATATTCGACACAGACAGAACGACATATTTTGCTTTATACAACCTTCTTTTAGGAAAAATCTTTATTACATCGTATAGTCGTCATAATGTAGGTATAAAAACTACAAAAATAAGAATAGTATTTTTTTTTTCATCTCTTTATCGCCATCGATACGATCAAAAATTTTATCGTCATTTACCGGGCACGAGATCACTTTTTCGTCGACGAAAAATAATATCGCGTCATTATAAGCGTTACGTATTATAATAATATTATTATTGTAACGATAGGCTATCTTTTCTCGAGAATTTTCACTTTTTCTTTTACCGCTCGAGGTCTACGCTTTTTGAAGCATTGTATTTTAATGCGGAATTTTTATTTTTTTTTTTTGTAAAATAAAAAACCGGGATTTCGATTGGGTCAGTGGTTTGGAAGTTGCGATTCAAACGAATTATTTAATATCTGAAAGAAATCGTTGCCGTCAAAAATACGATTATGAGCGAGCTGTTTTGTACGTATAAAGTTGTATACTAAAAATGTTTGAAATCACTAGTGAATTTTTTTAAAAACTTGTGTCATACCTATTTGAATATTATGCAACAGCTTGTTCCGATCATCGTTTTGGACGTTGCGCGGCTAAAAACTGAATCAATGTGTCATAAACACGTTCGCCGTAATTAATATTCCATGTATAATATTCTATGTAAGTGTCTTTTTGGTTTCATGAATTTTTCAATTTTAAACTTTCAAATTCGAGACCCCGCAAAATACCATCAGAATTCATAAACCTTTCGTTAGAGGTACTGACTGTAAAAATCGAAGAATTTCTTATACCCTTTATGTTGTTCACAGAAAAACAAAATCAAATTTCGCTGCGCTTAGAATCTAAATAGTTGGCAAAAAATTTTATTAGAATAGCATGTATACTAATATCTAAATTATTCGAATTTTTTCTTTTTTGTCCCTCGTCTATAACAATGGATTGGCTCATAAATATCCGGCGGTGTACGATCGCACGCATAAAAACGTATTTCTCACACGAAACCCTATTAATGATCACTCCACTTCGATACAAAATATTCACTTTGTAGCGCGTCGTTAGTACCTATACTTATAAAAAAATACGCACGCCAAAGCTGGGAAAGTCGATAGTTATTCATTTTGATCTAAGTCAACCGAACACTAGATTCTGACCGAGCTTAAAGTTATAACGACGACTTCGAGTCGATCGGTGTTAAGACGAATGAAACGATTTGAATGTTAGTTTTAAGTTAATATTGGTACGAAAATAATTTATGCTTATAATTATAAGTACGTTTCAAACTAGATTAAGTATTTTATACCGAACCTGCAGGTAAAATAAAAAAAACAAAATTTGTTTATTAAATTTAATGTTCATTAAAAAGTTACAACCCGTACTGATAATTTCGGTATACGTATCCTCAAGTGCGAATTGTCTGGACACAATTTTGAGTTTCATTATCTCTAGCGTACAATCACGACGGAATATTTAGTTCGTTATAAACGCACCATTGGTTCATATTCCGCAAAAATCATAAAACAATGAATCAGGGAAAATGCATTTTACCCGTTTCGATGGTTTTTTTTTAAAAACGAACATTTTCCAGAAAAAACCCGATATCGCTGAAAATAAAAAACGTTTACAAAAATAGTTTTGTATTTTTTGAAAAGAAAAACATAAAGTTTCTGAGATATTTATAAGTAACGTGTTGTATGAATCAAGAAGTTTCGACTATGTGCAAAAAGTTTCGGGTGACACTTGTTACATCCATATACTCGCACTATTTATGCGGTATTTTTAACTATGTGTTCTCAAAAGTTCACAGTAAAAACATTGTTTACAAAAATAACCGATTCCTCGCGTTTGCACTTAATAGCAATTTTAACGTCCGATTAAAATTTCAATAAATCTGAACACTATTGCAAAGTCCACAAGTCGAAATCATAATACCTATAACTATATTATTGGGTACCGTCAGATTTTTTCGAAATGTTCAACCGTACACTGCAGAAAGATAATAGGTAGTTCATCTTAAAATTATCTACAAAACGAAAATAAGCGTAAATTAACGAATCGA
>CM029365.1:14421324-14459198 GCA_017140985.1 Hormaphis cornu | reverse complement strand
CGATCAATGTACGATAGAAATCCGGACGACTCCGGACTGCTTCTACGTATTTATTACGTGTCGAACGTTTTTTAGAAACCTGTGTAAAATACAAGTCGGTCCGCAGATTGGATATATATATAGACGTTAAATCGCAGTGATTTTTTTGTTTCGTCGTCATATCCATCGTTTTATTCGTTTTTGCCGGTACAGTTTACATACTGACAGTCACAGTGGCCGAAAAAGTACTACGTATAATCTAAGACTATAAAAATGTAAACACGAGAACGGCGTGTACGAGACATTACTACGACCCGTCGTCTCCTGTTGTACGGTTCTGAGACGTGGGGGCGGCATCGAGGAAAGCCGACGAGCAGAGGGACTACTACTATAGGGGGGTGAGAGGAAAGTTCCGAGTGAAATCGTATATGGGCCGGTCTTTGACAGCCGAACAAATGAAAATCCAAAAAAATGGTCCGATTAATGCAGCAGTTTTTACTGCTTGTACTGCGGGGTTAAAAGGAGACCGCGAAAAGAACATTCGTGCGGGGGGGTGGCGGCGTACAAGCGATATCCTGGGCAGGTGTAATAATAGAGGAGAAGTGTCTGCTGCATCTAGGGAGAACCGGGTCGTCGAGACAGAAAAATGATGCGAAAAAACCATAGGACGGGGGAGAAGCTGCATAGGACAGCTGATATGGCAAGACTTGTATTCGAAAGGCCGAAAAAAGAGTAAAAGAAGAGGTTTGAAGACGAACGAAATAAACTACCTCGTAAACAACAATCGCAGTATCGTGCCAGCAAACGTGCCGGCGATCGATCGGTTATCGGTACTTATATTGTTACAGTATCGTTGTACAAATACCGGCCCCGTGGAGCAGGAGCAGCCGCGACCGTTTGCAGATGCGAAGACCGCGCGAGAGAAGGATTAACCACCGCGGGTCAATCGCCGCAACTCCAATAATGCGCGCAACATTATCCCGGCCACGGTTTCCCGTCGAACTGGGTAATGCGTAACACCACCACATACGATCTGTTTCTGTTTTTACTTTTATATCTCGTACAGTTCTTAGGATATTTATTTCAAACGCGGTAAATATCCGTTGTTTAAATGATTTCTACGTAAACGTGTAGTACGATACGGCCTCCGCGCGAGTATGTCTCAGTGAGGGGCCCTCGTGGATTTAAATTAAAAAAAAATAAAAACAACGTAGTACATAACGGGGTGTTCCCGTAGAGTCCTGTATGTACTCTCGAGACAATCTCGCAAAATCACGGGTATGCTTTCGAGACTGAGGTGTTACGCGAGAAAGGACGAACTTCGGTCGGGAGAAAACGCGTCGAAAGTAAATGTGTATTTTCTAAATCAATATTATGTTTTCGCCGATTTTTATTGATTCGTTCATTATTCACGTACTTATTATACCGACGCGTCAAAGTGTTCAAATCAATGTACGACGGCCGAAATATTATCGCAGACAGTGATATTATTGCCGGGATATAACGGGAAACGCGGGATATCGACGTCCGGTGATCGATCCGATTTTTTTTTTTTTTTTGTTATACTAAGAAGCCGATGTTTAGAAAGAACGGTAAAGGCGCAATGCGCTTCGGGCGGGTCCGATATTGGTTTCAAAATTATCCGTATCACCCGAGAGCGACGATAGAGAATATTCGAAGAACCCCTAACGGTTCTGAGCGAGCGATCTCCTGGGTAAAAAACGTTTCTTCCTATTATATTATACACGCGAGTAAAAAAAAATAGCGTATTACTACACCTGGCGAAAACTTTTTTTTACATTGTTTATAACGTTGTTATCATCATAATAATGTTTAGTAACTACATAATACGAGTATTTGAAAACGGCAAGGAACGCCGATTTTTTTTTATAATATCATGTTATATGTTCGACAGGCGACGTCGGATTTGACGATTTCTCGCCATTTTTGTCGTTTTCGGCACATAACTCGCGGAAAATAATCAAAACGTCTTCAAAAAACGCTCCAAACTAAGCACAATTTGAAGCCAAAATACCAACTTTTACGCGGTATTCAACGTAACAACGATAGGAGCACTCCTTCGTCATTACGAACCTAAACATTTCAAAATTTTCGCCGTCACGTTTTATTTTTGGAGTAACACTCAAAAAGTAAGCAAAGTTTTAACAAAAAAAAAAAAAAAGCTTCAATCGATGTACCGCCCATGAACATTCTATTCAGAAAAGTTACCGACTCTGAATATTGGTGCATTCCTTCTATACGAAAAGTTGTTGACGCAAAAACGTTATTGTAAAAAAAAAAAAAACCGATACATTCCTTGCTGGTCTCGCTTGGTAAATAAAACACTTAATACGACCGAAAAAATAAAAATCACACGGACATTCGTGTCGTAAAAATTGGACGAAACAAACTATAACGGGGTGAAAAAAATCTATTTTTTACGGAACATAACAACGGAACTTTGAAATTTGTGAGTTTTCGCCATTTTTGTTTCATAAAACCTTTAACTGTTATAATGCAATCCGTACAACATAATAATATACAAAACGTACTCTAAAAACGGTGGTTAACTGCAGTCTTCGAAAATCGTTTGATAGAAACACCGTTCGATTTCACGTTCGATTGGCCATGTCCAGCAATATGACGTATCGATTACTAATTATCAACTCGTATATTGTATGTCTGGATAAAAATCGATTACCGTGCCTTTGTCCAGATGAATTCAAATAAGTCGACTATAGTTTTTCTTTACTTACAGGCGCCACCGGTAACGGTTACTTTGAATATCTGATGTTCGACTTTTGTTTGGCGAGCGGATCGATATATTCGGCCCTAACGCAACTTCGTTATAATAAAATTATTTATTCAACCCCTTTTTTTTTTCTTTTTTTGCAATACAAAAACATACTGCCGAGCTCGAAACAATGTTATCTCATGCCGGAGAGCTGCAGTTTTCGAGGCCAGTCGGACAATTTTATCGGCTATTTCGTCGGCGGGTCCGGCGCGAAAAGGGCTGCGCATTTTCAAACCGCTTTTTTGTTTTCTCCTTTCTTATCTTTGTTATAATATTCGACGCGGTTTTATATTTTTACAACAATAGCGTACTTTTTCGTCGCGAAACTGCGCCGGAAACACCGCGATCGGTTTTGTTCGGTCGGCGGCAACGACGGACGGCGCACTTGTTGATCCGAAAGAATAAACACGACAGTAGGTACTATGAAAAAAAATTGTGAATCTGTTCGTGCGAGAAACCGTGTTGCATGTTATGTACCAGCTATATTTATTTTACCGTTATGACCGCTTTTGGTATATATACTATTATATTTACCGTAATGTCGCGAATATAATGCAATTTAGTAGAGTTCGGGGGTGATATTTCTCTGAGACGTATTTATAACCGTCTAAATCGTTCGATCGAAAATACGGGTTTTTTTCAAAAAATATCTGAAAACAACGTACTGTCACCGGACGAAACGATTCTGAGCGAGCTCAGTTACACGGTTATACACGTATAATAATTGTGCGTCCGGGTAATTTTACAAAAAATATCAAACTACCCGCATGCAACCTGAAAAACGACTTTTCCAAGTAATCGCTACGCCCGACGACTTTTCACCGACCTCAAGTATACTCCTCAGCTCTTTATTTCTTTCCTTTTTTCCTTTTTTTTTTTGTGCGATTATACGTTTACTATGTTATACAAGGTAATTTTCATCATTTTTTGCGCATTATATTTCGGTAGGACGCAACAGTGATCTGAGAAAAAAATATCAATAAAAGTTTTTAACATACTATAATTCAAAACCAAAATCTCAACTTTTTTTATGGTATTCAGTGCGTAAAGATCGGAGCACTCCTTCTACACGAAAAAGTCATTGCGGACCTGAAAATTTCAAAATTTCCGCTGTAAAATTCTCAATTTTTGGTTTTTGGTATATAACACAAAAAGAAATCAAAATTTCAACCAAAAAAGTGGATCCCGAGTACTATACTACAGTCCTATCGGAAAAAAATTACTGACTTAACGAATCGGAGCGTTTAATATTGTACCTGAAAAAAAGTGTTTATAGAAAAGAAAAAATAAACATAATTTTAAAATGATACATTCTTCGCAGCGCTCACAGTCAATAAAAATGTGCGTCTAAATTAAATTCGTAGGTATTATAAATTGTTTTAAGTGAAAGAACGACAAATCCACTTCCAAAATTAAAATGCTTGCGTCCTTACAGTCGCGAGTAAAATCCTAAATTTTCCGTTTCAGAGATGTTCTCTCCCTGCTAGCTCAATAGTTGTAATAGATTCTTCTCTATTTTCTTGATAGGTTTAGTATTTTTTTTTTTTTTTTGGTAAAAAGAAAACGTAAATAAAAAATATGTGTCTTCGTGGTTGTACGTTTCGACGAACATATTATACTATAGTTATTTTTCTGGAAAACAACGAAAATTACCATAAGTAATGTATTACATACCATGTTACTGTTGCATTTTGTACTGCTATTTTTTATTTTTTACATTTGTTTTATAATAATTATTTACGTTCGATAAAATATAATACCGTAACGAGTGTGACGGCGGTTGTATAAAGTTCCATAAAATGGAATCAAAAAATTATACTCGGCGCGAAATACGGAATAAGCCGATTATTTATAATATTCACTGCGTTATTGGATAAAAACAAACGAGCCATGGCTCTAGAGTAAGTACTTAAAAGTTATTAGCGTCTCGTGTATTGAATAATACATTTTATATCTTTTTTTTTGTCTTTTCAGTTGGCGGCGGATCATCACTTATTGTTTTACCGTTGTTTTCATTGTATTAAACGTATTGTATTTATCGTAAAACTTTAAAATCCAAATCAACCCAACCGAATAAAAAAATGGGCATAATATAATATTTTGACCCGGTCAGTTTAACAAACTAAATTACAAAAAAAAAAGTTCAATTCGTTTCAAACTGTTTGGAACGCGAATTAATTTACTTCATACGATGCGCGCAGTTTAGAAATTTTAAAACATTTTAGTTTTTTTTTTTTATTTACAAATTTAGTACGATACAAGTTACCCGAAACGTATAATAATGCAGAATTGTTTCACAAGCCCGTTGAACGAACCCAGTTCATACACGACGTTTAATAAAAAAACTTTTTGTTCGGTTTTCGTTCAAAATCATACAATATTTTAAAATACCTATATACCTATATAAGGTAGTTATTGTAGAAATATTATAAAAAAACAGAAATAAACAATGTCATTGTCATAAAAACGTTTATAGTGCAAAGATAACTTACGATATTAAAGAAAATTAGCGAGCATTAATTACGGATATAGCAGAATATTGCAATTATGAGGAGTATCACACGCGTTGTTCGCGATTATGAAACATATTTTCAACAGTGTTGCGTTGTAAACTGCGCGTGATAACGTTCGAACATTTCCGAGCAGTATAATGAACTCGTTGTTACAATTAACTCGATAAACGAACGTTGTGGTACGTTATCAGATTTTTATTCGAAACGACAGCTAGCCGTGTTTTAAATTTTTTAAATTTTTTCACACGGGAACCGGTAAGTTAATTAGCACCACACAACAGGAAGAACAACGAAACGCATTGATCTGACTGAAACGTATATTGTTTCTTTATCTCGAACGTATATAGTATAACACTGAGAAAGCACGTGTACAAAAAATGTTTTCGTGAAACCGTTCTGGCTATACGGGTTAAAGATAAAAACGTTTCGTTCTCCAACGGTCTCACCGGTTTCATTATTATTTTCTAATGATTCTCATACGAAAATACGTTATTATCGGCACTAAGCTACAGTATAACTTGCCCCCGACCGGCGTAATATGACAAACGCGAGACAACGAAAATAAAATTCGAAGAAAAGTTCGCACGCGAAGGTGAGAGACGGCACCGAAGAACGAAAAAAAAAAATATTTATATATAAATTAATTTCTATGTTATGTACATCGTCACAACGAGACGCGAACAACACTTTAGACCGAAGCAATCATCAAAAGTGTTTGCGATATTTTTTCTTTTTTTTTTAGAAAAATCCACCACAATAAAAACTATATTATATTATATCCGTACGATGTTTTCAAGTACGAGATTCTAGAGTTTACGATCGATAGAATCTACCGAGTTTCGAAGAACGAATCGTTTTGTACACGATAAGTAATTTTCATCATCATTGGACCTACACGAGACTTTTCACGTGAGAATCGAACCCCGTGGTGTGACGATGACGTGCCGTAATACGCGTTTATAGTCGTGTAATCGCAGCGGTTTTCGACGCGACGACGATCGAACAAATTATTTTTTCGCTCGAGACCTAATCATTTCGTTACGCGTTTCAAATGGAATGATTACACAATATCAACGGAAGACGTATGTAAAAATATTAGATTTTATTATCGTATAATTTCTGCAGAACTATTAAATTCGTACTATAGGTTATACTACTCAAGAGTAAAACAACAATATCGATTGACGTTTTTACGAGAATCTTTTCCACCGGATATACACCGTATTGTTTATAACTCTACGTTTTTCGTGATGTTATAAATCGCGTCGGGGATCGATTCGTCATGAGCGTGTCGTATAACACACGGCTTTTAGTACTTTTAGTAGGACGGATTAGTAGATAGATCACAGATGGAGCGCGCGGAGCAACCAAAACGGATTTATTTTACCGTTTCGGACACTTGCTCGGACACGTCATAATCGAAATACGATGTCAGCAAACATATCGCTATTATTGCATATTGTAGAGAGGCTATTATTACGATCGAGTACGGTCGAGAAGTTTAAGGGACTCACGTTTTTGAATTCAGGCGATGATCGTAGCGAGTAGTAGAGTACTCGTAGTAGTAGTGATTGCGTAAAGACAACCGCGAACCGTTTTCGTTAGTTATTGACGACGACAACAGAGCAGTTTTCTCAGACAGTCCCCGCAAAACATGCGAATTGGAACAAACGATGAGAAATATAAATTTCAACGAAAATCAAAACGGGGTGGATTGAAATCGAATTATTCGGTTACACGAAACTAGTTACAAGAAATGTTGAATTTTTTCACAGACGTTTTTTTTACGTTTCTTTCACGCCCGATAGATAGTCAGACGACGCGTCGCGGCAAAAACGATACTGCGGAGTCGACTCCGGGAGTCCAAGCTCGTTGTCGACCGACGTTCTCAAAGTCGTACTCACTCGCGTCATTGGTGAGCCCCGGGTCGCGGCCGACCAATGGTAGACGTTCGGCGCCTATCAGTCATGCGGGGGGTACACAGTAACGAATTATCGACGTGTTCCTAAGTGTTAATTATTTGTCCCTCGATTTAATTTTTTTTACGAAAATATCTTTAACGAACGCTTGTTGTGGACGCATTTGTAAGTTTTACTAGAGTTGTTTTTCGTTTAAAAACGCAATGACTTCGTGAAATCGTAAACGCGTTCTGAAAATGTGTTTACTAGCTATTTTGTTTACTAGCTGCTTTACCCGCTGCAAATTATAAACAAAATCAAAGTTGGAAAAATAATAAAAACTCTTAAAAAAATATGTGTCGATTATTATGTCGAGTGGCGCGTCGTGATTCGGTCGTCACTAATTATAAATATAAAAATATGCGCGGAAAATTTTAAAAATACTACGGTATTTTAGTTTTACACAAAGTATAAAAGAAAATTCGAGCGCTATGGACGCGTTATCAACGCTAACCGGACCTCGGCGCGCGCGAATAACGACGAGACACAAACTCGGCGCGCGTTCTCTGCGCGCGCTATCGATACGCGTGTGTCGATGAGAAAAAAAAAAAAAACGACGAAAAATTTATCAAATTTATTGGAATTTTTTTTACGTTACTTTGCGTAAAAGTGGACGGTTTATAAAACGATTATATCGGTGGAACGACGGCGTCGTGTTTCTCACGTGTACACGGTTTTTGAAGGATGAAAAACGGTTTCTTCCACAACATTTCTTTACGGGCGTATTCGCTCTCGTGCAGACGCGAAGGGCGGGATCTTTCCAAATATTGTTTGGAGGGACGCGCGTTTACGGACGACGACGAGGATATTATGGATTAATGTCGGTTTTTTTTCTTCTCTTTTTGACTTTTACAGATTATATTTGTATCGTAAACGGGGTCCACTGCGGTGCATTGTAACGTTGTTGTTAGCATCGAAATGCACGGGTACACGACTTTGACGTATCCGACGTCATATAACGTCGTCATTGTCACGTCAGTCGCGCGAAAAAAAACTGTCCGAACTCGGTCGGTTCGTCAAAGACCGTGTTAGATAGATAGCCCACCCGAAAACCGTTCCGGTGCAAGTGACGCGTGGAAAGGAGCGAAGGACTTAATAATTTTGTTGAACGCGCATTGTCTAAAACAGTCCGGGCTTAAATCTGACAACGCACATTTTACCGTGCGACGATTGTCCAGAAGGAGAGACCGCACTGAACAAGATTGTAGGTCGCAAAAAACGAGGTGTGAAAATTGGATAAATTTTTTGAGCGTTTCACCACTCGGCCGGAACGGAAAAATGGCCGCCGACATTTCGGAGGTGTTAGAACTGTTCGGAGGAAGAAAACAACGAAAGTCACGTCTGAAACGCATACACGATACTACGTTGTATTGGTTACTTAACTTTTCTTTTTATTATTGTATTACGTACGGTACGACAAGCGTGGGCGAGATAAAGGTGGCAACGAGAATTAGTAATTAAAAAACGTAAGTATTCTTACTCGTATCTAAATATAAAACTAATACAAAAACGAAATACACGAAGAGGCCATCCGATGATAGTACATACTTTGGCGGGAGATTTTCGTTAACTCGGTTATTTAACCAATCGTTAATTAGGAAATCACATTCGTCTCCTTGTTGTCGCGTCGATGTTCGAAAGTTTGAGGAACGCTCCGAAACGAGGGGATCGGGGATGATTATGGAGTTTTTTGTGAAATTTTTCGCGACGTAATTTTGTGCAACTAACCGAAAGGTACGTGTGTAGGTCAGTGTGAAGAGCATCGTTGGAGACGTACGGGAGCGTTAGTGAAAAAAATATTTTTAAAAGCTCCAAGTCGTGTAGAAAAACTGAAAGAAATGTATCCAAATTTGAGTCTTCCACCAGAACCAATAATATAACTAGATAGTTGAATACATCGTTGAATGCAGTAAAATACTACTGCGAAAACTTTGAAAAAATAAAAGATGTTGTATCAACGTTGGATTCTACTTCAGCAGTTTCTATTCAAAAAGCGAAACATTTATTAAATATAGATGATATTAAAAATAATTTAATTTATATATCTGTTAATTTTGGATTTTTAGAAGATACAATAAAACAACTAGAAACAAGACTTTAGTTCAAAGTTTAGGACTTATAGAAGAAGCTGAAAAATGCATAGAACAAGGACCCTTGGGAGTTGCAGTAAAAGAAAAAATGCACAGCACATAAAAATCCTGGCTTAGACTGCGTAAAATTAATTAGAGATGCACATTGCGAAACGAATGGGGTAATATTTCCGGCTGAACTCGCTGCTTTGGACATTGCAAATATGAAATTTGCACCCATTCCACCTCGGTGGAAGTCTTCAGTCGATACAAATCTGTGTTACGACCAAATCGTAGATCATTTAACTTTGAAAATTTGAGAAGGTATATCATTGCTTTCAAGACCAAGATAATCAAAATGAATAATAGTAGTAAAATAAGTAAATTAGTTAATAATGTCATTTATAAAGCAATTTTTATATTTTTTTGTAATCCATATTTTCATTTTTTAATCACATATAAAGTGATTTATTATTACATATATATATTTACATATTTTGATTTTTTTAATACATCCGAGCCCTAGTGATGAGGTATTTTCGATTGGACCACTCGTATTTTATTAGTGTTTTTTTTTTTGGCAGCTCGCCTCCACAGGTGAATTCCGTATAGGTTTTAGTGAGAGGTCGTAGAAATTAATTTTGGATTTCGCCCGTCGTGCTACGGACAATGGAGACTCGTCGGGATAGTTTAGTCATATATATGTATGTGTGTGTTTGGCCCAGTTGAGTTTTTCGTCGATAAATGTAGCCGTAAATATTTCACCGATCGAGGTGTTATTCGGTTGTTTAAGGAAACTGGAGGAGGCCAGTTGCAGTTTGAGGGTAAAAGTAGTGTTTATCGTTTATTTTTACGCGGCGCCGTCGCGGAGTATTCGTAATGCTCATATCAAGCACGGCTGCCCTTTTTTCCGGTCGTAAACGGCGAACAACGACTCGCGTGCAGGCCGTACGCGTACAAAACGTGTAGCTCTCGTACTAGTAGAAAAAAATTAAAAACTTGGCTATTAAAAATTGGCTAGTTTTTTGTACGTTAACCGATAACGCGCTACATATTTAAGGAAATTTAAAAAAAAAAAAAACTTATTTTCGGAGGTGACCACTCGCTGCCGTCCTTATTTTCGATACGTTTTCAGCGCAGATTCGTGCGAGTTTCACGCTAATTGTCGGCACGAGAAAATTTTTGTATTTCGGCAGAAGCAAAAGCCGCCCACCGAACGCGGATGCCGAGACCTCTGAAATCGGCAGTATAGCAGATATACGGGTGTATACATATTACGTGACACTAAAATTGCAGCCGCCAACGCGACCGTAAAACACTTAAAAAATTCACTTAAAAAATTCTTATACCCGTCGTAACGATTAATAACGACGTGGTGGAATACACAGCAATGTAACCCGTTTGTTTGCCATAGTCGTACAGAAGTACTGCCGTATCCGAATTTGAATTGTCGGGTCGAGTTTGTACCACAACTCAAAAATCGTTTTCGCCGAGTGAAAACTTTCGAAATAAAATAAACGGTCGATACCCCGAGTCCGGTACAAGATTTTTCTTAATTTTCGGGTTTCGACGTATAAAAAAATAATATAACGTTATTATTGTTATTATTGTTTAAGTACGTTTCACGCGGATTATCTCGCGTTCGACTTTTGTCGTAAAAACGTTACGCACACGCTCGGCCGTGTTTGCGCGACGAGTAACCGAAGTTTTACTGCGACCGCGTAAAATTGCGCATAACCGTTTCGAAATAATTTCAACTATTTCAAATAATTATGTTTGAAGCGCGTTATTATGTTTGCACGGGCAAACAGCGTCGTCGTCCGGCCTATGTATTTTGGTTTCGCCGGACTGTTTGAGCACATCAAACGCGAATTAATAAATATTTACGCGCGTCGAAAACTTCTATAAAACCGTAACGGATATGAGCGAGCATTTCGCGGAGTTTACCGCGGTTTGGTTGGCGATAAATTCTCAAAAACCACCGTTTATTTAGGACACGCGAAACGTAATATTATACAGGTGAATACGAACGGAAACCGAGTTAGATAGACGCCGTAGAGACGGAGAGAAGATGTCTGCGCTTTGATAAGCCGTATTATTATTCGCGACGTACAGACGTACAAACCGGTAGGTAGTTTTGAATAACTCGAAATCATTTCAACACCTGTTCATTTTAATTATTATGATTACATCGCTCGATAGTTTTTGAAGAATTCAACTCGACGACCCGCGATTAAACCGACGCAAAAATAATCATCAGTTTTCAGCACGACACGACGGTTAGTAGCAGGGAGCTATTATTATGTGCTACGTGCGTGATTTTACACGTTAAGAACGTCGTCGAACTTTCCGATACAACCGAGTTCGTGTATTTTTCAACTTTCGTTCCGAAAACGGTTCAAAACTACTGGGACGATACGAAGAAGAAACACAACGTATAATAGACATTCGGCAGCAATCATAACTTTAACGGTATAAATGGATTTTCGGACAACGCGTTTTTAAAATGATCATTTTGTACTAACACGATTTGTCGGTAACACTTATGAGTCGGATTATGAGACGAAAACCATCTATAGACACCGTTTTCCCGAGGTTATTTTGCAAACGAATAAGTCGTTATAAAATCTTACGGCCGTTTAAAATTGATCAAATATCGTCGTAATTTCAACTATTTCTTTAAAATACATTTTTTTTTTTTGTTATCTTGTGAAATCACGGTAGACGTAGTAAAGAGTTCATAACCGTTTTCAGAATGAAAAACCCTATTAGTTCACGGAACTGCCGAGACTATATTATTGTCGTCGTAAAATCCAGTGAGACGAAAAAAAAAATGATTGAATTTAAAGTTTTTCGACGTGCACCACCGGATTATGACACGTGTGCTTCACGCAAGACTATAGTGTAAAAAGACGAAAATACCGTTGGCACCAAAGTACAAACTAATCGATGAAAATTCTCTGTTTACCGCGGCTTTCGTTTTCAAAATTAGTCTGACCGAACGAGACATCGAGAATTTTAAGAAACGATGTGAAATTCAAAACTTCGAAATTTACAATTTGTAACCCTGCAGCCGCGCTAATCAATCGTAGGACTTTTTTTTTCGTAAACTCACTCGTAAATGCGTTTTCCGCCCGTTATACTCGCTTCTTTCAACCTGACGATAAAAAAACGCGAACGAGCGTTATGTATAGGTACCGCCGATATACAATTACGTTTTCTCCGTAATATTATAACACTCGCAAATACAATGGGAGAGTACCTATTGCGTTTTCAGACGGAAAAAATTTATGATTGAAAAATATTATTGTGTACCTACGCGGGAGATGTGTGCGGCAACGTGCACGTAAAGTGAACAAAATTGGATTGATTTTTAGTGAGCCTAGTTCCGGAATCGATAGTAAAAGAAATCAATGTACTAATTATTATATTATACCTAGTCGTTCCGAGAAATCCGTTGAATTACGCGTTGCTTTTCTCGAGAAAATCCGAGCACGTTCACAGCTGCGAATTTAAGTGTTATTTTTAAATTTTAACTTTAAAAAACTTCAATCGCCCGAATTCGTATCTTTCGGCGGAGTATCATACGATTATATGTTGAAATCAAATTAATTTTACAAACACGAATTTTGGTTTAAAGAAGAAAAAAAACACACACACACGCCGTCAAATCGATACGTTTCTCACGATGGTCCGCAGTGAAAAAAAACCCAAAATCACTGTAGGTCACTGTTTCGAAAGGTTTATACAGAAGAATATTGAATCGGTAAGAAATTAAGAATTGCTTACGAAAATAACGATTTTGAGCGAGCTCGGTGACTCAAATAGAGAAATAGAGAGAATTATAAAGAAATTAGTCACAAAGTTTAGTTCTGCAGTTTATCAAATAACGTGTGAAATTTCAAATATATATATATATAGATAAATAATATGCTCGGATATTTTTAAGAACTTAAAAATATGTGTTTTTAGCCGAATATATACCTACTTATGAGCGAGCGCTCACGTTATTAAAATTAATTTCCAAATGTAATGCGCCGAGACGGTTTTCGTTGTTGTTTAAAATAACTTATTTGCATACGATTTAATAGTCGTTTAAGATGGGAAGTTTACCGAAAGTTTTGCCACGGGTATGTGAAGTTTTAATACCGACGCAGTAAAACTTTTGTATATGGAAATTTATTTGGAACGCATTTCGGCTTTTCGCCTTATTATTAGCTGTTTATTTTGACGAGCGTATGGCGTAAGGTTAGAATATTAACCGACAAAACTATTAAAGTAAAACACCCATAGTTGTTATGAATCGTTAAAAATCGTGAATCAAACAACTATTATATACTATCAACTACGTTTAAAAATAAATAAATTAAAGACCTATCCATCTAGCTTATAAACTCAATGTGTACAAAGTTTGAAAAAATTTAATTTCAACCAATACTATGTTCATAGCATTAAAATTTAACGGTGAATGAAATATGCCAATCGTAAACAACGATAATATAGGATGGGTACAGTTCTTTCCCCTGATATGGAAAATATTTTTACCAAACGAAATTTCGAGAAACGCCGATAAAATTTAAACGAAATAAATTTAGATTAAAGTGTACTAGCTCCCGGTCCGATTAAACGGCTCTGATGGCGTTATACTGTTATACGCGATAAGATCGAATAGCGTGATTTCACTACCCGAACTACCAACGAAAAAAAAATGAATAATACATACATACAGTAAAATGTATAGGTTTATCGCGCTACCCTCGGAATCCAAAAGCAATAAAAATAAATAATATATTGTAAAAGTATAGATTCGCGTGCGCGATATTATAATTTTACGACGGTCGCGAGAACGACCGTATAAAGAACGACTATATATATACATGTACATTTTTCCAAAAAAAAAAAGGTTCTCGCAAATTTTCGGGGCCGGTCGCAAACAGCAGCGGGGAAAACATAATCCGTTCGTTGTGTTCGATTTTGAAGTTTTGCCAAAAACGTAACTGCGCGTCGACGAACGCGTCGCAATAGTGTAAAACAACTTTTTTTTTATAAATAAATTATCAGAATTAAGGTAGATTTACCACCATTCGAGTTCGAAGCGTCGTGATCCGACTACGTATCGGCGACGAAGCGAAAATTCGTTCGTTTCTCTTCGTATTCGCAGCGAACCGGATTTACGGGTAGAACACGCAGAATAACGGCGGATGTCGGTATTTCGAAAAGTTTGAAAATTACTTAAGAGAACCACATCTTTTACTACACCCCACCGTAGTCGGAAAAGAGCGAAATTCGTACGTTATTTTTTTGCGGGAGTCGTATTAAAAACGCGAGACTGTTAAAAAAATGCGCTGAAAATCTCCGCGATAAATGGCTCCGACCGCCAATTATATAATTTGCTCCTGTGTATCTCAAAAGTGAAATATCAAAGCTCAAAAGACAGGTATCGTCGAACTTTGGATGACGCTCGCTTTTTTTCATTTTTTCGTAGTGAATGGACCAAAAAACAAAACAAGTCGAAATCAGTGAGTTAAGGCCAGGTAAACCTCGCGAACGCAAAATTCGGTGACGATAACGATAGGCCGCATAATACAGAGAGACTCTGGCCATCGCACAAAAACGATAAAAAAAATTGTTTTTCTATCGTATTTTTAAATGTTTCTAATGTTTCGATCGAATTTCCGGCACTTTAAAAATGCGATTCGTCAACAAATCGTCTTTGTCGGAACCAATTTAAAATTTAATCACGTCAATAGTTTGAGAAATGAGTTAACTATTACATCCGAAACGAGACGTGACGTTAAGAATCTGTGATTCGATTTGGTAACACTCCGTATGACTTTCAACCGTTTGGCCCAGTCTTGTATTTTTTCGTGTTCAGGCACGGATCATCCATAGTGAAAATTTCTTATTCGAACAGCTGGTTTTTGACGGTTTCGTCTTCCCCCCCGTATACGTACCTGTAAGACAATAACGTTCGAAAAACCGCTAAAAATTAAAAAAAACTCGTCAATATTCGAATTGCACCGTGAATATACATCGTGTTCCCGAGAAATCAGAAGTTTTCGAAACATTACGTTCGGTGTGTGAGGAAATAAATTTGTCTCACGGCTCGTGGCGATATATATATATGTTAAACGTGCCCCGAATTAGAAGGGGTAGTAAAATATTTGTTAAAAAATTACACAAAGGCGCGGAAATGCCACAAAAACGATCGGCTGATTCATCGTATAATACCGTCGTCGATGTCGACAGCCGCTATAGTATGACAGTCGTCTTTGTCACTTCACGATTCGCATAGAACGTCGCCCCGCGCGACGAAACGTTTATAAAATGTAATTCGTAATGCTTTCGATTGTGCACATTTTTTAAAACGATTTATCATCGATTGAATCCGTCTGCGGATCGAGCGGCGCTCGCGAGAACGAGCCGATACGCGCGCGTCATCAATAATAATTTAAGCGCGATCAATTGGACGTCGCGTTTTGTTCGATAGATTTCATATTTAAACGCGTTTCATCACCACATACAATGATAATTGTATTGTATATATAAGAAACGTTTCTGCCTCGTGAAACCGACAACGGAAATAATATCCTAAAACGGAGTTAAAATAAATATACTCCGAACCGGCTGTCTGTCGTCCCACCGCGCCGTGGAAATACGTAATTGTACGAATAATGTAACCGATCGTTATTAGAAAAAAAAAAAAAAATTCTTAAAAACGAATATGAAAACGCGCGTTTTCCGAAAATTCCGCGCATTTTTTAACGCCGTTTTAGGTTCTGTGTGTGTAACGAGGTATCGGTTTTCACACGGTGTTTGTTGTTTTTTTTTGTTACTTTTTGCCACTACTACTACTACTACTGTAGTCACGATAACTTCTTCAATGATACTGCGATTTTTTAAATTTTTGATAGTACTTTGAGCAGTATAAATATAAAATATAATCGAATTTTTATTTCCGATAATTCCCGAGATAGTTGCAGTAACGTATGAACACTTTGGAACACCGTGTGTATATTATTTATTTACATATATTCAGTTTTTCATATAATATATACATTGGCGACACCACGACGGTCAATTCGATAAAACACGCTTTTAGATTTCGTTGATTTCTACCTCATTCCATCGCGCCAACAGTTTGGTTCTTCAAATTTTAAGTTAAAAATTCGCGTTTTTCTGTTATTCAAACGAAAATGAACGTAACGTTACCTACGTTGAAATGTATACTGCTGCGGGTACAGCCGAACAGTGAAGAAGATTGCTCATAATTATACCCCAATGATAACAAAAATTTAAACCGTAAAATATTTATATTAAGTTTAATTTACCACAGATATTGAAATTTTCGACGAGATCGAAATTTAAAACGGGTACCTAATATTGAAGTGGTTTTTACGCGAATTTCTATACGTATAACCGAAAATATACAAAAACTATTCATACCTTTTTGATTTGGTAGAAAAAAAAAAAAATAAATAAAATTTGAATTTCCATCTAGATAAAATGAAATAGGAAAAAACATATTTAGGATCCAAACGAACTTTCGATCGATTAACATAATCGGTATAGACGAGTATCAAAGTAAGTAGACCGTACTTGGATCCGAAATGTTACCCATTAACGCGTTGTGTCGTATTAATCAACTTAAAAATATCCTATTTTATTGCAGTACGAAATCGTTAATAATAACGTGCAACTCACAGCTGCAGCTTTGACTGTAACATGATATTGAAGCGTACGCTAAAATTGGTGGTAATTTTCACCAAATTGTGCCTGAAAAGAGAAAAAAAACATAATAATAGAAAACACGCGTTGAAGTAAAACACAAATGTTTGTTTGAAGATCAGCCGTACCTACGTACCACATTAACTGCAGAATCTAAAAAAACATAAAAAAAAGATATTCGATAAGCTAATACCGTGTAATATTATAACGTAACGCGGTTTTCAGTAATACAAATTTAGCTCAAATTATTTTATTGCGCGTGAAATAATTTTCCAAGTAGGTAAATAAGACGCGTCAAAAGCTGGTACATTAACCTTTAAATCGTGCACTCGGATACTATCTGGACAGATTCTAAGGAAACCCGAAAATTATTATTTTGTCATAGAATGAAAACTTATACGACAATATGCCGAATCGAAGAAATTTACTTTTCCTCATATCCAAAAATACACCGGACGTTTTATGTGCGCTCGAGTTCTGCGTACTCCGATACAAAATGTTCTAAGCACACAATTTATTTCATATTTTTTCCTACTCGATTCCGGGGATAAGAAGACGTGTAAGTGTAACGGACTCGAGGATATTGTAATACAATGAAATTTATATTATGTGTTCTCTAGTTTTCGATGAAAATGTGAGAAGTGTATAGTTATTATCGTATAAAATACACCGAAATCGCGAAACCAACGTATACGATAATATATTATTATGACGTACGAGAAAAATTTGAGATACCTCGAATTCGCGGTACAACGTCGTCGAAGTTGGCTAAACACCTTTTGAAAAATAAGGTACGTAATACAATTAATAACGAGTCAAACGAAATATTATAAATAGGTACATTGAAAAACTTATATACTCGGAATAGTATGACGCGATTAACGCCTTATTTTTCCAAATCTTGAAAAACACACACCACGCACTTTTGTAGGCGCGTATGTTTTAATCGTAGTAAAAAACAAGAACGATCGAGGGGAAAAATAGCATCGAAAACCAATGTCTGCGGAAAGAATTAATAACTGCGACGGGTTAAGTTAATTCGACTGAATTTCTTTCAGCGAAATATAATGACTAAAAGTTGTAATAGAAAATGAAATGAACTTGACGACACTCGGTTGAAAAAAAAAAAAGGTTTTTTTTCCCCTCAAATATTCTTCACGAGTCTTACAACGTCCGGTATCCGTAGTGCTGCCAGCATTCAACTTACGAGTGCGGTCGTAGGAAAATAAATCGTCAACGTAAAGCAGCCAGTTTCGGTCGTTGGTTTCACGTGATAACGGAAATCAACTCGACCTCGCAACAATACGACACAGTCGACTAATGCCGGAATCAATGCGACAACGTTTCCAACGGAACAAGTTTGAACAAAAATTACCGAAAATGGAAAAAAAAAAAGAACATTTTAACGTTACGGCTTTTCGACCGGTTCGCCGAACGGCCGCGCGTTGAAAACCGAAATATATTTTTCGTTTGTACCTCCTCCCCGTTTTCGGCATTTCCGTTCCGGTTTCCCGAACGGACGCGAAACAAAAAATATCCAATAGGTCCTTTCCAATAACCCGTAAAGAGGATTAAAAGGGTAAAAGGGTAAAACGTTCTCGGGAAATTTCACGCACAAAAAAAAAAACCACCGTTCTTTTGACGTTGGATATAACGCGTCCGCAATATCTCCGCGAAAGTGCGTTTTTGCTTTGGTGAAAAAAACGAGAAATTCTCGACGTACCCGCCGCCACACGTATCGTAATGTGTGTTTAGATTTTCCGCAAAAAAAAAAAAAACGTGTATTTTTGTGTACACGCTTTACACCAGTCGTGTACACAACCATAACGATACCCGACGAGAACGGGGTAAGGTATTTTATGCCCGATTTTTTTACCGCTCTAAACGGTCGCTCCGACACACACCGCGCAGTAACTTGAAACTGTTTGCCGGATCTACAATGGGGCATCCGGGGCCCCCGACTTTAGGGGCCCCCTGGCAGGGAATATAAAAAGGGGAAAATATTCAGCCCTTTCTGGACACGTTTAACGATTTTATGTTTAAATTAAAAACTACTCGCGTACCTCAACGGGACAAAATAGACTCGGTAATTTAGCGCTACTGTCAATTGAAAATCAAAGAGCGCGCAAGACATTGACTCTTTATTAAAGAGTAATAAACAACTTTTCTTCTGTAAAATCTAGAAAATTTTTAGTTTCTGCGTTTGTAACAAAATGATGTCATAAGAGCGTTTGCATTCTACATGTTTGCATGCGGATTATAATTATAACTGTTTCTACAAGTTGTGAACAACGCGTTTCGTCATTAACTGTCGTTCTTACTCATAAATATTCATACGATATTTATATCGTTACAAGTGTGATTTTAAGGGGCCCCAAATAGTCTTTCGCCCCGGGGCCTTTCCGTCTCCGGCCATGCTGTTTGCAGCTCTATCTATAATTCCGGATATCGTGTTTGGCGTGTCGCACGATAGTGTATAATCGACGGTCGTCGATTCGGCGTGAGTTTACCACGAGCGAGATACTAATAACGTGTGAAGTTTTTGGGATGGCGGGTCGTTGTTTTTGCAAGTGGCATATATATTCTCTACTTATTTATTTTTTTTTTTTGGATTTTGCGCACCGACTGGTTTTTTTTTTCCAATAAACGATACCGTACAATTATAATTGTCGTACAGCCGGTACAAGTCCTAACCTCGGTTGACGAGAACGATTTTCGTTGCGGTCGGATAAGAACGAATCGGAAAACGTAACGAAGTTCGAATACTTTATTTGCGAATCGTGCGGTAAAAATGTAAACAGTAAAAATGTTTACCCTTCAAACCTTGTTTATGAAAAAAAAAAAAAAAAAACGTTGTTTTAAACACGAGTAGTAGTGTCGAGGAGAAACACGATTGTTTTTTGTTTAGCACTTGGCGATCGAGAGGCCGAAACACGTGTACCGTTTTCAAGGGTCTCGTTGACGCACGCATCTTTCTCCTCGCGAGACCGCGGTCGTTTTTTTCGTCCACGTTTATCGACAAACATTTACACACACCGATATCGATTACGACAACAAACGGCGGCTTGTACAGAATAATGGATACACAGTGTCGAGAGACACTCGACTTTCGAACGACGTGTTTTGTTTTTCGAGTACTCGTAATACGATATCGTTTAAACGTAAACACGCGAATATCGTACACGTTCCGAATACGCCTTTTTCGAGCGCCAAGATAGATAGATGGCAATATTTTAAAAACACGACATATCGAATCGTTCGCGCGGTCAGTACACGGCAAATACGATACCCGAGTAAAGAGTTTTGCGATTCGATTATCTAAATACTCGGCTGATCACTTCTCCTATTAAATTACCAAACTTATGACGTCGTTTACCAGCCGACCTATCATAAAGTGGTAGGTGGTATTCTTTTTTTTTTCTCGTTGCACTGGATAAGTTCATGGTTTTATAAACCTTACCTACCGATCGATAGCTTGTCATAAACTCGACTGAAAATCATGCTACAATCGATTTCTTCTGTATATGAACGGTTAAAAAACGTATTGCGAAACGGCGATAAAAGAAAAGAATCTTTCACGTATCGTGCCGAACATTTAAATCGATAACAAAAAAAAAAAACAAACGGATGTAAAGTAAAGTAGATACGGCAAAAATATTATTTTTTTGCATTTGTGTGCACACGAAAATCACAGTTTTTTTTTTTTTTTATGATAGTTAAACCTTTTCAAAATACGTATTTTTCGTGGTGGCACTTTTGGTCTTCTACTTGATTCGCACAAAATGTTTTTTACGTTGCTGGACGTAACTGCTAACTCTAGTTCGCTGAAATTAGGATAGTTGAATAACGTTGTTTTTGCTGCTTTGAACATCCTATTTTCAGTAATGGCTTTTAACTCGATTTGCAGCACGGAACTTTTGTACGAATTAACAGAGTCGCGTAGACTCCTCGGCCAACTTTGGATTCCGGTGACTAACGTTTTTTTTTGTTTGATTAGTCTCTCTCGAGTAGGTGAAGGTCGATGATTATTAGCCGATCAACATAATAGCACTTGTTTTAAAGATAACAAGTTTTTTAAGCGTAATTACTGGTAGCTAATATTACCATAAATCTAAAACAGATTTACGGAAATGTAGACAACGGTTTAATAATACATTTCGTTGGATTCGCCACGATTCGAAAATTGGTATATGACTTTTATTATACATACTTTTATTTCGTTTCTCAACTTTGAAAGAATCAGTCGCGTTTTAACAGTAAAAATTTGGTTGATTAATAGCTGTTATTCGCATACTATTATTATCTATAAGACGATTAAAATTATTTCGAAAATATGTCATTGGATTCAACGGTATTGAAAACGAACAAAAACCGAATGTTATTCGAACAACAAAATAAACACTCGCGGCCGTAACGGGTGGTGTAGTTGTATAATTGTTATTATATTACCTACGTCGCAACGATATATTTTAATAGTAAAAAGTTCTCACACAGAATACGAGCGCAGAAAAAAAATTAAAAACGGTACGGCTGAATTTTACGATTCGACGGAGAAACGTTTTTGAAAACAAACACGCGGAATCAGAGCGGCACGAAAATGTCGGGGATGTTCGGCAGAAAGCGAGATTTCGTTAAACAAGTCATTTGTGTTTTATTAGCGTCAGTCAAAGTGAAACTACTCTCTACTTGAAAAATCAACAATATAAGTGCGAGAGAGAAATCTTTGTTTTCGACGTCGTCGGCGGCAAAATGAATATTAAATTTTTCGAGTGCGGTTTTCGGTCGGCTGTGGTGTTCGAGTGGTTTTTTTTTTTTTTGGAAATTATAATAATGCTCTCCGCGCGGGGAAGGCACGTTTGTCGCGCGCAAACAAATCGGAGTGGTTCGAGTAAAGTAATTACAAACATTCTGGTGCGATTTGTCGTACACTATGATCGAGGCCCCGAAAATACGGTAAATGTGAAATAATATAATCTTCGTCTAGAGCAGCGAGATACGAAAACCTATTTGACATTTTCCACTAACAATATAATAATAACGTGTATTTGTTGTATTATTTTGCAATCGGTTTTAAATTTTTTCTCGTAAAAATATGCTTCAACGACATCTGTGATTTACTTGTATCTTCGCGTTTCAGTTCGTTTCTTTAAACACTACTGACGTTCAAGAAAATATTGTTAGCCAGCTCTCGTTTTACGTCCCGTGGCGCTTATTCGTTGCCACTCAGTAGGCAGCGCGTGTATCGGACGCGTCAGAGGTTTAACGTATTCCGTCGGAGGTTTAAGGTTGACGTACGACGACAGTGTAAATTTTTGTAAAAGTATACTATAAGAGAAACCTATAGAGGACAAGAAAACGTGACGCGAAACAATATTTTACTCGTTTTAAATGAAAATTTTCAGCACCGTGTGAATTTTACAACAAAAAAATTATGTATACACGACGCAACGTAAAACGCGACGAAAACCGTTTTAACAACTGTAACACGAGAGCATAAACAGTACAATAATACTAGTAATAAGAATAATATACAACGAGCGCTGCACGGATCGTACGAAATCAAAACGTCGTGTAATTTCGGACGCATACACCGGGCTGCGTACAGTGATTTATACATTTTAGTCGGTGAATTGAAATATTTTCAATTTAAAACCGCTTTTGTTGAGGTAATAATAATAACTAACCATTCATACTCGTACGAACTCGTGTCAATTAAACGTTTAGGTCTGTGCACACGTCGGGTTTCTCAATGATTTCGAGGAACGTGCATTTTTTGTCACGGGATATAAATACATTTCCCCGGTACTCGATTTCAATAAGAACGTGACTCGGTTTTTTTTTTTCCAACTAGTGGTAAAATACATCAAATCGCGATGGCCTGCCGGAAATGTGCGATTTCGTCGAATTTTTCTAGTATTCTCGCGCTGTGCTGCGTTTGCACTGACCGAAATATCACTTTGTACACATTTTTAAGATTCAACGCTCTGTTGTAATAATAACACCAACACGGCTAAACAACATTTGTTAATGTGTTCATTTTAATGAGACAAAATTTTAAATTTGTGTATCACTAAAAATAAACGCGCGAACTTCTCTCCGCCAAATTTTAGACTCCTACGCGTCATCAGGAAGGGATTAAGTAAAGGGTTTTGCTCACTAGATTTGATGACCGAAACTTTGTGAATTATAGAAAAGCGTGTAAAAATTTTCAATTCCCGACGTTTTTATGATCGTTTTTGTGAACATTCAATAACGTTTAGACGTTTCGAGTTTTGTTGATAGATACATGTTTAAACTAAACATGCAATTTTAACACTACGTATTAAATCTCCTATAATATTTACGAATTGCTGTGATTAAGAATACTATCTATTACTGCACTATTTTTTTCAACGTTTGTCAATTTTTTAGATTCTGAGCGTTAGCGAACAGTGGTATTGTTTTTACAACGACGTGTTTTTTTTTCTTTACTGTGAACACTTTTAGGGGTATAAAAAAAATGCTCCGATACGTACCGATTCAATACATCTAATGAAAGGTCTTTGAAACGTCTTATACGGTACTTTGAGGTGTCTGAAATTCGCGAGTTCAAAATTGAAAATCCAAATAGTAGGTAAAATTCGACCCAAGACGTTAAAAATTACGGCAAACGCGTTTTTTGTTATAATCGATTTGGTCTTTTGGCCGTGACCACACCAAAATATAAGACGGAACCAGCTTTTACACAATATTGAAACAGGTAAAATACAGGTTCGGTCCGACTTTCAACTAATGTAGAAAATGTTTGAGTACAGAACTGTTTTAGAGTTTCGAAAATTTCCATTTTCTTTGCGGTTTTCGTTCGATAAAATTTAATTTTCAAGAAAAAATTTACAAAGTTATCATACAGGACGCGATTATCGCTGCCTACGCGATATCGAAAGTTAATCATATCAAAGTTCGCATACGTTAGTTTATGTCCAAACATTTATTTCCAGACGATTATTTTTTTTTTTTTCGTCAAACGTATTTTTCGTCATTTTCACGACGACACGTAATTATAGGTAGGTACGACGCCGTTAAAGAATCGAATTTTTAATAGAAGCTGTTTGATATAGACTTTCGTTATTTACCGTTCTGTCTCTGACGTTGTACGTCTCAACGTTGACGGCGAAATTATTATTAATAATTTTTTTTTCACCCCCCAAAAAAAAAGTTGCTACGAGAATCGAAAAAAATTCGTCTTCATTCGTATATTTTTAGAGAAAGTAATAGAACGCCACGGGTATGCAAAAATACCGTATTAACACATGCGCTTTTAGGCGTAGGCGTTAGAAAAAAGGTCAAACGACGTTTGGCGAAATAATAATAATACGTGTCTCGGTTTCGCAACGACGACGACCGAAGAAGCGTAAATAATTCAAAAACGACGTTATCAACCTCACCATGGCGTGGCGATAAAAGTTAATACACGACCGCAGGCCGGTCCTATATAATATTATTATTATTATTGTATACTTGACGAGCACTTTCAGACGTCATTATTTCGGAACGAAAATGAACCGCACCGTCGTGATCTGCGGTGGAATAAAATAAAAACGACAATATAGCACTCGTCTTTCCGTTAAGACTCGCGAATAGCGGCGTGTAGCGTGTAGTGTGTAAACGGTGTTGATTTTAAATAAATAATTTTTTCCACACTTTATTATAATCGCAGTTAAAACCTACCGAGACGAGAGTAAGTATCGTTCGTCGTACAGTTTTATTTCGGCATTATATTTCTCTATGCTATGTGACAGCCATTCGGACACATCGACTATAACTAATTAGTCAATATTGATTCCCGAAACTATTGTTGAAATTATTTTAAAATATCGTCGTTATGAACGACGTGCATGCTAACTAACAGTGATAACGACGGAGCGGTTTTGTCCATTTTTAGCATCGATTTGGCTGCAAAGTAGTAGTATACTGTTGAAATACTGTTACGAACACCTCGCGACCGAGATCGCGAAACCGCTATCGAAACAAAAGCGTACTCCACTACGAGAAGGATATCGCTAAAACTGTTTATTTTTCTTCGAAGCATCTTACTTTATACTATACACTGTACGCACTCTGTTCTCGTTTGAACGCCGTTGTCGGTCTTACAGACAGATTTTGGATTCAAAGAAGAAAAAAATAATCGACGAAGATCGAAAAAGCGATCGTCTTGGTTTTCATCTGCCAATAATGTGGTCGTTACAAATGTAGGATTTTGTATTGACTTTATTTTTCATTTTAAAATACACGAACGAGTCAAACGAGCAATACGAACAACATAAAGCTGACGAATTATTATTTGTTTGATGGAAACCGGAAGTTACAACAGTACGGACCGTTTTACTTTGTTGTCCAACACAGCAGATAATCCGTCCATGTTTAAATTCTAAAAAAAAAACATCGTTTTCTCATAAACATTTTATTTTTTACGCGAAACAACGATAACCGTCAATTTGTAATTATAAAAATCTCGTAAAATATAATCTCGTAAAAAAATTTTCAAATAGGTATGTTGTTCTTTTAACGGATTCATTCGTGTTCTCGGTATTTATTTAATTGCCGATGTTTGAAAACCGTCACAGGCGTAATATTCAATGGTACACGTGTATTTTATTACGCTAACGATTGGAAATTATAAACAGTATTCACGGTTGAATCCATAAAAGAACAAAATAATATTGTTACTTTCGAAGCGGAATGAAACTAAATTACATAAAAATAATAAGTTTTTCCACATTATACAAGAATGTTGCATATTCTTAGACGCTTGATATTTTACACGAGAAGCTACACGTAAACAAGGTACGAATTTTTTTTTTTTTTTTAGTTATTCCAGAGTGAGCACTGCTTATACATTTTTAACTGTAAAAATTACCTTTTCGGCTATTTGCAATTCGTCCCAACTGATGTCCTGCACCAAAGCTGTGCAGAAACTTTCGTGACACGTGCTTTTTAAGACTTGCAAGAGTTTTTTTGACATCCACCTTTACGTAAATTAAATGTGATAATCATTCGTACAAAACAATTCCAGTAGGTTGGTAAGCATCTGTCGATTGGACCGAGAAGTGTAAATGAGACATGTTCTACTCTATATAATAGTACGTACAATTTTTCTGAATTCGAATACAAGTTCATATAACCGATGAAATATTTAAGTGAAGTTGATTGTTGGTGTTGATTTCGCGATGTTTTTTAAAAAAAAAAAATGTATAAAACGCTTTTTTTACACTATTTCTTCAAGCAGTAGATTTAACCTACCCCAAAATACATTTAGCTGGTGATTTTAGGCAAAAAAATAACATTTTAAATACAGTTTAACACACATTACTTAAATGAATTAAACTAGTATTTGTTGTTGTGCACCTTGGTTTTAAGTATTACCAATGTTTCGCATTTAAAAGCGTCCAAAAGTTTTAGATATTCCGAGCTTGGCACGTAACTGATTTTACGATTTTTTTTTTTTTCCATAAACAATTTTTCGGACGAAATGTCAATCGATAATTGGTCAGAGATGATACACTCTCTCTCTATGGGTGTCCGTCGAGAAAAACGAAATTCAGTCCAAGTTGTTGAAGATGAACCGACATTCAACCTAACCCGCTCCGAACGGCTCGACATTTTCACGTGTCGCCGGTATGGGACAACGAATTACTATTACCATCTTGGGCAGAATCGATTTTTAACACTTCATAAACACGCTTATGCGATTCTCGAATTTTTTCAACGACTGTTGTACACGCAGACTTTGCAGGTAATTCGCGTCGTAATCGATTGTGGGTCGCTAAACCTCGAAAACGCCGTTTAAAACGTTAACCGGCCACACCTTCCGAACCAGAGAGATACGCTGCGCCCGAAACAACGCGCTCGGTGACTTCGGATCACTTCGTGTGACAGGAGGAGCTAAATGCTGTTTTCCGCGGAAGTGGCCGCCGTTTCTCTGACAGTCGTCTTGAAATTTTGAGTGTACGCTGTTTGGACGAAAAAAAAAAAAAAAGCAGCCCTGCCCGTTTAAAAAACAACGAGTATGGGCTAGACGCACCGCTATATCATCGATCGATAGAAACACTGGACGACGAATATATACGTCAATGTCGGACCTGCAGGGGATTTCTGAGACGTCGGAAAAAAAAAATCAACTTTTTTCACCTGACTTCCGAACTGGCGTCTTGTATCGTGACCACGCAGCCCTTCAGTATCGATTGCCTGGCCCTTTTCAGCTCCGGGTCGGTCAGCACCCTCATCGCGCCCGACACCACGGTGGCGCCGTGCATCACCCGCAACATCGCGATTTTCACTTCCGGGCTCTTGTGCCGACAGCAGTTGGCCACCGACCGTACGGCCACCGTCGGCGGTACGCCGCCGACCATTTTGTCCAGAGCCAGGTTCGCGTCGATGCGAATGTTCAGATTTTTGTCCGCCGTGCGGTGCATCAGACCGGTCACGGTATCGTCGAAAATCTGTGTGTACGTACGATTGATAACAACAGTACTTAAATAAATTGAAAACCGTCCACGAACGGATTTCACTGTTGAAAACAAAAACATATTGTGGCGCGACCTTTTTATTCGCGCGTGACTGGCGCGAGATTCAGAGTTATCCGCGTTCGAAAATAACGTTCGAGAAGGTTTTTCTTAGAATTTGCGAAAAAAAAAAAAAAGAACTTTTCCTTTTATACGAGTTTAAGAGAGTTTATTCAAAAAAAAAAAGAAATGTGCATATATATATTTTGTCATTTTCTCGTTCGGGCCAACCTGCGGGTCCAGGGTTGAGTCTGAGAATCGTCGAACGAGATTATGTAGGTTCAACCTACAATTTTAACTAATTTCAATGTACCCGTGTATGTTATAACTTTTTTGAAAAATCTCGAATCCGTACAGATTGAAAAAATCGTTTTTCTTGTTTTTTAAACGCGTTTTATATTTTACCGGCTGGTCCGTCCATCGCATCGTTCTGAAAAGTTCGCCGGCCGCTTGACAAGCCAACCGGACGTACGCCATCCGTTGACAGTTTATAAAGCAGACGATTTTTCGATTGATCAATTTCAAATGCGGTTTCAGCAGTTTCGGATGGCTTCGCGCCACTCGCACCGCGTCCGTTACCGCTCTGGTGTGTTCTTCTCTGCAGCACACACGTCTTTCGGTTAATTTTTAACAAGTTTTACGGACGTGCGAAAAATTATAATTTTATTACAAATTATTGGTGTTCTTCAAACGGCTTTGTATCGATTTTATCATCGAATTCGGATCGTCCAGCGCCGCTTTCTCCGGCAACAAATCTGTCAGGCATCCGGCGATCGCGCCCACTCCCGTCAGAGTTTTTCTAAATAGCGATTTCGCACGCGCGTTATTAGAGAGTTGTGTAGTAGGTACAGTAATTTAATTAAAAGCGCGGCAGCTTTAGACTTAAATTTTGTTGTAGGTGTTATCGTCGAGGTGAAAAAAATAAAAAATTTTGCAGACCGATAGTCGCACGAATAACATACATGTGTATGTCTGTGAGGCTGGGCAGGTTTTTTTTTTCATCATGTTGAGTTAACTACAGGTAAAACAGATGTTAAGTTAAGTTGAAAGTTAATTTCTGTAATTTTTCAAATTAAAAGTTAACCAAATATTAATTTTAATTTAAAATAACGACATAAATAACAGTTCATATTTTTAAATCACGCGGTTTCGTACCCAGTGTGACACATTTTCTCCATTTCACGAATTTTTTTTTTTTTTTTTAAATTCACTTCATATAATTTTTTTACTACTAAATAGTTTGAAAAAAAAAAATTTTTTTTCTAACCGCAAACTGTGACCGTCATTATCGTATATGGTTACCGTCTAAAACTGCCTCCGAAAACTAAGGTTTTTAAATAGCCGCGTTTGCCTTACAAGCTGTCGACGTCCGATGACGGGATTTCATTTATTCGACTTTTGTCTTGTACAATCGTTACGAGCTTCTAAACAATATAGACACAATTTAAATGTAAACACGTACCGACTCGGTGATTGTGTGTGTGTGTGTCTAGCGACGATATAAACCGCAGAAAATATTTCAATCGAAATAAGTAATGGTGTCTCGAAAACGAGAATATTCCAATTTTGTTCATTTTTTTTTTTTTTTCGTTGCTACACAATTGGTTTACTCGAGTGTTTTATTTGTTTGTTTGTAAACTATTGACATCAGCAGTATATATTATAGGTCTAACAACTTTTTGTATTAATTATTACTACAGTGCGTACCGAACAAAGTTTTAAGTTGTTTCCTTTAATTTTTTACGTAACCGGTATAATACATATACAAAAACGTCATCAAAAACGTTGTAGAAATGTAGTTATCACTCGAGTGGATAATTCTCCAAAAAATTTCTACCGTAAGTTTATACCGCAGCTACATCATCCGTCATGTGTCAACCGATTTAAAATAAATCTGTAGTAGTAAGTATGAACACTCTCAAGTCATATATGACTTATAGCACACTGTAAAAGCGTTATAACGATCCAAGTAAAGCGAAGTACTGCGAAAAAATTCCAAAAATAGAAAATTAATAAATGTGCCAATCAACTATAATAACACTGTTAAATGAATTACGTTGATATATATATCGTAATAATACGTGTGATGTAAATTATAACGGCGCGTTTTATTTTCTTAACTTAAATGGATCGTCAAACGAATAAAATAAAAGCTCTCGTAATCACAGTTTATCGCTCGATCTCAGACGTAAAACACTGCGACAAATAAAATATTTACGTTTTCGCTTGAAGAAACTTTTCCAAGGCCTTTACACGTAGGACATAACACGTGATCGTTCTGTTCAATACTCTGCAACACAATAACGCGCTAAACGGTAAACGGACGGCAGTACATAATGTGATTTATTATCTTACCATGTCAGCTTGATTGAGGGGAAAAAAAGTGATCGTTTTGAGTATTAAAATTAAAACGGATATAATATAATCGCAGTAATAACTGAAAGCCGCCGGACGCGTTATGTATATTATGTTTACAAACGCGATTGTCGTATCAATAACACTAAAAACTTGGCAACCGAATCGTTGTCGATTGAGAAACAATATACAAACAGAACGACGTGTTTTTTTCTCCCCTGTTTTCATCGATTACTCACTCTAAACGGTGCCAATAAAAAATAAAAATTATTTTTGAATATCCGACGATATACACTTTTAGCGTTATGGTTTCGAAATTATTCATGACCGTCAAAAGTACAATCTGCCGTTTACCGCGTTCGTTTCGCTTTATAATAATACAAATATTAGGTAAACTACGCAAAACACTCCGGCTAAATAACCGCAGTTAGGTTTTAGAAAATCGGATAACTCTAAAAGTAGTATAATTTTATAGCGATATCTTTCGAATATCATGTAGATCATTCAAATAATTTAAATCGACTGCTAAGGATCATATGGGGGGGTATAACATGATGACTCTACTATGAATTTGTAAATATTGTAAATTCTTTTACATTTTGTTCGTAAAATCCATTTTTTTTTTTTGAAATAAAGTTATATATTAACTGTCGCTGAGCTGAATACTGCAATATTGTTAGTTACGAATGTCGAGGTTGGACGTCGAGGTCGTGGCAAGCCTGAGAACGTTTTGTTATATTTGTCGCTGTTAGTAGGTGGTAATCGAAAGCACATTTTTATACGGTTCAATACGGTCTCGCGTACAACCATTCTACTACTATGCGAAATCTACTAAACATTTTTAATACGTTCACGAGGATAAGTTTTGGATTCTGAGCGCAGCGAAGACTGCGCTGTTTTTTTTTTTTTAACACTTTTTTGGGTACAAGGAGTTTTCCGATTTTTAGAGTCGGTTAAAATTTCTGATAAGTCTACAGACTCGAGCGGTGCTCTAAGGGGTCTGTGGTTTTAAATTGAAAAAAAAAAACCCAAACGTTAAGAATTAACGTGTTTTTTGTGGCCACAACATCCAAAATAACCATGGGAACGAGCTGAAACGTTCGCTTTCAATAACGATACGGTTACAAGTTTCCAGTGATTTCGAAAGTTCGTCGGCTGTGTGTACGGATAACGTCGTTTTGTGTTCGATAGAAATTCAACCGTCCTCCACGAAAAGTTTTGCGAAAACTCTAACGCGAGGAACGAACTCGTTACAAAAGACGATTTGCGAAATTCTTCGCGTTGTGTAAAACAAAATTTGCCGCGTGAACCGAAAAAATCCGATCGCCGATAACAGTGCTGAAAGCGTGAAAAAAATTCAAAAAAAAAGGAATCGACCAGAACCGGATAGAGCCGAGAACCGTTTTTCCGAAACCGCATCTGTATCGTTGCTGTCGGACGACGCGCGTTTGGGGGTGCGGCGCGCCCGGAGCGCAGTTCGCTACTCCGCCGAACCACCCGCGCGACCTAGAGCGATGCGGTGATTTCACGATTCTGAGGGTGGCGAAGAACGTGTTTTGTTTTTTTACGAGTTCGGTCCGTCTAGGCCGCCGTATCGCATAATAATAATTATGAAGTTGCGTTTTATCATCGCTACTGTGTTTCGCGTGCGCGCGGTAATCGCACGTTTCCCTCCCTCACCCCCCCGGCCGGCCGTCGGGGTAATGGTTCCCGCGGGACCGACAAACGAGTCCGTTATTCGGCACCCGCGCGCTTATACGACACGACACGGGGTCTAATCGGTCGCGCTCGCGCGGCAGAGCGATGAAACGAAACAGTGCGGATTTTTAAGTTCCGAGCAGCGTATTGCGAAGAATTGTTTTTACGACGACGTTGTGTGTGTGTTTTTTTTCTGCGATCTTTCCTCGCAGAAGTGACGCGCCGACGGTACTTTATACTTGAAGCGCTTGTTTTTTTTTTTTTTCTTCTACTGTTTTTTGGTGTTGGGCAAGAAACGGCCGGATTTTCGAAATCTCGCTCCGTTCGGCTCGAAACTCGTAAGAGTGAGCTCGACGGTGTAGTTACGTTCGCGTAGCGAGCACAGAGCCGAAAAGATATCTCACGCTTTTGCGGTCGGCGCAATTATTTTTCTATCGTTATTAACGAACTGGCCAGTGCGCTTGTAAACCAACACACGTCAAAATGCGCTTCGTTTTCGTTTTAACCATTATATATAGTTTCGGTGATGTTGTTTCGACGACTCGTTTTATTCGTTCCCGGAGAACACGATTAATACTCCGAATCCGTCGCGTCGCGCGATCCGTACACAAACACCTTTCTGATATGCGCGTTTTCGAAAAAAAAACGTTTTGCCGTGCAGAAGAAGAGCCTCGCCGACATTGATCACCGAGTATTAAAAAAAGATAGCCTATATCGGTTTCGGCGAATCCCGCGCACAGTGTATTAGAATAACACGAGACAGTCACACGAAAAATGGCCGAAAAAAAAAATCGACGCGAATAAACACGGCGGTAAAACGCGAAAAAAGTTCATTCGGACGGTTGTTTTATCATATCTAAACCGCGGACCGCGTGCAGACGAATTCGTCGTTGACGGTTTTCACCGGCGTTCGTAAACAGTATATTTTATACTTACTTGCGAAGTTTGATGGACGTTTGTAAAGTATATAAAAATGTATCGACCGTAAGATAATGAACGGAAGATTAAACTCTATTGACCGCGGTTATTAACGCGGTTAAACCGTACCTAACGTATAATATTGTTCGCAAACAATACGGGCGAACGCGCGATAAAAAACAATCTGATTTTAGACGAGCGTTCGTTTCTGAAACGAAACTTGGTTCGAAACTAAATGAAATTCGTTTCGGTGACAATGGTTTCGGAATATTGTAAACTCCAATACGAAAACCTCTTATCGTTTTTCAGAGCGTTATTATGAATACGTCCCACGGTTTTCGCGCGATACGCAGTTTAAATATTATTGTTATAAATGTCAAAAGTTTGTGCACACACTTGAATTGAACACTTACGATACTTGTTATACGTTCTTGAGGCCAACACAGTAGTGAGTCGTAACAGAAACACTGGATGTTTGAGAAGAATATTCGAAAATGTCAAATGAAACGCGTTTAACAATGTTAAAACGCGAGCTAATTTAAAATATCATTTTATTTCGTTCGTATAACGCCTGACGTTTCAAGCGCGAAATATACGTATTGTGTTATGTTCAGCGAATAACAACGCGTATGGAAAATAAATAATTTCCGACGACAATGTTATAACAATATTCACCTCTGCAACTGCGTCGATGTCTAGAGTGCGAAAATAATAATCGTTCGACGGGGGAATTTTCAGTTTTTAAACAAGAATAACAAATATTGGTGTTTGATTTTACAAAGTGTTAAAAAAAATAAATATTCTCAGAACTTTGTCTATTATAACAACGTTTGATTGAAAAATTCCTTATAGTAATCGAATACACAATGAATTCCGCGGAAAAGTGTTTCCGCGTAGTTAGCACCCAAAATTAATAATTATAATTTGAACCGCAGCTTGCGATCGAGTTTTTATGATTTTTCAAGAAAATCTATTACGGCTTTGAAAAATGTACACTCGCGTGTTCATAACGTGTAGTTCTAATTTTCAAAACAGAAACTGAAGCGCATTTGATATACATATTAAATTTCCGAGAAGTTTGTTAATGAAAAACACGACGAGACGAATCCGAGAAAATCCGTTATCATTGAAATATACAACACTACTACGTACCTGCAGTGTATCTCGAACAATTTGTTTTAAAAAAATAACCGGAAATTTGAGTTCAAAATTGAAATTAAAGATCGTTTTGCGACCTGTAAAAACCAAACTAAGATGAAAATTGAACGACATTTTTTATAAACGTAATAAATATTATTATAACAGTTGCATCGATTTGAAAATTATTCATGATATAGTGAGCAAAATTAAAAACAAAACAAAAACCCCTGCACAAATATCGAAGCGTTCGGTTCTCTGATAGCACCCATCAATCAAAGAAATAGTTAACGTATGAAAATAACTGATTTCAACGGTTTTTTCTTCAACGCGCAGACAGTAACCGAGTATTTGGGAAAAATCTTAATAACGTTCATACTTCTACAATATCAAACCATTACACTCTCGATTACGATAACAAAACGCCCTTGTAAAACTATAAAGCCAAAAAAAAAACGAACAAGATCGATCATCAGCCAAAACAATTTCAGGCTGTTAAAACTGAGAAAGTAGACACGTTTGTGACGGCGAACGCGATAAGTTAAAACAAAATAATGAGTTTGATAAAAAAAAAAAAAAAACTGAAACAAAAGTTTGTCCTTCGGTGCGACAAATACTTTATTACATAAAATATTTTTCTCGATTATAACTACGAAATATTTTTTTAGGCCGCTGGAGCTTATAACGATTTCCCACATAAAAAGTATAATACGATTTTTGAAAACGGCGAGTGAAAAATCACGTTTTTAACAGTCAAAACATAATATGGTTTACCGAACGGGTACATTAAACAAATTGAAAGTTTTGGCATTTGAATATACCTACAAAGATTCCGTGAGAACTCGTTGTATCAACAAATTGATCATTTTGAAACGTAAATTTTAGATGGTGAAATAATTTCGATTAAATTGTAAAAGCGAAACGTTTGATGCGTTGAAATTAAATGTAGCGTTTTAATTATTTTAATATTGGATCAAAACTGGGCACAATATAAAAAAAACCCATAAAATATCCATCCTATCTTCGGACGAATTATAATAATATATGTGTAAAGATCAGAGTGATCGGAAAAAGCGTTTTTATAAGAACAAAAAGAAACAATAGTCGTAGAATCAATACGCGTCCTTTCCTATGTGCACAGAATAAAAATTCCTAAAATTTTTATGATCGGTATAAATTTGACGGATTTCCTTATGTAAAATTATTATATCATGAATCATTGTGAAGTTTATAGAACATATAAAACTCATTAGAGCCTAACTAAATTCAGGCTCGCGTAGTATAAACCCTAATCTTTTTTATTTACTGAATTCAAACAAAAAAAAAGTTACGTAGCTACAAACGTACAATACTGCTCCTGAATAGTTTTTGAAACATTTCACGAAAGAATCGCCGCTGTATACGAGAGTAAATAACTGTTTTGAATAAAAATTTTTATTTTTTTTGTGATTTTTAATAACAACGGTATAAACACATTTGTTCATAATTTGATGCAATTTGACCTGTCGCCGCCGTACTGCAAACGAATTTTCCGACAAAATGAAAAAATAAAATCGCCGATCGACCGCCACAATGCGCGCAATCCGCGACGCCTCGCTGACTTAGACGTATATATTTTGTACGCTCCTTTCGTTCCCGGATCGCCCTAGAACGTAGAGACGTAAATTTATAAAAAAGAAATCTTTTCGCAGAACTTTATTTTTTCAGTTTTTTCGTCAAACGTAATAATACTACAATAATTACGATGATGAACCGAGGGCGGTCTGATCGGTCGGTGGTACCAAACGCGTTTAATCATCTCAAAAGTCTCGAAAACTGTGTTTTAATTACTTTCGAGTTCTTAAATAATACGAATGCGACGCGAGACGTGACGTAAGTCGCGAGCGTTTAGGTGGTCCACCGCCCACCGACAAAACCAGCATAATATCCTAATATTCTTTCTGTACGTACAAAAATTATCATAAGACATTAAAATACCAATTGACCCGAAAACTTATTATTATCATTATTCTGCTACGGTCGTTATTATTACTCTTTTAACTTGCTTGTTGGAAGGGAATCGAAAGGAGATTATGACGTCGTAGGTGTACGTAGAACGCGTGCGTTTTTCTTCTCATTATTTCTCAGAATTGTTTAATCTTTTTCTTTTACTTTAACTAAATTTCCGTTGAGAGAACGTATCACAGAGAGAGATATTATCTATTAGAGAGCACAGAACTTGTTTCGCCTAACCCAACCGAAAAACCATTCAAACGGTTTATCATCACAGCGGTGAGTAGAACAATATTTGTAACACGTAAAAAGTAGGAAATTTATTAGTATTCTATTTTTTTTTTTTTTTTATACGGAATAACAGTCCGAAAAGTAGTAAGTTACGTATACTCGTTTACGTATTTATTTATACAACGTTTTTGAGTTTTTATTTTAATTTGTATTCAACTATCACACGCGTTAAATTAATTTGATCGATACGTAATTTTTAAAAAAATAGGTACGTTAAAAAAATATACGTTTCAATAAATTCGTGTGGAGCGTGCGTAACAACGACGAATGTTTTACGCTGATACGTTCGGCAAAGATTTTATCGACGTTTTACTACATTTCATCCTTTTATTGAGCTATTTTTGGACTATAAGTAGGTTTATTATGTTTTTACTCGAAATAACGTCTATGTATGCGATTATGGAACACTCGATTAGCCGCACGGAGATGTCGTCGTCCGTCGGAAAAACTAGCAGCTGTCATAAACAGACACGCAGCTATTATAATGTTAACGAGGCCAAATCGATCGGGTAAAAAGCGCGGCTGCATACTTTATTTTCGTTTAGGATTCCTAACACAAAATTGTATAAGTACCGATTTCGTACTACGTTACGCATCTTCAAAACTGTGACGTCTCACGAAATCAATGTATAATTAATTCATAAACTGATTTATAATACTTAAGTTTTAAAATACAGTAGGTATCAGATAAATGTTGTAATAGTTCCCAAAGTTATTTGTATATGGATCTAAAACGTTGTGTTTTTCGGTTTTTTTTTTATGTACACGTGACATTTTATTTTTTAACGCGTAGCTACAGTGAATATCGAGGGTCAAACCGAAAGCGTTCTCTGGTGGAACGTATTTACAATCTCGACGGGAGCGAGCGCTTTCGACCAGAGAGCGTAGCAGTGTACGATGAAAAATCGAGTTTCGAGCCAATAGTAGAAATAAAAAAGCTGTTTTGTTCATCTGCAGAGAACTGGTGATTTCAGAGTACCTACGTCTTAGCGGGATGATTTAACATCACGTATATTTTACTAGAAAATAAAGAGAAAAAAATTAATATGTTGGAGTCTGTAAAATTGTTTTATAAAAATGATCTGCGGTGAATTAGATTTTATAAAAAAAAAAAAGCAATTAACAGCGCATCAACATATTGACATAAGTATACATAAATGATTCTATTATATCTATACTTCTATTAATTATCATCCGAAATTCAACTTGTACTTGAAAGTTAACCTGGTCGGGTTAGCCAATTTTTTGTTGAATACGAAAAAAAAAAAAAACAATTTCAATAATTTTTTTTCCGAATGATAAAAGTGATCTTAAGAAAACGATTGTTGTTTTTTAAAAGACATTTTATTTTTCAATGGCATTTCGACGAATGGTACCTATATTTTGATAGTGCGACTTTAGACAAACCGTTATAACAAATTAACACATTTCATTCTTGCGGAAATCTTACGCGAAAGAGTTTTGAAAAATCAATCGAAAAACTCGAATTTTCGTTGTACGCAACACGTTTTCAAAAAGTTTTTTTACGGTTGAACAATCGCAGACGTTTCTTTCCAAAGAAATAACATGGTAAACAACGATAATAATATTTTACTGTTAAAAGCCGATAATTTGGTACAACATAATGTAGGTACCAAAAGTACGGATTCAAATTGTTTATTTGTGTACAGATTTCAATGTAAAGGAGATACAATAGAAAATCTGGAAAAAAGTAAAAAACGCCAATTCGACCAACAGAACTATGCGCAGGAGTTGAAAAATGTAATTTCAATGTACCCGGATCGTTTTAAAAATGATTAAAACGAAAAAATTATATTCTTTCCTAAGTAGGTACAATCTTATGATTTGGCGAAACGTAATTTAAAATCATTTCACTGCTAGGCGAAACCTATATAATAAAT
>CM029365.1:14342782-14400442 GCA_017140985.1 Hormaphis cornu | reverse complement strand
GCGTTCATAAGTAGTCCATAAGTCCAAGCCGAAAATAGCAACTCTTGGCGAAAATTTACGAAACAATTTTAAATGTTTTACATGGTCGTCGGTCGCCAATAATTTTGTATTCATTTAAAAAGTCTTAATAGGGGGCAAAACAAGTAAACCTATTGAAAATGTAAATACGAAAAAGTAAAGGGATGCCGTCCATTTGTACCCCGGCCTCCGCTTTGAGCAATATTTACTGCACACTGTGTATAATGTATGCGAGTGAAATAATTTTGAAATATAAAACTCTTTACTGTCACTAAACTTAAACATTATACCCGCATTCGTCGTCCGTAATATTTTTATAACGTAGGCCGTCACATCGCATCTCATAGTAAAATATGAAATAGCTCATGAAATAGTGTGTACTAGACTCAAGTGTCTATAATTCATTGTATACGTGTTTTATACTTTAACTCTATTTAAGTTAAATAAAAAATGTTACGATTCTTGTGCTTTAGATTCTGAGCGCAGTAAAGTATGCAGTATTGTTTTTTTTTCTGTCAACAACTTTTCGTACAGAAGGAATGCTTCGATTTTCAAAGTCGTTAACTTTTTTAATAGATTTATGGACTCTAATGGTAGTTCTCTGGTTGAAGATTTTTTTTTTAAATTTGTTTACTGTTTAAGTTTCACCCCAAAACCAAAAGAGAAATCAAGAATTTCACGGCGAAAACTTTGAAATTGTCAGGTTCGTAATGACGTTTAGTTTAAGCAGTGCTCCAAACGTTACGTTGAATAAAAATTATTCCTTATCGTTTTCAAACTTTTATGTACTTAATCAATTTAATACGTTATGAAAATTGGAAAAATGTTTGCTAGGTATACTATTTTTTGTTTTTTTTGTTTTTTACGGATGTACAATATGAGTAATTCACGATCATTTTTATTTTCGCCCAGGACTTACTAGATTGCAATCGTTTTTTTTGGACGCGACGATTTGTCGTCGCTTTCAGATATCAAACAATACGGGAAATTCTTTTTTCACTGTATTTTTCTGGTCGGGAAAAAAATAAATAAAAGGTCCTATTATACGCGATAATTGTATACGAAAAACAATTCCTCGGGGAAAACGGTTTTGAAATATTTCACTCGATACTTTTAGAAACAAACCGAATAATTCAGACACCCTTGATCATAAATACGGTCTTACTTTCGCTCGGTACAATGACGGTCAATCGAGCAGCAGTATATTATTGTCGCTTAAAAAAACAAAAAATCCGCGCTCAATAACCGTTCGCGGAATTTCGAGCTCGGGTCAGCACGTTACTCAGTTTCGGTTAGGTACCGACAGGATTCGGAAAGAAATAAAAACAAAAAAAACCTCTCAAAAAAATGTTGCGTACGGTATATTTTTAATCGGTCGTGTATTGTTGAGGGTGTTATTATTTTTAAAGCTCTCCGTCTCGGATTACGTTCTGTGCTGAGTCGCGTGTCTCGAGCGTTTCTTTTTTCTCTCTCTGAAAAGCAACACGGAGTTTCACGGTTCGCGTAAAAAAGTTTACGAACGCGGTTACCGCGTTAATACCGAAGAAAAACAAGAACAACAAAAAATACGTGCAGTCCGAGTCCGAGTAGTAAGTAATATTTGAAATGTGCCGCTAAAAACAAATAAATAAATAAAATAAAAATATTATACGATTCTGAGCGAATTATCTCGGTTATCTAGCACTTTTCTACCTACGCCTAATTCAAGACCGAGATAAGATAAATCCGTTCAGCCGTTCTCGAGTTTTAGCGAGACTAACGAACAGCAATTCATTTTTATATACATATATAGATGTATATAGCGAACCCGGCGCGCTTTGCTGCGCAATTCAGAAATCTATATATATATATATATAAATCAATGCCACTTTTTGTGATTCAATAACTCTTAAACCGCTCAACCAATTATTTTCAATTGTTTTCCACATACATACTTATACACACTTATACACACTTACACACGTACACGTACACGTACACACACACACACACACACACACACACACAATTATATAATGAAGTTTAAAAATAAAGAAAATATTAAATAGACAGTAATTGTTATTTTTAATTCAGAACTTTATTTTCATTATTGCAATTTACATGAATATAATAAAACTTTGGTAGGGCTTAAATTTATTCAAATGGATAATATTGTGTGAACGAATCTACAAAAACTGCATGATGTTCCATAACTAAACGATTATTGATGTTTTCCATCAAACTGTAATTTTTTTTTCAAAAAATTTTTTTTTCGACAAAAATTTTTTTTCAAAATTTTTTTTGAGACTTACTAAACATTTTTTGTGTTATAAACCTTCCCGGACTTTCAACGAAGCTATTACAAAAGATTGCATGAAAATCGGTCAAGCGGTTTTCGAGATCATTGAGGACAAACATACATACATACATTCATTTTTATATATTTAGATACGTTCTAAGTGGTACCTTTTTGTGTTTATAAACTATAATACCGTTAACATTGTTATTTGTGTACGATAAGGTACACGTGTAAATTAAAGTGATACTAAAGCGGTAAGAAGGTACTACAATACAAAAATGAAAAACATTTTTACCAAAATACTAATAATGTGAACTAGTGACCGGCAGTGATGTGAATGGCGGGTTAAGTACTTGGATAATATTAATATATATATATATATCACTCTTTTCTAATCTACACCAGTTTTTATCCCTCCAGCAGGCATCGCATTCAAATACAATGCGATTCTATTCCATTTTTCTAGCAAGTCTTTTTTCGCGTACACTTTTGAATAATGAGACACTTTTGTTCGGGTTGTTTTCCACAAGTCTTTGTTTTTGGCTTGCGGAGCCTTTACGTTTACGCGCGTCCATTTGTTTTTAGTCAAAAGTATTTAAACAAAAACCGGCAAAATAAAATGTTGATAAACATTAGTATGATTTATTATAAAAAAAGTAGACACTTGTTATATATTGTCATGTAACAGACGCCGGTCGCAACTTTGCCGACGTTGCGTACGTTTTCATATTAAAACTAAAAATGTTAAAATCCGTCACGAATAGACAAAATCTTTAAAAATCAAATATTTTTAAACAACGTTTGATTATGAAAAATGGAGCTCAAAGTCGTTTTTGCTAAGTTTACCAAAATCTCTGAAACTATTCCGTCCTTGACCTACACAACTATTATATAATCGATTATTTCAAAAATTACTAAATAACGATTTCAATTCGACAAAACGAACAAGTTTTTATACTTCATAATAAATTATTTAAGTATTAAAAAAAAACATTTTCAAAGTAACTTCGTTTTTATTATTTTGGCAAATACACGCTTTGAAAAATGGACTTGTAACTATTTATTTTTTGTTCACACTATATTTTCTGTGTTCGAGATGGCGAATAATTACATACGAAGACAATACAACGTTTTATGCAAAATAGTAGGCATTGTTGTTAAGACATTTGTCGTTTTTTAAAATATTATTTATTTATTTTGTTTTATGGTAAATACACCGTAGTGAAAATGTTTATTAAAATATTTCCTCAATTTTTCACAGGCAAATAGGTAGGTACTACGAGCTCTCAATCGAGTCGATATATTTTTCACACAGTATCGCAAAAGCAACATGTGTTAGGTTGGCAGAGGTTGTTTGGTTGGCACTTTTTATACGAAAAAACTTTAAAAGAAATTTTTAATCGAGTTGAGTTCAATTTTTTCTGCTTTCACTCTACTTTCACTCTTAACGTAGTAAAAGTAGTTTATCACTTTTTGTTTGCATGCCATCTAACTACTTGTAACTTGAAACACTTATTTAAATGCGATGATTTCTTGATCGCACGAGTATAGATTCACGTGCGACGTATGAACTTTTTAGTTTTAGCGGATAAGTTTCGTAACGATGTGTGTGAATTTTTCGTTTATTTTAAATTATGATAGCAGCGAAGAATGTATTGTTTTTATAACGATGTTTTTTTTATTTTTTTTTTTTCTGTGAACAACTTTTAGGGTATAAGAAATGCTCCGGTTTTTAAAATCAGTTCCTTTAAAAAAAGGTCTATGAACTCTGACGGTACTATTACTAAGGGGTTTTAAATTTGAAAGTTCAAAATTTAAAAAGTTACAGTCATAACGTAAATAGCATACGTGTTTTTGACATATCGATCTAGTTTTTCGGCTATTACAACCAAAATAATGATGAGAACGAATTGAAACTTCCGCATAACATTCAAATAGGTATGATCCAGGTCCGTTACAAGTTTCAAGTGATTTCAAACATTTTGAAGCTGAGCATGGAAATTTGTAATTTTTGAAAAATTTACCAGGACGTATACGAGCGACAACTGAGCACGTTCGAATATGAAATAATGCGTTTGAACCGAAACTTCCAAACCATTGACTCACCCAAAGAATAGTCACTACTCCGTCCCACGCCACTTAATAGTGATTCCGGCTTTTTTTTTTTTATGTTTATTTTTTTATAATTTCTATTGATCACGAAATGGCAGTGTTACAGTTTTTTTTTTTTCTCATCATTTTATTCCGATTACGCAAAGTAAAATCAATCGGCAAAAATGGCCGTCGCCGCGTCAGTGAGAATGTAGCGACGACCCATAGGAAATTGAACGGATATTATGAAAACGCTCCGTTTTCGCGACCCGTCGCTAATCCTTAATTGCCGTTTTTCATCGCCCCGATAAAATTATTAGCTAATACGAATTTTCTCGTCAATTTCTGACTCGTTAACTACATTTTCGTGTGGATTCGCCGGTCGCAAATATTTTATGGTTTACAAAACTGTAACAATACGATCTCGTTTGTAAACGACGACCGGCATTCAACGCACTGTATACCTATGGTATACAAAATGACGCGTAAAAAAAACGCGCATTCGTAGCAGTGACTTTGTTACGACCTAACACATTATTTTTTGACAAAAAAATCGTTTGTAAATACAGTATAGCGTCCAGAAAATTCTGTATACAGTTGGATAGTTTTTTTTTTTTTTTTAAAAATCCTAAAAATCAGAAGATTGTACATAATAATATAATAATAACGCTTTATTTTATACGAAAAAGTTTTGTTTATCGACGATCGTAATATAACTAAAAAATAAAATAAAACGACACTCTGTTGAAAAAGCGTTCACTCGGACAGATCGGAGAGATTCGACGAAAAACTTGTAAAAAACAAAAAAAAGAATATAAATGTCGACTGGGCTTTGGGCGGGTCACTAGTTTAAAAGTGGTGGTTTTAACGATGAATCATTGTCTTCGAAAACACGATTCTGAGCGAGCTCAGTAATAACTGTCTAGTATACGTCCTGGTAAAAACAGATTTTAACAGTAAAAACTTTTATCAAATCAGCTGTACCTCTCCTATTTTAGTCGTACTATGTAAAAGTTTCAGCTTGGTACGATCTTTATTTTGGATGTACGAACAAAAAAAATCTAAATCGATGCGTAAAAACACATCAAAAATCAAAAACGCGTTCCTTTTAATTATTTATCCCCATAAGCAATACACACGGCCGCCGGGATTGACGAGTTTAACGGTAACAACGTAAAATTGGCTATAAACCTTAAATTTTCAACCACATATGTAAAACTATTTTGTTTAGATTGTTTTAAAGTTTCGACACTTAAACATAAAAACTAGAGGTTTTATGAAATAATAACTGCGTAAAGTTCAAAAATTCAAAAATTTCAAAGTTCCATAACTCCCTCAAAAATTATTATACATAATCGATTGAAATCTCAGCAGTAAGCTTGTTAAGCTCACTAAAACTTTGTATTGAATTGCCTGTTGTGGCGTAAATAGTTAAATAAATAAATTCTGGAATAATAATTATGCGACGACATTCTCAATCTCATTACGTGTTGTTTGTCAAAAAAAAAAAAAAAAGTTTATACGAAATAGCGTACCTAATATCCGGTAAAAAAACGCGAGTGACACTGCAAAAACCAATAATTTATTTCGTAATACATTCGTTAAACTACGTTGGCGTTAAAGAGGACGTTAACCGTCCGTTGACATGCCGTATAATAATGGGCCGTAACACAATATAATGATAAAAACCAGAATAATAATATTATCGACATTAAAAGTGATTGATTACCGATGGAGTTTTACCGTGAGTTGCGACGGTAGCTCTGGATAACGCTCATATTAATATACAGCGTTGACGGAAACGTAAGGAAGAGATCATTTTTTTTTTTCATTTCATTCCGAGTGAATCGAGGAATGTATTGATTTTGTTACGGTGTTTTTTTTTTCACATTTTTTCGGGTTGCAGAAATACCCCGATCTTTATACGTTGTCTTTATACGATATTTCTAAAAAAAGAAATTGCGGTAGACCTCTCAACGGCTCTTTATTTGAAGTGGTTTTTTTTTTTTCATCCGAAAACAAAAAAGTGAAAAATTCCTAACACACGATCGGAGTTGTCCGGAATTATCACACGCGTTGCATTTGTAACAACTACCTACGACGAATTCAAACGATTTTAGAGTTTTAAAATTTTGGAATTTATTGTATTTTTTTGAAAACACAAAATAGAACTTAACGGAAGTGTTGAAAAATATCACACCGACACCCCTTGTATTCTCAATTCAAAATATTGCGAACCCATTTTTTTCCTAATCATTTCATATAGGGGTTGATTAGTTAATTTTGTTCTTACTTTAGTTTATACTTGGAAAATATACGTATGTATTAAACTAAAACCTCATAAAAAAATATAAAGAATTCGGTGACTTTGTATTATAGTAGGAGCGAAAAACTAAACAATATAAATTGAAAAACATGAGTTGAACATGTTGATACATGTCATACGCGTTATTAAACCTCGACGATTTGTAATTTTTAAACGATAAGACACTTTACTTAAAGATTCCGTAAGTCAAAATCCAAAAACATTTTACGAAACATTTCCTCAAGTGTAAGAAAAATGTATGAATCATAATTTTCGCACTCAAATTAAGATGCAAGAAATCGTTGCTGAAAAGACCGCGTTATCGTATATCAAAATGTGTGTATACTTAAGCGCGATGCGTATCCTTGGTAAACATAATATAATATATGCCGGTAATATTGTTTAGTGTGAACATGATAAAATGTAATTTAGTTTTTGTTTACGGACGTAATGAAATTTGTAATGTCAAAAAACAAAAAAAAAACAAACACCATAACAAACGATACGTTGCCGCGCTTAATGAACTCTAATTAAGTTAAACGAGAAAATATTAATCATTCGTCGCTTTAATTAAAGTCGCATCATTTAACTTTTTCGTTTCGTCGACGCGTCAACTGATACCAAATCAAATTAACGATTTCAAATTTGTCTCTCGCGAGCTAAATAATTATTCGCTTTCATTTATCAGACCAAAATTAATATTACATACGATTATAGCATAAAATATAGACCTACTATAATTTGGCGTTCAAGATTAACCTATAATATACAGTGTTACGTACATTTGATCGTAGACGACTTAAATTAAAAAAACATATTTTTTTTTGTTAGTAAAATTAATAAGAAAACTATTTTATAAGATTAAAATTCTTTGCCATAGTATGTTAGATAAGAATACACTACAAATATCGTATCTCGCTCTAGCAATAACGATTCCTAGTTTAACGGGTATAGCCACTTTCGTCATTTTCGGCACATAACTCAAAAAATAATCAAAATATCAAACAGCGCTTCGAATAAAATAAAATGTAAAGTCGAAATCCAAACTTTTATGTGGAATTCAACGTAACGATAGCACTATCACGCAAAAACGTCATTTAAAACTCTCGATTTTTGTTTTTTTTTTGTTTTTGGGGTAAATCTAAAAAAGTAGGCAAAATTTAAAAAAAAAACATTCAACCAAAGTACCACCGGAATCCATAAAACTTATGGAAAAGTTACTGACTTTGAAAATCGGAGTATTCCTTCTGTACAAAAAGTTGTTGACGGAAAAAAAACATCATTGTAAAAACAATACATTGTTCGCTCGTTGCTTAGAATTTAAAATGAAGATTTCACTAGTCTTATTGGATTTAAAAATGCATCAAGTTTACTTTAGTTTAAAATGTTACAAATTTTTATTAGTAGTTAAGTTTTTTCTCTTTGCAGTAATTTTGTATTTTTTTTTTTTTTTTTTACTTTTGATTAACATTGTTACGTAAGTACTTTGAAGTGTTTTCTTTTAATATTGTTTACAATATTATAATCATGATATCGCGGGATGTCGAAATCAACAAACCGAATTCTGTTTTTTGGTCGGGTTTCGCAGATTTACCGTACATATGTTATAATTCAATGATAATATATTATGTATATTTTATTGCAAAAATATTATTACCATCAAATAAACATTTTATAAACTAAAACAAACGGGAAACTTTTGAAAAAGTTGAAAAACCAACATGTAAAAAAATGTTAGTTACGCGAAATGTATTCGAGTCGGGAAAAATTCGATTCAATGTTGAAAACTGAAAGATAACTGAGAGTATGATATTATTAATAATTATTTTCTCGTACGGTTACGAAAGGCGAACAACCTTTTATTGCTTTTACGTTTAGTTATTATACCGTCGTATAATATACGTTCGTAGTCTTTGAGATTAACATAACAAATGTCCGATCGGTTATTATTCACCGCGTGGCGTTCTATCTATACGACTTTCGTTATGCCGTTTCTTAACTTTTTTCTCCGCGAATGATATTCGTGATTTTGTAATACGTATACAAATTGGCTGATTATTACTGGATTCCTGCAGTTGAATAGATTCGAAAACACGCAGATTTATAAAAGCAACATTTTAAGACGAAATTTAAAATCTTACGGCATTCAAACGCGCTAATATATTTAATACGACTAATCAACACCACTTTGTTTCACACGTGCGCGTCAAAACGATTACGTCATCATAATAATATAAAATAATTCAAATTGAAAAAGAAATGAAATTCGTACAATCGTAGTAAGTTATTATTATTGTTGTTGTTGTTGTTGTTTTACTATTGTGCACACTCAACATCACATTTCACCCGAGTATAGTTGTATTGTATTAAAATATACTAAGTCAATATAATCAAAAGCGAAACAAACCTGCAAATAAACGAATTTGATGTTTCGAATCATAATTAATTAACTGCACGCTGCAGCAGCCGCGGTGGTGTGTGGCAAATGTGTTTATTTAGCGCGCGTCGTATAGCAATATTATCAGACGGGCGTGAAATCCGCGCACCGATATATTTATTATGTGTTCACCTATCAACTAAACCCTGCGCACGATTAATCTAGTTAAACACCCAGACATATCATTAAAGCCGTGGTTAAGGGAATTAATAATTTGAATAATGCATTGGAAAATACGACTAGTTGGGTTAAAATTATGCAAAATGGTAAACAATTGTTTTTTTTTAAATAGTAAACACGATTATAGAAGGTGCAGTGTACCACGATCAAGTAAGTATAAACTATATAAAGGGAGGGCCCTATACGCTATTTAAAACGTAAATACTTTTTAAGATTTTTGGAAAAATCGCCCACCTATACCCTTGGTAGTTTATCTTCCGATTTTTGGAGAAAAAAAACGTACACCTATAAAAATAAAATATAATATATACTTTATATCATATTTTACTATACAATATTTATATATGGTCACAATTTACTAATAAACTTTATTTACTAATTTACTATGTATAATAAAGAAGCCATCGTGTCTATTAGCACTGAAAAGTTTGGAAAGTAGACTTTGATTATACTTAATTTGGAGCTTTTTTTTAAATTTTGTTTAGTTTTTGAGTCACGGCCCAAAAACCAAAACGACGTTTTGTCCATTTTCGTTAAACGGTTTAAAATTTCGACGTTTGGAAATTTTAATCACTTAAGACAAAAAAAAAAGTACCTCATAACATTGGAAACTTTGTGTTGCATAAAAAAAAAGAAAGTAAGGAAGAAAAGAAAGGATCTAAATTTAAGGTCGGTGAAGACATTTTTTCGCATACCTAAAAAAGTAGTATTTTAGGAGGTATAAAGGTAGTTTAATCCAGCTGAAATTTTTTGTTAAGTTTGGATTTTACCAAGACGACGTATAGATAACCGAGCTTGCTCTGAATTGTTTTTTGGAATGCAATGATTAGTCTATCATTGTTTTCAGGTATTAAATAAACATTTGGAACAACAACTCACCCGACCTCAATATTACTTCTAATCTTTCCTTTTTTTTTTTGAGATTTGTTGGAGGCTATGGCCCCCATGGCTCCTCCTTTGTATCCGCGCCTGAATCATTGAAACAAATTGTGATTCGAATCAACATTTCAAGTTAGGTATAATAAAAGACCAACGATAGTGTACGTACGTCCTACATAAATATACGTCGTATGAATATAAACTATTTGATATAATTTTAAATAGACTTCTATTTTCTCTTTATACATTATAAGGTGAAAATAGAAAATAATAATTCTTACCTAAGTAATCCAAAAACTAATAAAAACGAAAATTTAACAATACACGAAAGTATTAAACTTTACAAGCGCGGACCCAAAATCAAAATCGTTTAAAAGTGGCCTGCAGTGTCCAAACAAAAATAATAAAAGGCAATCTTTGCTTACGTCACTTAATTTATAGTAATAATTACGAAATTAAAAATTATACAAGTATTCACACTTTTGACGGTTGGTCCACTACGTCCGTAATGTTTTTAAACTAAATTTGAATTATATCTTATCTGTAATTTTGCTATTTTTTTTTTTTTTTTTTTAACATTTTGATTTCACTTATTGACTTATATCCGTGTTTGATACTGACTAAAACAAAAAAGCGAAAGTAAATTAACCTGGAAACCAATATAATAACAAGCGGGAATAATATCGTCTTTTTCAAAAACTGAACTATACATAATAATATATTTACACTTGCATCGTTTGAAAAAAATTAATTCTACTCCGCTTCTTTTGATCGTCAAAACTCGGAATCGTCAAAAAGATAATTTACTTATATCCGTCGTATAATTCGAGGACGAAAATTTGTTTACAGTATATTTTAAAGAGCGAAATATATTTAAATGTATACAACCAATATTGATTCGGTAACCACGACAACGACAAGTTGTTCATACGCGGATATTTTATAAGAGTTCAAATAATAATATATAACATAAATGTATGTAACACATATATAACATATATGTTAATTCTATATTTTTTTTTTGTTTTCGCTTATAATATAGAAAAGTGCCGTCTATACCTAAGTAGTATAGTTTTCTCGACAGTTATGTTAAATTATTATAACGTGTATCTCTAGCGACTTTAAGTCACTGTTATAAAATCAAAATAATTTGTATCGCAATACGTTTTACTATTTTCGAAATTCTTTGTTCGATGCTCTTCTGCCTGCACAGTTTTCAAAATTTTTTATCATAATACCGTGTTTCCTCTACTCGCAGACTTTATAAAATTAAATACAATCTTCTTTTAAAAATAAATAGGTACAACCTATAATTTGTTGGAACGTTTTTAAAAAAAATTACCGCAGCCACCCGTTCACCACCTAAACTAATTTTGGAGGCCATAGAGAAGAGAGGCAAACGTTTTAAATTTTGTAACGCTGTTGTGTCGAAGACTATAAAACGAAAATAATAAATTGAAAAAGGGTTCGGTAATTTATTTTAAAATAATTTTTAACGTCCCATTATTATGCACATGACAGGGAAATGTTTTGAATGGGAACGTTTTAAAAGTTTTGCTTAGAGGTAAGCTAGGTAGCTGGGTCCTCCTGCGCCCCCTCATTTTATCCACAGTTCATTGAATATTATTCGAACGACGACGATAATGAAAGCTATAAACGCAAAATCTCAGCAAGATAGGACAACGAAAAATGGGGTTGAATGAAAAAATCTTACAAAAGTTGTAAGATTTTTGAATGAAAATAAAAAACCTGGTAAAAAAGCAAAAAGGTCTTAAAATAGAGAGGAGATTTGAACCCGTAACTACATGATAAATATATGAAATCGTGACGACTTATAATATGCATAATAATGCAATGATTCCGTTTTATCGATACTTATTTTAAAGGCTTTCGGAAACTACTGGTCGGATTTTTATGAAAATTGTTGCTGGTGTTAGGAAATTTTACATACAAAATCATCAAGATTCAAAAAATAAAATTGGGTTTGTTACAAAATTTTTTCTAAAAAGAAAATCACGAATATGACCGAATTTTGAACTTAAAACGCCAAAAAAAAAAAAAGATTTTCAAAACTTCTTAGTCACATACTCAACTACGTATTACCGACCTTGTACTGAAATTAGAAAGCTTTTACTTGAAAACTTAACTTTATATTGAACAGAAACTAAAAAAAACAAAAATAAACTTTTCAAAAATTTCAAAGTTCTATAACTAGCTCAAAAATAATTGAAATAATTTGAGATTAGTATCGAACTTGTATATTTATATTCATATAATAAATATTGTCCGAAAAATTTCAGGTCTGTGAAATCGTTATTACGGAATACTAGTTATATGACCATTAAACAAAATCAAATATTGCGTTTGCCGGCTTTTTCGATTTTTTTTTTTTTTTCCAGTATAATTTTTTCGAAATCGAAAATTTTGACAACACGTCGCACCGAGGACACTAGTTGGGCATTCAGAAAACGTTCCGAACAGTAAGATCAAAGCGATTCCCTAGGAGCCATGCTTGAGAAAGGCACAAAAAAACACATTTTCGTAACTCGCTGCGCTCGGAATCAAAAAAAAGTGCAAAAACAAAGAAAACTTACACCATTATGACGCTCGCAATATTTTCACAATGTACTTGCAAATGGTCCAAACATTTTTTTTTTTTTTTTTAAATCAATCGAAAAATTATGTTTAAATAACCGCGGTTGTCACCTCTCTATTGGTAATTCCGTCCGTCCCAATTTAAATGTTGTAAAAATCGTATGCCATGAAAATTTCCGCAGTTTCACGACAAGCCGGTACCGGGTTCGGAGGAGAGCCGCGACGAATGTGTTTTCATTTCGTCCGATCATACAACACCGTCCGGCTGTCCTCTGCCGACGATCGGGAATCAGCCAGCCGAGTCCGGAAACGACCGCGGGCAAACCGTCTTTTGCATTAGAACGGCGACAGTTCCGGCGAGTCTTCAAAGCTTTCCACGCGCGAAACCTAATTATGTCGGACGGTCAAACGAACTCCGTTAATCAGTCCGATCGGGCTAGTTTTCGTTACGTCCTCTTGGGACAGAATAGAAACCCTCCTCGTACAGTTTTTGTACCCGTTTCGGTTTCAATCGTGTTTATCCGAACACGAAATCATTCGAGTAAAATACGTACGATCAAAACGTAATAGTAAGCCTAAATATTATTAAAAAGCCGGTATCAGTCTAGGATCTATCTCGTACATACTATCTGAATAGAGTATGACAGAGTAGTTACTGCGCTTTGGATGGGTCACTTGGTTTGGAAATTGTGGTTCGAACGTACTATCTAAAAGCAACCGTTCGAAAAAACGATTCTGAGCGACCTCCGTTATCTAGTACACGTCGTGATAAAAATTAAAGTTAACGACAAAAAACTCCGAGAGTCGTATCCACGACTCTTGTATCCAAATCGTTAATATATAATATTAAATAACGTGCGAGCATTTTAATACGTAACGGCCTACCGATCATAATGGTAGGTATCGGTTTTAACGCGTTTGGACAAAAATACTCGCCATTCCAGAGGCGCATTTAGTGTAAATTTTTGCGTTTTCGGACTATTACTCGCAAAATGTGTAGTGGAGTTTGGAACATCCGTTTGGAATAAGGTACAATCCGAAATCACAACTTTTTGTGGTGTTCAAATTTAAGATCGGAGCACGAATTTTTTTTCCAACGAAACTCGCAGTCCCCATAAATTACAGCGAGCCACATGAAAACGATCGTTTACGTTAATTGTATTTGTTACGAGTCAAATAATGGACTTGGGAGGCGATTACCCGAGTCACGGTGTCCCATGAGACTCGTGTTTTACAGGCGTCGGACCCAGCAAAACAGTTTATGCGTATTTTATTTACAGGACATTCCGCGCACACTTATACACAGTTAACGCGTATTTTAATCGATCCGTGTCGATTTATTACAGTCGTCGCGGTATTTTATTCACGTACAAACACCAAAACGTATAAGACTAAATTATATAACTACATGATATTATGAATGAAGATTTTCGCGAATAATTCATTGTAAGGCTTAAACGAAATTGCTTTGTACGAATACGCTGGTGTTCGGTGAAAAACGTCGACTACCGGACCGCGATGACTAAGAACCGTGTGTCGAAAAATCGTTTTGAAAAAAGAACCGCGGTAAAAAAATATGCTGCAGTAGCCACTACGCTTTAGGCGGGATATTGGTTTCAAAGTTGCGGTTTATCCGTATTATTAAATACGTGAAAGCATCGATAAATCGTGGCATTTTAAAGATGAGACCTAAGCATAATCATTTGAGATTACAATCTCGTTTCCTGACCTACGTTGTGTTTTATTGCCTATATAATTGTATACACTCTAGAAAAATGCACATACTATATATATAAACAAAGTGTACGAAAAATCGTTATGACAATTAACGAGTAAGAATAGCTTCGTCGCTTCGCTCAGAATCTAAAATAATTTAATTTTAATAACAAATATACGATTCGGTGTGTTTCGGTATATTTCATATAAATGTACTACGAGCGTGTGAATAAAAACATCGTGTTTTTTTTTTATTCGTGCTAAACGAGTTTTTAATTACCAATTAAAACGTCTAGATTGAACATAGGGTGACATACTCGTAGTTACGGAGGGTGATGTATTGGCCGTGTAATTAAAAAAAAAAAATCGAAATCACTGTGGGTCGCGTGTGTAGTTTGACGGGGTAGTTTCGAGTGGGTCACTGGTTTGGAAGTTGTGATTCGAACGCATTATTTATATCTGAAAGCAACGACAATTGCCTTCAAAAATACGATTCCGAGTGAGCTCAGTTGTCTAGCGTATAATATTATGTCCTGGTACATTTTTCGAGAATTTCAAAGTTCTGTATTTAGCTAAAAAAATTTAGAAATCTCTCGAAACAGACCGATTTGAATATTATGTAATGGTTTCAGTTTGTTCCGACCATTAGTTTAGACGTTATGGCCTAAAAACTAAATCGATATGTCAAATACACGTTTATTAATGTTTCTACTTAGTTTCATGACCGTAACTTTTTCAATTTTGATCTTTCCGATTCGAGACCCCGTAAAGTACCAAAGCAACGAGTAGTAATAAAAGGCGATAAAAACCTAACGAGCGCACATATTTTTGTGTGTAATTCAGTACCACGCATAAATATTTGTATACACGCAGGGGGTAAAATATTATTTTTCTATACATAGACACAGAACAATGTATTCGACCGCAGTTCTTAATACATTTACAATGAATATCGAATAAGTATATGGCCACTGGTCGTAAAAATATAAATTCTGTAACTATTATTATCTGTATAATTTTGGTTTGAAAATGTCAGTATAGGTGCACAACATAATGAACCTTAGTAGAAATCATTTATTTCGGTACATCATCTTCATATCACAACTTTTTGAACAAATACGTAATTATTTTACTTGAAAATTCGTATTGTTTTAAGTGGGAACGGTCGCTAAAATGGCTTTTAGGTTCACGCGTTCCTTACGAAGACAGCGGTCGTTCAATTAAAAACAAATTTAAAGTGAGAGCGGTGAAGTTTGCGCGTTTAAACGCCGATCATCGGCCGACTTTTCGATCAATCACGTTGACGGGCATTCTAATTGCTCTCTGTTCTTTTAAATTCTGAGGGTGGCCAAGCGAAGAATGTATATTGGTTTTCACATGACGCGTGTTTTTTTAGATTCTGAGCGTTAGCGAGGAAGCTGTTTTGCTGTTTTAATTTTACGAAGCTGTGTGTTTTTTATTATTTTTTTTTTTATGTCTGTGACATGCTTAGCGCCTAGCGCCTATGCTCTGATATTAACGATAACAACAGACACTGAAAGCTTGATTTGTACTCTTGGTGCATTATGTTACAATTTTTCCAAAATTTTCAATTCCAAAAGTTATATACTCGAAAAACCGAAAAAAAAACCTCGTACAAACTTAAAACGTACGACAAACGTGATTGTGACAAAATCGATTTGTTTAATTGGTCGTAGTTTTCGTAATAAAGATTTCAAAAATCTGAAATGTTTACAAATTATTTTATAGATAATATACAGGTTCGATATCGATTACAAAATATTTTAATCATTTATAAACTAAATATGGACTTTTGAAATTTTCGAAAATTTCCATTTTTTTTTTTTTTTTTGCAGTTTTTGTTCAATAAAAGGTTTAGTTTTTAACTGAAAGCTGTGAAATTTTTACGCAAGGTGGCCGACATATGCACAGTTTTTAATGCGACCGAAAATTTTTGAAAATTGCAATTGAGAACATTTTTTTTCAGTTGCATTAAAATTGGAAAATCGACAAAAATTGATCACAACTGTTACCTTATTTTTGGAAAAAGATTTGTATCAACACAATTCCATATAGTGATAAATCTTTGGCCTCATTTGGTACTTTTAGGGGTCTCAAATTCAAAAATTCAGAAAATTAAAAACAAGAAACTAAGCGGAAACGTCGATTTAGTTTTTTGGCCATAACAACCAAAAAAAAATTATTGGAACAAGATGAAACTTTTACATACTATTAAAATAGGTAATATACAAGTTTAATAAAAGTTAATCTACTACTCTTTGCAAGTGATTTACAAAGATAGTAAAAAAGAGTTGTGTTCTGGAATGGAAAAAATATCTCTTTTGTCGACAAAAAAAAAATTTCATACAACACATGAACATGAAATTGTTTCCATTATTATCATAACATTGTTTTGTTACAATAATTTAAACGTTTTTTACGTAGGTAATGCGATGAAATGATAGTTCGTCGATTGATTTGTATATGTTTCAGTAAGTCACGATATCCGAATCTAATGAAATCTCTCTAAATTCTGAAAGTTTTTATAATAATATTATTGCCGTATTGTATTGCTTAATTTTCACGTGTCATTGCTTTTGGACGTCGTTTAATTGCAGTTTATATACGTAGAAACTATGATGCGAACGAACAACATATTGAAATATTCTGCAAACTATATATTATGTTTATTATCTACTACTGCGTTCCAGCATAATTTACGCCCCAGAAGTAAGATTTTTAAACGGACCGAGTACCGTTCCTACAAGTAACAACTTTTAATAGGTACTACCGGTACGTTTTATACTTCTTACGCTCTAAAGAATAAAAACATATACTCAACATTTGTCATGATTTTTTCGACAAGCGTATTATTGCGATAGGTATCTACGTAAATAGCATTTGAAACTAAAAAATTCAAACACTTGTTTGGGTTGAACGGCAGTCGAGAACCCTTTATGATAAAGTTAAGCATATAAAATGGTGTTGTAAACTTTACAAGTTAAAATTTGTATGCGAAGAGGAACTTAAACTGTGTAACCAAACAAATATTTTAATTTACTCCACTCGACTCGAAGGTTTATCGCGGTGCTGCCTAGCTTCTCACCTCGTTAAATGCATAAAACAAATCATTAGAACGATAAGAACAGCGAATATTATTTCGGTTTTCGGAATACCGGGAAACAAAAGCGCGCGGCCGCCAACGCCTTTAATCCGGTCCGCAGTACGCATCGTACGTACGTATGTATTATAATATCGCGGTCGTTTTCAGCCCGACTTTGAATTACGATCCCCTGTGCGAGAGATGATAATAATAATAATTTTATCTTTATAAACATGCAGTTTTCATTTGAAAACGATACTCGGCGAGACAACGAATGGATACCAAAAAAAAATTTTAATATACTTTGTAATATTTACCGAAAAAAGTATTTGAATACCGACATTTAAATTGTTTTACTCAAATACCTCGAGTTCAGTGTAGCTTATCCCAATAATCAGGTTTTTTAATTATTCTGTTCGGCGCGGTATGTCGAGTTTCCGAACAAATCAAACAATTTATTATAGGTGGTACGCCAGAGTAAAATAATATAATAGTTCGAGGATCGAAACAAATCGCATTGAACAATTATAAAACGTAAATATTATTATGAACTTATGAACCATTTCGTGTGTTCGTTGCGTGGGAAAAAAATCAAAGTTTTATAATAATTACGCAAGACCTAGTAAAAACCTTAAAATGTTGAATTCGAAATAAATCTTCTTGCGGTTCCCAAATAACATGGGTATTCGTGTTCCGATACAATTTTAATAAAACGATATTTTAAAAAAAAAAAAAAAAACGGTTCCAATAAGGTTTTCATTGTATAACGTCACAAAATTCGTGATTTAATTTACTCTAGGTGGTTAATTTTGATTACTATCTAAATAGTTGCAGATATTATGCGTATACGTAAATAATATTAGACATAAATAACTGTATTACTATTTTAACAAAAGTACATTTGGCCGTTGAAACAAACAATACCTGATTGATTCGACGAAACTATATGTACACGATAGAATATGGCAACAGCTGTAGACAATGAAAACTCAACCAAAGTGCTCATCTACATTAAACATGGCAAACTCGTAATACGATTAAACGCGAACACGCGTATATAAATGTAAACAACGGAACTAACATAAATTTAAAGCAAACGCATTTGTTGAATGCATTGTTGTACATTTGCAAATATAATAAATAGTTATGTGATAATAACGCGTTGAGGCACGTAAATGTGTTTTAGATCTAATCGTAATTTCGGTAATAACTTAAGCTGATTAATCCTGTCGAGTGTCGTAATATATTTTAATTAATATCTTTTACGAATATTTGAAAAAATAATGGACTTGAAAACTATACTAACGACTAATCATTACTAAAATTACCGACACGTCTGCGACGTAAGACGATTTCATACGTATTTCATCACTCGAAATCTAACTAAATAGCGTACGAGAAATTTTCGACTCTTCAATTTGCCAGGGTGACGCTGTTCCAGCACGGCGAAAACAAAGTTGGATTTTGTGGATTTTGTATGAGGTTACGAGTTCCGTCACTGTTTTCTGTTTTTGATGATTCCTAAGAAATCGTGTTCCTGAAAATTGTCGTTCTGATTTTGACTTTCCCGATTTTGATAGTCGTCCGATGGCCGGGTTATTTAATCGACGGCGGAATCTACACTTTCGGACGCGCAGGCTCGTGTCAACGTATCTAATTAGAGAATATTATATTTTGACGCATATCAGCTAAAAAGTGTGTTGTTGGCCGACAACATAATTCTGGCTTGTGTGAACGGATTTTGTAAACGACTATTGATTTCTGATCATAACATGATATGTTTTGACGGAGGGCAATTTTTATAGTAGTTTTTTTGACTGAAAAAAAAAACTAAACAAAAATGTTGTTCTTTTTATGTTTTCATTTTATTTTTTACACATTGAATTTTCAAAAAAAATCCGTTTTACCCAATACTCTCAGTTCTGTCAACCGTTTAAGTTTAAAATCCATTTATTTTGTTACTACTGCAGCCCAAAATCTCTTAAACCTTTAAAATCTACTCTTCTAACAAGTAAAATACATGAATTTTCCAAAATTTATATAGCCAAGAAAACCGGTAAAATATTTTAGCTAAAAATGTTTTTTTTTTTTTCTGTATAATTAGTTTCACGGTTAAAACAAGCAGTAAATTGATGAAAAAATAACAAGAACTCATATATAGGCGGATAAATAGGCAAGTATACGCGTCTCCATTCAATCTTTATAACTTAGTAAGCGAATATGAGTAATCAATTACTTAATATTTTGTATTTTGAGCAAAATAATTTACTAACGTACAAAATTATAGATTGAGAATTTACTGACAAATGTGTATTAATTTACGAGGTAATTAATTATGGTATGCCAAATACATTTAATATACACCAACTATTTAATTTTCAAGTACCAATATTAACGTTATATTTATACTTTTGAAATATTCAACTTTATACCGCCAAAGTCGACGTCCGCGATACACAATCAAACCTACACAGATATTGGTGGTACACTATCTGCGAGTTTAGAATTGAATATTATTTTCAATTTCATAAAATTTTGACTACTATTCTACATTTTGTTTGACAATAACACGATCAAAGTATAATCAAGCCAACGTATTGTTAAAAATCAAATCAAATACGAATATTACGAAAATACTTCTTTGAACGACCGAAAATTTGTCTGATTGCAGCTGCTGGTTTCGATGAAATAATGAATGTTTACGAAAACTTACCTGAAACATAAAACGATTGAAACACGATTAATGCGATTGATTAGCGACAGTAATATATTCTATACACACGTGTTGATAATACAACGATTTGAAAACTTTATGGTCTTAGATGTACATATATAATGTAGGTATATAAATTATCACAATTGTACACTGTTTTCTTTTTGTCCCGCCATGTCATTGAAATTGTTTTACGTCCGTTCACCTATCCGAGATCATTTATTTCGGCTAAATTTTACGTCAGCGGCTGGGCCCGACATTGTATCAAGTGTTTTAAGAGAACAATAAACCACCAGCGTTCGTACGAGACGATATGATTCGTATCACATCACGAGTACGCCGCTTTCGGCGTTTCAACAATATGTTATTATTATTATTATTACTTATTATAATCTCGAGTGAACACAAAAAACCCGCTTTGATACGTAACCGATGCGAACCAAAACATTGTGCTTGTCGAAAACCTTGAATGCTATATAGCATTATTGTTTTCGACGAGACTATAAGTCGCAATTGAAAACTTTGGCGAGCGGATAATGTAAAGTTGCAGCGTTCGAACGCGGCGATAGCTGCACCTTTTTTCAATTATGAAAAACTTACAGGTACGTTGGCAAATTATCGTACGCACGAAACGCAACATATTCATACACACACACACACACACACACATCAATAACGGCAATACGATATTGGACACGGAAATGGAAAATTTCTTAAAAAAAAAGAAACCGCGTAGGTATTTATAAAATCGATATAGCTTCTTCGTTTCGCTCAGAATCTGAAACACGCGTACACAGGGTGTTCCGCCGCTAGTTAGAGATGTTACAGCGATTATCTTAGAAAACTCTATACGAGTTAGAGATGCTTAAATAGCTTCTAAAAAGTATTATTTTGGTTTACAAGCGAAATAAATGTCAACGCAATTATCGCTATAGGTCTACTAACCTAATATTATCTACTAATTAATTAATTGCAAGATAAGACAACTCCAGACCGCTATACTATGAATACTTTTTGGAACCTCTCCGAGTTTATTCTATCGATCTAATTGCTTTTTGACACCCGAAATTCATTGACACAACAAATGCGTACACAACACATTAAAAAAAAAACTATAGGGTGCTCTACTCGAGTTTTAAAAGCTAACGTAAAAATTACAAAACAACAACTACCATAAAAAAAATTGGAACCGTACGATATTATATTGTATAGATAAATTTTCATGTGATATTTTGTTTTTTCTTTTATCGATACTCTCCGATATTGTTGCTGTTACGTTTAAATTGGAACATCCTGTATAGCGTATTGTTGTATCCTTATTAAGAATTAAACCGACGTTGGAGGATCTTTGCAATACTGCGTAATTATTCATCTCGGCACAGATCGCGCATAATCAATTTGAAAGCAGTTTGGTTTCGCGTAGCTTTGCAGCACTGTACGTGTCATAATGTATAAGTATTAGAAAACCGATATACGTGCAACCTCTCTTCACTTTATCGAACCAACAAAATACGATTTGAAAATTATTTTTAACTATTTGGCACGTTTCCCCGGCGCGGAGTGAACGTTTTCGTGTGTGATTTTCAAAAAAGCAGGAATCACTCTAGTTCGCGTGAGTAGTTTGACGGAGTAGCGACAATAGGCTTTGGGTGGGTCACAGGTTTGGAAGATTCATAGTTCAAACGCATTGTTCAACATCTGAAAGCATTGATGAATCGTTTCTATCGAAAGTACGATTCTGAGTAAAATCTCAGCCTGATAGCACGACGGGAAATGCGTTAATTGTAAGATTTTTGAATAAAAAAAAAAAAAAAAACCGAAAATACGAGCAAGGGGAATCGAACTACAAGATTAGTTTAAAATTTTTACGCCTTATAACAAAATATAGTTCCGTTTATCAGTACGTAGTATTTTATAGGCTTTTAGAAAGTGCAGTGGGATTTTTTTGAAGTTCGGTGATCGCAAGTTTTACATACTAAATTTCCAAGTATTCAAAATAAAATTGAGTTACTTGTAATTTTTTTTTTTTTTTAACTAAAAATCACAAATACGAACAACTGTTGCGCCGATTACTCTCGACTTGAAACAACAAAGAAAAAAATTCTCTAGTTGATTGTCGAAAATGTTTGATTACATATTATGTAACTGTACGTATTTCAAAATTTTGTATTAAAATTTTTAAGCTTTTACTTTTACATCGCCAACGCTCAGAATCTCAGATAAATCACCGCACTACATACGCGTAGTTAGAAAACTTTTGCGATTTTCAAAACCGACTACCGAAGTATGTATCCATAATACGACGTTTGAACGATAGGTTGCCGGGCACCCGCTAATACGATCGGTCTCGTTTATCGACCAATAAACGATAAAAAAAAAAGAAAAAAATGTTAAAATAGTATTACTATTGCATCTATTATAAATATATAAGAGGCTCAGAGACATTAAACATTATCAAGCTAAACACAATACACATTTGGAAATGTTTTTCTTTTTTTGTACAGAGGTGGAAAACTGGAATATTCAATCGATCTATTCTGTCCGCCTACGTTTTACAAGTGCGATTTACACGTTCAAGATATCGGAAACTACCGGCAAAATGGCATCAGTTTTCCGGGACCCGCTTACGTCATAATATAACTCTCGACGGAAGCAATATAACATAAACTACATATAGGTAGTCAAACAAAAACACGTCCGTAGTAAGCCGTTACAATTATTTATTTAACACTTATTATTGCTCGTGTCTTGGCGCGCGCACGAACGGTTAGACGGAAAACAAAAACTCACGAGAAACAACACACTTCAACTTGTTGTCCTGTTTGAAATGTCCGTGGTTGATTCTCGAATAAATATAAAGCGACCACGACAAAAACTATAGCGAAAAAACAAGATCCCTGTTGAACCACTGTTTCACGGTGTAATTAAAAACAAACTAAAGTATCTAAAAAAAAAATACAACAATAACAACGCACATTGTCAACGACGGACGTGTAACTTTGTCGTTTTTTGTTCTCACGTGACACAGTAAGTCGTAAAAATGTCAAAACTAGGTACGTACTTAAATCTTAAATTTTGAATTCAGGTCAAAATAAAGATTTAAATTATATTCTACACACGCATTCTCGCACGTATCAAAGTCTGCGAAACGTGTACGATTAAAAATTATTATTGGGTCACTACGATAATTTCGTAAAACGTGCCAAAAAAAAAAAAAAAAATTCTGTATTTTAAGAGCGTCGATTTCGTTGGAAATAAAATCAATTCTGCGGGCACCGACAATTATTATTAATAGGTAATAATAATTATTGTTATTATCGGCATACAATCATAAACAGTTCAGTTATTTGGATTATAGCGATTGGAAACGTCGGTTTTCTTTCTCTGTCCGACACAAGTAAATCATCAAAAACTTAAGACGGTTTTTACTTCCAACATACCGATCAATGGGAATTTTACTGAGAAAATTTAAAATTTTCCGGTTTGTGATGACGTATTCGTGTAGAAAGAGTGCTCCGATCTTAATTTTGAATATCGCAAAAGAGTTTCTTTAAATTATATCTAATTCGAAATAAATTTTTGAATTTTACACATTTTGCGGGTAATGGTCCAAAACACGCAAATTTATACTAAAAAGCCTGCTGGAGTGGCGATCCGATCAAATTGATACCGATACCGTTATAATCCGTATGCCATTACGTAATAAAATTTTCACACGTTATTTAAAAAAAATTGTTTTTTTTTTTAACGTGGATACGAATATTTTGGGGTTTTTGGACCATTTTTATGGCCAAATTTAGTTTTTACAGGACAAACAATAGATACCTAACTGAGGTTGCTTAGAATCATTTTTTCGAAGACAATGATTTATCATTGCTTTCAGGTATTAAATAGTACGTTTGAACCTCAATTTCCAAACCAGTGACCCACCCAAAGCGTAGTCGCTACACAGTCATACTACCCACATGACCTAGACTGATTCCGGCTTTTTTTATCTTGTATGCGTGTTAAAATATTTGAGTTTTTAAACGGTTTTATCGAACGAAAACTGCTAAAATTATGAAATTATTATTAGATTATCGTGTTTTGTATTTTATTCGACATTTGTTTTTAAGAAAAGATGCATTATACTTTTTTTCTTCACTATATTTTTTTTTTTTTTTCTGTATACATACCCTAAATTCGTTGGTTTAATAAAAAATGAACTTTCGCGTCGATAGTTTTGGAAATGAAAAATATCTTCACGTAATGGACCGAAGAAAATGATTCGCAATGTACCAACTCTATATTGTATGTATGGGTTTTTATCTATTTTTGCGTCAAACAAACGGTCATTTTGGTAACGAAAATGTCATCAAAATATAACAACGATCGTGCGAAAACATTGTTTATAGTAAATAGGTATAGTTTTATCCAATAACACCGAACGAAAGTGTATTATACGAGTACCGCGCACGGAATTTTCAATAGAATCAATATAGTGTCAACTTTGGTGTGAACATATAAAATGTATATTATGCTCTGTTACACATCACAGTGAATAGGTTTGTACAGTTTGTATCATCTTGAATAATGAATCTTGTAAAAAGAAAGGAACGAGAAGATACTTTGTGTTACATTTGTATGCAACAATAACTTAATGTTTTTCAAAAATAACGATTGTACATTAAGGTATATATATTGTACAAGCTCGGTGAAACAAATTCTAAATATTGAAATGTTCACAGGTTTCACACTTGGTTCAAAATAAAAATTTCGCTATCACGTCTCATTCATAAATTATGTAATACTTTTAAAAAATTTCAATTGATTTGAACAATATTTGGAGATGGCAAAAAAATAAAATAAAACGAGAAACAAAAATAATAATTATAACACCAATAAACAATAACAATGCGAATTCATTTTTTTTAATTAATCTGACATGAAAACTAGAAAAATATGTTGTCAAACATGAACTAAAGTTATGATTATACTACAAAAAAACTGCAAAAATTTTACAAATTCTAAAATTTCGATAAGTTCTATATTTCACTAAAAAGTTTTTTATACAGATTTCAATTAAAAAATATGAATTGTACTCGTTCTAACGATATGTGCAAATACGATGCCGTTATTAAGAGTAATTTTAGAAATTCAGAAATTTTTTTTTTTTTTGGAAAAAAAAAATTCAAAAAATACGCTTCCCAACAGATCTCAGTAAAAAGACCTTCTTTAGATACTACAAAGGTGTTAGCAATTCTAAGAACAGAAAAGACGGTTTTCAAACGAAAAAACATAAATTTGTAAAATCGAGATCTACATCGCGGCTCAGAACGGCATCTAAAGATAGGATTAGATATAAAAATGTACAGGTATATGAGACTATAATATATAAGATTAAAAAAACTAACAACCAAGCGGTTTTATTATAAAGTAAATCGCTAAACAAGAAGTTCAGAAAAGTATTTAACAAAAATCGATCGCTCCAAAAACTCTATATAACTATAGTATTCACATAAAAACACAGAAAATTTCCTGAAAATTTAAATCATACTTATTATAATCATCAATGTCATCACTTCACAATGGTAATGAGAAAACATTTGGGTAAAATGCATACTGTCTTCTAGGACGTAATTAGGATTAAGTATTTATACACGTCAGTGAAAATTGTGTTTATGCGTGCATCATATTAAAATTACGTGTTGATTGTTTTTGTGTTGTTTACAAAACCGCTTTTCTCGTGCACACAAAACATAATCTAATCGGTATAGTGCAAAATAATTATTATTATTATTGAAGTTCAAGACGGTTATTCTTTTATTTTTACTGAAAAACAACGACGTTATCTTACTGTAAGCGTCAATTTCGCGTTTTTGTCACGTCTATGACTTAACTTGCATACATACAGCTCATGCGTATACAAACAGCCCAACACGATCAATATATAACTAAAAGAAATAAGGATTTTATTTAAAAATTCTTCGAAATTTGATAGCATGTACCGATATAATTTGTATAGATTTCCTGAATAAGTCAAATTAATATCAAAAGCCTTAAAAAATAAAAAATTTTACTTAATTTCGTACAGTTAATAAAAAAAATCACTGAAATTTCGGGTACAACGACGAATGCTTGCGATTCACTCGAACCAAGTTGTATCAATTTCGCCAGTAAAATTTAGTTAGTCACCTAAAACCAATTATCTTATGACTCTCATAAAATTACCAGAAAAAAGTAAAGCGACTTCACAACTTTGGTGTAGGTCAAACTTCAAAAGTTTTGAATGATTCACTGATTTGGAAGGTGAACCAACAAAGTTATGAAAAATGTACAGTTTTAATTTTTAATTCTTATACTTAGCTACACGTTTAAATTGTAATTTAAGAGTCTAAACAGAAAATTAAAGATTTTATGAAAAAATAACTTTCAAAATTTCAAACCGCTGTAGTTTGTTCGAATATTATCAAAACAGATTTCAATCCAAAGTACCAATGCATTTATTTTGCTTTTTACTAATGTGGACAATTTAAAATTAATAAGAGCAATTTTAGAACTTTAATACTTTGTCGTTTTGTATCATAATTCAAAAAGTAATAATAATAAAGATGATTTCAAATTTATCGCGCTCCGCTCTGAATCTATATTTTACAAAAGCTCTTATTGTCACTTGAACCATTGACAGCTTTAGTTCAAAAATATTATCTACAATCGCAATAACTTTTACAATAATCTAATTAGTCGTTATACATCATATTTGTCTTAGTAAAAAAAAAAAAGAAATGTACAAATCAAACACTTTCAAATTATATTCATCATCTTTAATATGAACGTTTCTTAACATAAAAATCGGAAAACAAAGAATTAATCTCGGAATTCATAATTTTACGATATTTCGCGTGACTAATGAACTTCTGCAGGTCTCTTATCGTAAACTTTATTTGAACTAAATAAAATGCAAGTTTGGACACCTTTTCGCTTCATTTATTTTTCAACGTCAAAGCAATTTATCATCATTAATATTAGGACCCAAATCACGAAGTTCGAATTATAATGTCATTAAAAAGTTGTTGAGAAAAGACAAAATCAAATACAGTACCGAGATAAAAAAAAAAGGTTCTTAAAAATATTGAACGTTCGATGAAAATAAAAGTATTGTGCCTTAGTTATTTGCGTGTTGTAGGATGTCATAAAATATTACCTAATTAAATTTAAAAAAAAAATTTTAAATTGACATAATAAAATACAATATTAGAAAGTCGTTGATGCCGAGACAGGTGGTAAAACAAACAGTAATTTATACCAGAAAATATTAGCACACATTACGGTTCATTTGCGCTTTTCACAGAATAAAATAATTGGTAAACACAAATATCAGAGTGTGAATTTCAAACAAAAGTACTGCCAAAAACAACTCCAGAAATAGATAAAAATTGAGTTTTTTTTTATGAGAACTTCCGTTTATAGTTTCATTATAGTCAAAACGACTTGATTGGTGAACTAAATTTAGTCATTTTAAGATGATAACATAACATAACGGTGTATGTATTATACATGTTTGAAACAAGAGCGGCTCACAAAATAAAATAATAATGTTTCAGGCAGATATAAAGCACGTCGAAAATAAATAAAATGCGATTTTACAACTTGGATTTGTTTACAACTTTATGCGTAGGTACCTACGCTTTTGATGTCTGTGTATAAAATTAGTGAATTAAAAGAATCAGTAACATGCCGACACCATGGCCATGAACGTTCTCGAATGGTATTGTAAAAATGTTTACCTATCAAACTTCAAAAGTGGGTTCACATAATTATTGAACCCATAGAAAAATGATCAACAGTCGGCGTGTACGTTAACCGCGAACGAGAGTGGTTCCGTAAAATTAAGTTCAAATTAATATTACGATATGACTGATCTCCTAGGATTGGACAAAAAAAATTTGATCGAAAACAGTGTCTCAGATGTCCGTCGATCGTGGTGTGTGTACCGCTGCCGAAAATATAAACGCTCGCAACCCAGTTGAGCATATCGTTTTGCTTGAAAATTCAACTGTGCACCTGAACGGTACGTTGACTGCTTGTTTTCTTTCCCCGCACATCACGACCGAACGGGGGGGCTAACCAGAACCGGGGGGACAAGCGGTTTTTGGTGCCCGGAGCTGGTCAAGCGCTGCAGGGCCGTCAAACGGCTCGACCGCGGTTCTCTGACGGTAATTGAACGAACGTTTTTGGCCGAAACGTTGTTTGCCCTAACATGTTACACGCTTTTTTTCCACGGCGAAAAGTTCTCTCGGCACTAATCACACGAGTGATCGATATAATTTTTTTTTTTTTTTCATTTTTCTATTAAAAACAGTTCTAAATGATCCATACGGGAATTCGCCCGACGCCTAGTACAACAATTATTACCGTTATTGTTTCACGCGAGACTAACGAACGTTCGTAATACACGCTCGACGGTAGTAATTATCCGCGCGGTTTCGGCCTCGGCGGGATAATATCAATATCGTTTTCCGGTGAGATCGCGAACGTTTATGTTTTATATTCGTCGCTCCGAAACGGAACGGTCGCCATAGGCGGAACTACGGCCTGGGCCAACTGGGCCATGGCCCAGGCTAATTGGTTCCGTGTTAATGTATACATTTGCTAAGAATCTATTGTTTTAAATGTAATAAAAAAATTGACTCTCATGAGTGGGCCAGTCTAATTAAAATGTCTAGTTCCGCCACTGACGGTCGCCGATTTCATACGACGCTCGTTTTGCGGTCGCATTTTCGCAAAACACCCGCGGTTTCTTACTATAAGTACTTAGATAACGTACCTAAGTTCAAATTTCGTTCGCGCCATAAAGCCGGTCACGAGAAGTACAAAAAAAACATCGTTTAAAAGCATCGGGTTACCACGCGTTTGATACCTTTTGTTTTTGTTTTTTCACGCGCGGAGATCGAAACGACCGCGTGACGCCTTCGAGTGGAAACGAACAGACTGTTAAAAATGTCACGATACAATACAATACACGATGTTTTTTTATTTTACGAACAGAAACGGTTTTAACGGATACGTACTTACACACTGACGAATGCAGAGATAAAAATGCTCCGTACGGACGGAGAGAGAGAGAGTATGAAGAAAAGCGTTTACGTTTTTGCGAACAAAAAAAAACTGTCGATTAACAGTGGTAACCCCTACTCGAATTGAGAAAATACAAAATTTTCATCGTAAGTTTTTTTTTTTTTTCGTACCCGCAACAAATTTTGAAAAATATCTGATTTTAAGCCGCCGAATAGGAGTAGTATACACAAGGCACAAGTCACAGCTTTGGGCGAGTAGGTATTCTTTCATTGTTTTTTTTTTCGTGTTAAATTATAACGTTTTGATTTTTAAGTATATCGATTATTGATTACATAGTTAATATCCCCTATAAACGGCCGTGTCGTTGATTCGCATAACTAATGCAAAATGCAACAAATCGCATTGTGCGTATATTCAACGTTACAAGAAATAATTAACGTCGTTTTGAAACGGTGTGTTCATAGTTCGCAACACGAGATCGTGGACTGCCGTTTATTCGTATTAAATACCTAACGTATAGTGTTGGAAATATTACCAATAATAATAGGATGATAAGTAGTTTTATTACACTCCGACGAATGATCAGAATAAATACTACCTAACAGACGAGTCTTAAAAAATTATACGTGTAATAAATTTAAGATTTAAAAAAGAAATGATTACAGTAAAAAGAGATGTTTTGCAGCGACAAAACTGTACTTTCGGAAGTTTCCCCGTGTTACTTTCAACAACTGCAGCTGTGTCGGCCATAATTTTTAAAGCGTTCTCGTTTCGCGAGTATTCGTAATAATAGAACACGGGACGCGAAAAAAATTTAAATTAAATTACATATGGCGTCAAGCAAATAAATTAAACGTTTTTAGACCTAAGTTTGACGGATCTCGGTAGTGCGTATTAAAAAAACTGGACGGAGAAACTGGTGTTTTGTTTTATATTCCTCCTGTAATATTCCTCAAAATAATACCGCGTGCAGCTATCTAGACCGTTTCGTACGAAATTTAGTTTTATTAATTTTTTTTTAAAAATTAACCTAAGATTATTTACGCCGAGAGAAGTGTTTTTTTTTTTTTATTTATCCACGTAACGATCGCGTCGTAGAACATCATTCTGGACCGTTTTATTACAAATTTAAACCGGTCAACGCGGTATTTTTTCTTATACGACAAAATTCTGTACAGACGGGTCGTCTATCGGCATACCGGCGTCTGACAAAAATGTAATTTTCAGACGGCGAAGAAAAAAAAGAACGCCGGTCGTTTCGAGTGAGTGTGTACAGTCTACGGAGAAAGAAAGAAAAAACTTCGTCCTGTGCAACGTCGCTATTAGTATAGACTGGCGCTATTATAGTTTCGCGTTGATCAAACAAAAACCGTCCGTTTGCTCAAAAGTCTGAAAGGGCTCTAAGAATTTCGCCCACTCGGTCGTGTCCCAAACACACACACACACACACGAATATGGTGACACGGGTAATGCTCTCTCTCCTATTTACTATTGTGCGAACCCCAACGACCGTCAACCGCCAATCATTCCGCCGCTGTCAAATACATAATTTTCGGAAATTTGTCGCGACTATTTCACGTATCGTCGATCAGGTAAGTGTAAAACCCTTAAAAAAGGGTCGAAACGTTTGAATTTTCGCGAAATTTCAAATCCGTAAACTTTTCAATTGAAAAAAAAGTTTGTACAGACACATAGTCAATTCGAATTCAATTGTCACTAGTTTTTGTGGCCGACTGTTTTTATTAATAGAGAGTGTAAAAAAATTTTTTTTTTAAATTTTACGTAATTAACGATTAAAGATCATTCATCTATTGTTGTTACGTCTGTCGTTTTGTAATGGGTACATGAAATTCAAAATGTTATTGTACGATTAGCGTTTTTCACAATTTAAACACTCGATTGACTATGAACGTTTGGATTATACACGTTCGACGCGTTTAAAAATAAATAAATATATGTTTAAATCTGTTGTTTAGGCTGTCGGTAAGTAAATTACGTAATACTATTTCATCATTATACAGTAAAAAACTGTTTCGCGTAAGTCGTAAATCGTAAAAAAGTGTACTATTAAAACGGGATCTGATTTGCGCAGTTCGTATAAGTATCTACACGTAATAAGTGAACGTCTGTACGTTTTTTAATTTTTTAGTTGATTTTATAAGACTTTTTTAAGTTTAGGTATCGAATTTCTCTTCTTTAAATCGAAACGAAAATAGTTTTCTACGCGGAAAAATACAGACCACGCGTGTTTTGGGATTTTTCCGCGAAATCCCCGAGAGTATTACGTGCTCGTAACCGTTTTCGTAATTCTAGTTATAATAAAAAAAAATTACGTTCTGCGAGAAGCAAAGAAAAAATAGGCAGTTACCGACGTAGACGAATAATTCCTCGTGTGGACGTCATCCATTAGGGTTGGACGCACTTTCTCGTTTCTTTTACGTTTTCGTATAAGACGCTTCTTTTATTGTTATTTCGAAATAGCCGAAAACACGCGATTTTTTTGCGGTTATTCTCTGGTGGACACACAAAAAAAAATCCGCACTCTCGTGTATTTTACCGCGGTTGCCCGAGTCTCGTGATGAAAACCAGGCGTACTATTTCATTTATCCGAATGATTTACCGTTTTAATTCCGTCCGACGTTCCAGTTTGACCGTCGCACAGTGGTCAGAATTGGCAAAAACCTGGCCAAAAGTGCAAAATTTGAAATTCCCGGTTCAAGCTAGTTCTTGAATATGTTTTTTAAAGGTGGCACCACTGAATTAGTTTCCGGAGTTGTAGGACGGTGGCAGCTCTGTATTTTTTGCCACAGCTGTTCAAAGTCAACACTCGAACGGAAGTCATTTTGTCGTTTCAAGGCGCTTGCGGAAAAGCGATATTCCAATGCGAATTGTGTGATTGTGTTTGCGTTTTTTGTTTAAAGGAATATGGAGAATGTTCGTGGAGGTATGTCAAACGAAATTTAATTCAACAATGTCATGATTAGGTCGCATCATGTTGTGAATTCTTAAGCGCAAATCTCCTTGTCAACTGCATTATTTTTATGTGAAATATTGAGAAAATCATTGAAGAAAAAGTTGTGATCCCAAGAGATCCTGCCAAACTGAGATTACAAGTTGATTGTTATACTTTTAAACTTTTATTATTATCAAAGAAATTCTGCCGAATCCTGCGATCCTCATATCTAGACAGTTTTTTGACATGTGTGTTTGTTCTGAGAGACCGGTGTCACATATGTGTGACACGGTCATTATGATGTTTAATAGAGAATTATTTACTCCGGTTTATCCTAACAAATATTATTTGTGTCGTGGTTTAATTATACGTTATCTGAGGAATTGATTTGTTTTGAATTGAGTTCGGACAGCCATATTTTTCTTACGTCACTTGTCCCGTTAAAATTAATTGCCAAAGACATTCACAGAGAGATATAGTTGTGTGGAAAAATCCTCGTCCATCATCAACTCGTTACTGTAGACCAATTAGGGTTCAATTTTTGCGTGAAACTGCTGAATCCACTAGAAGTGAAATGTCTTACGTAACAAGCCAAATTGAAACTCTCATTCCCTTTGAAACCAACAGAAATGACGGACAAAAAATAGTTGTTACGTATGAAATGTATTTTACGATGATAGATGGGAAAGTCGTGAACGCTGTAACAGACACCAAGTCTGCGATGCGCTGTGTTCTTTGCAAAGCGACTTCAAAATCTTTTAATGACATCGAAAAAATGAAACAACTAGAAATCGATACTGATTGTTTGAAATATGGTTTATCGACTTTGCACGCATGGATTCGTTGTTTCGAATGCCTTCTCCACATCGGATATAAAATAGGCTTTGAGAAATGGCAAGCACGTGGTGAAGAAAACAAAGTTGTTGTGAAGAACCGAAAAACTTCTAATCAACAAGCCTTCAAAGAAGAATTGCACTTGAACATCGATTGTCCGAAACAAGGATTCGATAGTTCCAATGATGGAAATACGGCAAGAAGATTTTTTGAAAATTCATCGGTGTCTGCAAAGATTTTGGAAGTTGATGAAGTGTTGATCAACAAATTTCATACTATACTTCAAGTATTATCCAGTGGCTTTGCTGTCAAAATCGAATTGTTCCGTAGTTTTTGCTATGAAACTGCGGAAATGTTCGTTAAATTATATCCCTGGTATTGCATGCCAACTTCCATTCACAAGATTCTGATACACGGACCTCAAATTGTTGAATGGGCTCCACTTCCTATCGGGCAATTGTCAGAAGATGCTCAAGAAGCAAGAAATAAGGACATCAAACAATATAGAGAGCATTTTTCACGAAAATCTGAGAGGAGCAAAACAATGGAAGACATTTTTCATCGTATGATGATAACGTCGGACCCATATATTTCCAGTTTGGGTAAACAGTTGAAAAAACAAAGTAAAAGTTTTTCACCAGAAGCAAAACGAATGTTTCTCTGTACAGACGAGTCCGTAGAGGTTCATGGCGATGATTAGCGTACGGAAAACACAATTTGTGATTGAATTGAATAACAAATTTTTTTTTGTACATTATATACAACTATTTGTTTAAAATAAATGAGATTTATCTTGTAGAACAATGTACTTTTGATTTGACATTAAATGAGAATTTTCTTAATAAATATACGACTTAACAAATCAACGACCTCAAAAATCTCAATATCCTTCATAAGAGTCAGTTCTATCAATTTTTATACAATCGTCCGCCATTTTGTTTCCGCCATTTTGAATTTTACATTTTTCAGATCATTTTTGAAATCAAAGACCTCAAACACCTTACTATGTTTTTTGTAAGAGTCAGTTTTATCAATTTTTTATAAAAATAGTCTGCCATTTTGTGTCCGACATTTTTAATTTCTAATTTTCAACATCATTTATAAAATTCACAAATTCAATAAATCTATTATGCTTCAAAACAGTGCGGTACATCAGTTTTTTCTCAAAATTGTCCGCCATTTTGTATCCGCCATCTTTAATATTACATTTTTAAGATTATTTTCGAAATTGATGATTTCAATAACCCTAAAATGCTTAATAACAGTGATTTTCATCCATTTTTTCTTCAAATTGTCCGCCATCTTGTGTCCGCCATTTTGAATTATATATTTTTAACATTATTTCTGAAATCAAGAACCTCAAATAACAATATCTGCTCAATAACAATCCATTTCATCAATTTAACCTAATAATTGTCCGCCATGGCGCGCCATTTTGGGTCCGCCATTTTGTTTTTTCAAATGTTGAGGTCATTTTCGTAATCAGCGACACATACAACACATACTTCACAATATTTAATTTTGTTATCTAGTTTTGCCCTAAAATTCGGCATTTCCGACCACTGTGCGTCGTGCTATTGTGCTATTGTGGGGTGATGATGACCGATTAAGATGAGAAACAAAAAAAATTATTTCGTTCGGACAGCACCGCGCAGAGTACAGTTGAAAATTCAAACTCCGGGGAAAAAAAAAAAATCAAAAAGTTTTACCGATATGGCGAAACCGTAAACGATACATTCAGTATTTCTGTGTCTCTGTACCATCATGCCTAGTATTTGTATTTTAATTATTTTCTCATAACTAAAAAATTCTTTTTCTACTACACGGACATTGGTAAAAATGTGTAATAATAAAATTTGAAAGAAAAATCGAATTTCGTGTTCATTTTGAAATGTTTAATTTTTCCTCTAGATACGGGCGTGTTTATATTGTTTACGATTACAGCTCTTCCCCTGTATTCGATCGCGAATTCGTTTATAACAATAATTACTTGAACGTCTCAAATATTATGGTAAAAAGATAATAAACTGCGATTATGCGCGGTTTCATAAAAATCCAACATTCACGCGATCGATCTGCTCGGCAATCGCCGCGGTTCTTTCCGCCAAATATACCCGATTTAAACCGGTAAAAGTGTAAATCGCAACTCTGATTATTCTAATAATTTTATGTTGACATGTACGTGTTTGTGCGCCAATTGATCTCTTCGTCGTCCAAATCGCGGTTTGCAATAAATTTAAATTGTTTTTACGAAAACGTATTTTTAAAAAAAAAAAAAAAACTCATTGCCAAACAAATATTTAGACGTACTTATAGGTAAAAACAAATTTTTTTGAACACCGCGATTAAATATTTTGTTCTTTATTTTCAGGGCTCGAATCGGCAAAAACAAATATTGGAGAAACCCGAATACCAAGATAATTAGAAGAAATCGATTCGAGTACAACCGCGGTATGCACGTGATCACGAGCATAATTTAAACATGTACCTACACGTTCGATAATTATTGTAACGTGTCCTAACACTAAAATCAAATTACGTACCTACACTATGTACTGCGATATGCTTAAAAAAAAAAATTTGTTTCCGAAAAAAACGTTTATACTATCCGCATCTCTTTATTTTCTCATCATTGTAAGATCGGGTACCATATATACCTACCTACCCGTTAAAACATTTTTTAATATCATCGTATAATACATCTTCCTTGACATTTATTACTGAAAAAAACGTACGAAAAAAATACATAAACGCTTTTTTTTTTTGTTCGTGTACGGTATAATATTTGACGTTAGTCTGAATCGATAAATGTCTCTAAAACAAAAATCAAAAAGCACTCAAACTTTCATCCGAGGAGCAAACTCCATTATATTATTATATAATAAATATGTCGGTATACGTAATAATATTGTGGATTATTTTACAAAAGTGTAACATGACGTTACACCATAAAACGTCTTCTCAGCTTCCACGTGCGGTTGACGTATAATTTCATATCGTATACGTATCGATTTTGTGTACAGTAAAAATGAGAAGAAAATAATATGTCCTACACAGCGATACTTACTATAGAATCCGTCGTTGTTATTTTGCAATCATATTTTTTTAATTATAGGTACTTAGTTTTATGTATACGCATTTGATTTTTTGTAGATTCTGAGCGACTAGCGAGGAACGTATAGTTTATGTTTTTTTCTTCAGTCTACAAACTTTGGGTTGAAGGAGTGCTCCGATTTTTAAAATCAATGCCTCTAACGATTTGGTCAAGGTTTTTTATGGAAATTTTCTTACATTTTGAGTTCTACTCCAAAAACATAAAAACGTATCGAGATAATTGCTCGAAAAAAAAAAAAAAAAAAAACAAAAAGATTTATTTATATGTCTCGGTATAAAATACGATGAAAACGGTGTCACGCTATGGACTGTGAAGCGCACGTATTATTACTAGAGAAAAAACTGCAGATTGCATCATATTTTACACTTGTACAGTATTTTCTAACGTGAAAAAAAACCGTTTGTTTTGAAATTCATAATAAAAACAAGATATTATTGCGGTTTTAACATGATACCAAACATTTAACGAAATTGGGTTTTTTTTTTTTTAGTATTTCCTCGTACAATAAACAGCAGCTGCAGTACAACAACGCATACACGTACAATAACTAAATCGAAATACTTGAAGTATTTACGAACTTGAGTACCAGACACGTTTCGAACTGACTATAAAGTTTTCCAACCAATTTTAATCGTTCCGTGTGGTAAAATTTTCGTCAAGCCATTTTTATTAGTCATTTTCCAAAAATAAAACGTTCTACTACCGGTCGGAGTTTGATATTTTTTGTTAGGTAGCTAATTTTGCGCGACAGGTTCAATCATTTTCTCGTGATTTTAAAAAACTAATGATCGCAAAACATTTTTAACTGCTTCAACCGCGTTTCAACAGTATGAAAACACTAATCTCGTGTTACGCGATCTTTTCGCCCGTTGTTCTGCGGTTGCGGTGTGTGTTTTTTAAAAACTCAGTGTGTACGACGTAGTACTGTTTACTTAAGTAAGTTTTCTATACTGGTAGGGTATGCTCCCCGTTGTTTCACGAATCGCGTAAATTAAGCCGAGCACACTCGAAATCGCAGTTTTCGGATCAAATTTAATTGATAACTATACAATACGTTCGTATGATGGCACGCCAGCAGCATCCGACACAGTAACCCGCCAAGATCAGCGCGGCGACCTACTCCACCCGTTACACGCCATTAATTTCGTTTTGATTTTCTCGTCTCGTTGTAGCTTGCCGATTTTGCCGATTTATTTTCCTCGTCAATTTAATTTTATCGCACAAAATAACGTTGCATACACATTGCAACGTCTTCAGCGATTCCAGAATCCGAACCAATTTCGTCAAGGCGTATATAACGTACAGGAACACGCGGCGTATAGATAGTTTGCCAACATCGCTTATACTCTCGACACGAATTGATTACATTATAATAATGTTACGTTAACGTCGGCGTTTTCCCGACAAAACGGAAAAAAGTTACCCGGTAAACCTACCGTTGAAGTGCCGCGCTAATATAATAATAATAATATAATACTATAACTTTCATACGATATTTACGAACGGGAAAAGTTTTGAAAAAAGCCGGGATCACTGTGCAAGTCGCACGGGTAGTTTGACGGAGTAGCTAGTACTGGGTACTGGGTGGGTCTCTGGTTTGGAGGAAATGGTTGTGGTGTCTAAACGCGTTACTCAACATCTGAAAGCGATGATAGATCGTAGAAAAAAAAATGCCGAGCGGTCTCAGTTTTCTATAGCATACGTCCTGGTAAATTTGTCGAGAAGTTCAATACGCCCCCCCCCCCCACTAAACGCGACAATTTTCGAGAACACGAGTTTTATCAAACTCGTGTTTTATCTATTTTAGTATCGTGTAAAAGTTTGAGCCAGTTCGGATCAACGTTTATGGGATGTTATGGCGCGAAAAAAATCAAATCGACGCGTGAAAAAGTTCAACTATTTTATCGCTCACGCGGCAAATCTCTGGGAATCGATGAATTCCATACCTACCCAGCTAATGCTGATTAAAACCACCCGGACAAGTGCCAAAACATCGTAACGTTTCGAAATTTCGTACGAATTCAATTTTTATTCGCATCACGTTTCTACGTTTTTCTAACCGTTCGTCGTCAATTATTTTCAAATGTCAATCAACAGCTAGCTAGCACACCACTCTGTGTACCAAAATATTCCCGCGTCGTATTGACGCGCTGTTAGAAACGTTGTTTTAAGATCGTTTCACTCGGCGTGCGATTTTAAACACCGTCCTTTTCGCCGTTCGGATCGTGCCGAGACAATACAATTACAGCTTTAGAAAAAGGGCAACGGATCCAACGGGGGGAATCGAGAAACGCGGCGAAAAACGTTTATCGCGGGTATGACGGGGGCCAACGCGCGGTTTTGCATTACACTCGTCGAATCGCGGAGACCTTCGCGGAGGTAAAAAAAACATTTTTTTTTTTTTTTTTCATACGACGCTTTCTTGAATTCGCTCGAGAGCGATTTAACGACAAGGGGATTTTACGAGAGTATACGATTTTATACGAAAACCCGTACGCGCCGGTAACGCGACACGTCGTACGCAACACTTCTCGTCGTCCGTATTTCGAACGAGCGGACAGGACGAAAACGTTGCCGTTTTGTGTGATCTTTTTTCGGATCGCGCATTTCTTTCCGCGCCGCTTCGACGTGGCCGCCAACGACGACGCTGGGTTAAAAAAAACGTACAACTACTGGCGACCGAAGTAAATCTCGCAGGTCGTCCACTAAAAATTTATCCCGATTTTTTAGCTTTGCCCACTATAGAACGCGGCCCAAACGAGATACCGAGGCGGCACAGTCGCAGACACCTCGCGTAGCGCCGAATATTATTATTAGCTCTGCGCACGAACGAAGCGATTTGAAAACGGTTACTTATACAAAACTCGTGCGACTACAACGACGACGACGAGATTCGCGCACAGCCGGTTTCGCGATAATAATTTTTTCGAACGATCGTTCGCTGCCGTCCAAAAACGACGAGACGGACAAACCGCGGCCACTTTTTGAAAATACGACCGACCGGCCGCGTAGTCGCGCTGCTACACTGTCGCCGTTCTTTTTTCTTATACTTTTCCCGTCTCGTTTTAACGAAGGATAACTACTGTGTGTGTGTGTGTGAGAAAAAGAGAAAAAAATCGATAATTTTCGCGACTCGGAGGAGTACTCGAACGCAATAAGAAGAGTCGTAGTCGAGTGGAATCGTCTCTCACCCGTCACGGTCCATCCTTTGCGCTTTCCGTTCGGACACCGTGTTGGGGTTTTTATTAGTTTGTGCGAGCACCCGCGCAGGCGAGAACGGCGGGCCGGGAGCGTGCCGAAAACAATACATAAACGAGCACCGAAAATGGCCACGCGCGCGGGAAATTTCTCCGATCACGGGACGTCGTCGCTGCGTGACGACGTGGGAAATAATATTGTAACATAATAATATGTAACACGCGAATCACGGAAACGATCGTCGCTGCTCGTCATACAGTCGTCGTTGAAAACTCTTCGAAACAAAACCAACAGATCGTTCGTAAATGCGTGTAGTTTTTTCGTCGTATTTTTTTCAACTGCCGTTCCGAAATCATACTGTACACAACGCGGTGGTAGTCTGTGTACGACCGTTTGAGAGAACAGTGTCCACACGCCGTCGTCGATATTTTTTTATTAGACATTTTTATTGACAACGTAAGACCTACAAATATATGTGTGTGTGTATAACTTGAAGCGATTTTAAAAACGAGAGTGCGAAATTTTCGCGGTTATGTATCGTCACGTAAAAAAACTCTCGGTTTCTATATAGTCTCGAAACTTGATTTCCGGACAGCGCGCGATACTTTCCTGTTCGTTCGTTGTGCGGTCGCAAAACTGTACGGCTTTATACGAGTACGCGAGTACGTATACTTTGAACACGGAAAATAATCGCGTCGCGCAAAAAAATTATGAAAGATCGCTTTAGAAAGCACTGAAAAGTATCGAAAGAAGAACAAAAAATCGGTTCCGCGAAAACGTTTTGTTATCCGCGCTCATTACACACGAGAGATTTTCAATAAACGCGTAAACAAACCGATTCGACAACGCGTATAAATCCCGTTTCGGACAATCGTCGCAGACCACCTGAGTTCCTGTACTCGTTTTATTTACAAATACCTGCAGGGCAACCACTTTCACGGTTCACGCTCGCAATAATATTCATCGTGTAACACGAATTCGTCGAATTCCGAATTTATTATTTTTGCATAAATTTAAACGTATCGTATGTAATTTGTTGTAGTGCATTGTCAAGTTTTGACTGAGTGTTCTAAGACCGGTATGTTTACGATGTTTCCAATATTGTTTCGACTGTCGCGGCAAAACAAAATATTTCTCCACAATCGACGTTTCGGTTTAAAAGTTAGTTTAAGGTGGACGATAAAAAGTAAAGGGCCCTTTTCCTTCGGGTACAGAGTAGGTAGATAATTCACGAAAAGTACAAATAACAAATCGTTACGTGACGACAGCTTACGGTGCGACGAAAAAACAAACACGAGAAGAACGCGTATATATATATTATTTACTTGAAACGTAATTTAAATAATAATCATAATAAATCTTCAAAACACAGGGTGAAGGAAAAGGAACTGCTGCAGTGGTGAGAAGCCGGCTGTCGTCGCGCCGATAAACGTAACATTGCAGTCGTATTACCTACATTACATTGCATTGGGCGTAAACGGCTGTTAAACATCATGATGTTACGACGTATTATAGGTAATATTATTATTTCGGTGATATATCGCAGATTGCGTTTTCTATTATTTTTTCAAACGATCGTTTCGATTTCACACTACTGTGGTAAAACAAAAAGCATCTCGGTGCGATAACGGCGGAACGATCGGTCGTTTTTGGTGGTTTTTTTTACACGCACTTGACGAAAACCTGGTTCGTGTTTCTGCGTGCTGTCGGTCAATGTTTGGACGCGATGACCAATCGTTGTAACGAACCGTAGTTATAATAATCCGTTTTGAAATGTTGTTTTTCTTTTCTCGGATACATTTTCGTTTCCGACACGTGCTATGCGCGCTCGTATTGAAACATTTTTTACGCGATTTTCTCGGTTATGTTGATTTTTTTTCAATATTTTCCAACTGTTTTTGACGATCCTACACACGTGTATTTCATTCACTTTGCGAACTAACCGTACGCGTATCCAAACAGCGTTAAAACGACGTTTCGTTCTAACTATTATTGCGTTAAATAAATTTTTGTCTTTTAAAAAAAAAACAACGAGATACATCGAACAAAAACAACACGGTTGTCGCGGCGATATTAAATATAGCAAAAACGTTTGAAACACAGTCGTATTTGGAAGGGACAAGATTTTGACTATAGAATACTGCCTCGTTTGTATACGAAAGCAATAATAACTGTATTTCTGCGTGCCAAACACAATTTCGATCAGAATAACCACCATTTGAAATTGACAACACCTTTGCAAACTTGTTTGACAAACGATTTTAATGTACGTAAAATAACTTGTTGACTCTCGTGGACCCTGTGTTCGCCTGAATACCGATTCGGCCAGAACTCGAACTTGGGGCAGTACTCGCCCCCAGACGAGATAACGTTTTTACGTGAAAGGGGTGGGCTCGTCGGGATGACCTCGAAATCAATATTAAAAGGTTCGAAGGGGTCTACTGGGAAAAAAATTATTTTTGTAAACGATATTTTTGTAGTTACGATAAAAATCGAGAAAGCAAAGTATGATTTTCACTCCGAATTCATTAACAGGTGTACCTAACCGTAGTGATATGTTAACGTTTTACGTTTGATGAATTTGAAAAAAAAAAAAAATGCACGTGTATTAAATTGATTCGAGTCGATAAAATAACACAGGACATAATTGAGTACCGAAAAATTATGTCTTTAAGCTTAAAACGTCCAGAAAATATTCTAAATTTCTATAGGTAGTGTAAAGGCCGACTTTTTGAGAAACGTTATTTTAAATGTATCGCTAAAGTACGTCTTATTCGGCTTATAGAATGATATGTTTTTTTTTTTTCAATCATACACATAGGTTTTTGCTCGCTCGGCGTTTGAACGCTTTAGTCGTGCAACGGCAACGTGGCAATAATGCGGAATTCTTCGGTTTGTCGCGTGCTAAAACGATTAATCATCGAAATAACTGTAACGGGCAGCTCTGCGTATAAGTTAGTTTAGGTTAGCTGCGTTGAAATAATAATAATAATAATAATTAACGTATTATTCTGGCACGATCCACAAAAACAATATGATGTACGTTATAATAATATCCAGGGAACGCATTCTAAAACTATTTTTCACTCTTTTCAGTGTCGATAACTTTTTGTACAATTTAAAGTCGACGAAAATAGTACGTTTCGTTCCACGTTTTCAAACAAATTGTACCACGGGTACGTTTTTCTGGAATTTTTTGTATCCCATAATAATATTCACGTATAACTTATTTTATGCGATTTATTATAATATATTAATATCTTTTGGAATGTAGCACCTAGGTCCTAGACTATCATTATTTTATGATCAGAACTGCCGTCGTGCCTCTCCGATCCCGTCGTATTTTCCGGACTGATACTACTGATGTTGCGTTTAAATTTCAAGTCGAAAAACCGAAAATTAACCCATATTTACGAATGAAAAACCTCAAAATCTAAAAATGGCCTAAAATTAAATAAAACTTTTTGAACATTCTTTTTGAAGTAGTATGTAGTACAAATAGATACATTAATGTCTAAAATTTCAAGACTCCTCGGTGGTTATTTTTGCAAATTGTGGAGATATAACTCTGTACACGCGTTATTAAAGACGAAATGCCGTTGAAAAACGAAATCGAAAAACGATTTCTTTCTCTAAAGTACCATCTTGAACCGGTTCGCCGAAAGAAAACGTACTGTTTGTAGAAATTGGTGCTCTCTTTCTGGTAGAAATTTTGTTAACAGTATAAAAAAAAAAAAAAAAGAGATTTAAAAAAATAATAAACAATTCTTTGTGAAACCACAACCTAACCATCTAGCTGACGCTCATCAAAAAGTCATTTCACGTATACGCGTTATGGACGTAATAGTCGGACGCCGACCAATCGGTGGGAGTGGCCTGTCGCGCGCTGATGAGACGCCAAAACACGTCCTACCAATATTTAACAGCGCGTTCCCTCTTAGCGTTACGACTATTATCATTATTTTACAGACGCATAATTTACGATGTTTAGAGCTGAGCTTGTGACGGTGGTAGAGAGCTGCTATATTATAACGAATCTATTTGATATGGATGCGTTGAAAGCATTGTTAAATGATTATAGCAATTATAGCCAAATAGATAAAGAAGCCCTTGCAGTAATATTTCTAGTTGAAAAATTGAATCGTTATTTATGGGTCATTAAATTTAAACTATAAAGTGACTGTAAGCCTTTAGTATCAGTATATTTGGTTCTAAAAAGGGGTTACCTCTATCCGCTTACAGAAAGTAGGCTCCACGGATATGCTGTTATACGAACGGGTTATAATTTTGAAATGAGTTTTATAATTTCTGAAAAAAATTAAGCTGATATTCGATTTTTTTAATATGAATATACAACAATATAGTTCGACAATTTAACAATGTACACATACGAACATACACCATATCTTTAAAAAAAAAACACACAAAAACGGCTCGCGTTCGTTTGAATACAATTTTTTTGCTAACCGGTCGGATAAATTTCATTTCATTTTTTTCGCGCGACGTTGCGGAATCGAAATCAGAAAACGCGCACTTTAAATTCAATTCAAATGCGGTTCAAAAACGGCTGCAAGTATAATTAAAAAATAATCACCCCCGCACAGCTGCCTGCCGATGGACAGAAATACGCTTCATCGAGTCAACAAGGAAATATGGTTCGATTTGTTTGTCGATTTCGCAATTGAATCGAATTCTGTCGAGTAAAAATCGTATTACCGGGCTCGTATTGTTTATGTCGGAACTAATAGCAGCGAGTTGATCGATTGTTGCCCCTTTGGCTTATTGTTTACGATACTAAACATGGAAAAAAAGTGGTTTTTCAAAATGTATATACGAGTACTGCAGTCTCGTGTCATACACAAAATATGTATAGCTTGTTTTAATTATAATTTGAAACGTTACATCTGAAAATGGAAATCGTTTATTTATTTTAGATAAAAACAGACGTATGCTCAGTTGAAAATTGTTTTTTTTTTTTTTTTGCCTCGTAATCGATACGTAACTATACGTTTTTTACAATACAAGAAAATGTTGTTACGAACTGCAAAATATAATAATAATATGAAAACTATGTGATACGTTTAATATTGATCGACGAGAGTGACTAAGTTTCGTAAGGGGTTGTGCACCGAACCGTCCCCTCATCACGTCGACTTCCCCAAAACGACAAAATAAAAAGCGGATTAATTTTTATCTATCCGGATCCGAAACTATTCGTCCAAAATATAAAACGCGATGAATCGTGTTTAACTATTTTTGGCAAAAGTAAACCTTAATTGCTTAAAAAAAAAATAATTGTTATTCATTATATTCGTAAATTGTTTCTATTATATTTCATCCGGACAGATATGTATTTTTCATAATACTTTTAAAGATTAAACTTGTGTTTTTTATCCTCGTCTTTATCTACTATATGGATGCAAGTAAATCTATTTTTATCTTAACCGTAATAATTTTTTTGTTATCTAAACTCGATCGTGGCCATTCCGCCGAACCTTTTTATAACACACATTAAGAATTTTATGGTAAGTTATATAAATCTTGACTTTTAACTTGACGGAATACTTAAAATTTCAAACTATAACCTAACTTTACACATAACTTATTTCCGCTTTAATTTACTGAACGTATAATTTATTTTTGTAAACGTTTCAATTGGGTTATTTTGGTTAGTCTATTTCGGTTTTCTGCAGCCAAGGGACAAGCAATCTTAGCGATAAAAAAAATCTGTATAAAAATTTATAACGTTTGTATATTTATTATTATTAATTATGCTTTATATTTGTTTATTCGTTTACTAAATCAACTTTAAATGAGTTTGTCAAAACGTATTGTTCATTGTATAATATGTATCAGCTCTTAATTCGATAAACATTTTCAGCTGATAATTCGGTTGAACATCGAGTTGGACAAAAATCATTAAAGATTAAGGGAGAGCGATCTAAAGTGAGACATGGTCAACAATGAAACAAATTAAATAACTTAAAAACGAATTTAGGATAAAAAAAGATTTTTGGAGTCTATAATTTTTTTATATGCCATTTAGCTGTATGTCTTATTGTAGAAAAAAAATATATCCGCCCTCCAAATCGACGGAAAAGTAACCGAGCTGCTCGCCACGGTAAAGCTCGCGTTTCTCGGGAAAACGTTCGCGGAAACACTAGGATTTAACGAACAATACCGCCAACGAATACGTTTTATATACGTGGTCGGGATGCGCGTGTATTTAAGGCGTTTAAGACCGTGTAACAATAGCCGAAATTGTTCGACGAGAGATGACGCGCGCACGCCAGTCGATCAGGACTTACGAGAAACCATTTCCGAGGTTACGAATTAATGCTTCAAGTGTAATTTTCGCATTAAAACGTTCATCCGGAGACCCGAAAAAGTATAGGTGAACGAAAGTAAACTCGTCATTGTCAAATTCCTCTTTACGCTAAGACTTTATTCTCACGACCTCAAACTATTTCGTTCTACGTGCATCTTGCTGTATCGGCGGTGGTATTATATCACACCATTTTATGCGTGTATAGAATTAATCTTTCTCTCACTATTCAAACACGTACACATTTTTACCTACTCGAGCCGACAAATTTTAATGCATCGAAAATTCGCGTTCGCGCGAATTTGAGGTAAAACTCGACCGAATACTCGTATACTTTTCGGTATATTGTAATCATCATACGTTGTAACGGTCGTATACTGCAAAAACCCTAATCGTGTGTACTGCCGAGTACCTAACATGTTGTATTGTTCAACCGAAAACGATTGTTGTAAATAATAACGGTGTATATTTTTGGGGTAAAACGGAAGATTTATCGTGACGTACGCACAGCATCCATCATATTATTTTCGTATTTGTACAAAAAACAATTACTAAATCGTCCGACTTTGCTGTCATAACGATCGGTTTTTAATTAATTTTGCAGCGGTTGAGAGCCTGCATGACCGGGGGAAGGGCGGCGGCCGGGGGAAGGTGAAAGGGCCACCTTTCACGAAAACCTCTTCAAAAATAGAAAATTATTCACCTTTTACGTTGTACGTGCTCACGGTTGTATAGCGAGATTCGAAAAAGATGAAAAAAAAAACGCTTTCTTACGCCTTCTTAAAACGAATTTAGGCAAATAGTTTTTCGTGTATAAAAACTGTGTTTTATTTCCACCGAATCTATATAGGTATAGCAAACGGTGATATTGCAAAACGTCTTATAATCACGTGATCTATATTAGACAAACAAACACGGAGGTCTTTTTAAAATAAATCACGTTTACCTCTATATAGTAAACTCCGATATATTTTATTTTGCAGTTCACAATATTATTCAAGGCATCAAAGAGTTAAAATATGATAACTTATGTTAATTTTTACCTTTTTCAATTTAACGGACTACTAGAAATTTAAAATTAACTTTCATTTCAATCCATAACTACGAGAAATGACAAATTCAAAAGTGATTGTTCTAATATTTCACACAAAATCGATTACGATCATTCGTGTACGTTTGTTTTTTCCTACCCAACGATTTGATACTGTATTTCTGTAACGAATTCCCAACACGGAGACGGTGAACATTGCAAACTTCTTTTGTTGTCGTTAACCGAGTTCCAGAAGTATATAATAGAATTTAACATATAATATTTAATTATTTGTAAGTTTGCGGCTTTTCGTGAAAAAGTGTCAATTGATAATTCAGTTTGATTCGGTAAAAGTTATAAACGGTAAATACTATGATTTGACCAGTTTCCGAATCTTTTTCTAAAACTCTGAACTGCTGCACGGATATTCTTCGAGAAACGTAAGACGTTTTTTTTTTTTAATCTCAAGCAGACACGGCGCAAAAGGGAGGAGGGAAGTGCGGAACAATATTTTAATATCGAGAAAAAATTGTAAAATAATAATTTTTTAGCGTTTTATACTCAATTTTTGCTTAGGACGAGAAATGATTTTTAATCGTAAACATTTTCGTTGTTTCAATGCGTTTGGCCGGCGTAGATAAATGCACCGCTTTGTATATTATAATATTATACTACTTTGATAATAATATTCAGGTCGGCAGTAAATTATGAATTTCTAACAGTTTTAATAAAAGATTGTATGTTCGTACTGCAAAATTATAGGCGACTTTAATCAAGTTTTGATTATCTACAATACAGTGTTTGATTATTGATTGAAATACGCGTCAGCCGTTTACTCGAAACGATTTTCCGTTTTAACAGGTCACGCACCCCGTAAAACAGATCTAAAACCAAACAATATTGATACTGGTGAAATGGAGCTGAAAATAAATATCGCATAAGATACTTTCGGTAAAAACTTTCCTGAAACCCGAGTAATAATAATAAAATAGACGAACCTGATCTCAACCAACATTTTCGTCGTGACGTAGTTAATATTTTAAAGTAGGCACCAACTCGTGAATAACTTATGGCCTTAATACCCGCACTGAGTGTCTTTGCAATCTTTCAAACGATTCACTATACCTACTTACTTCGTATCCGACCGCGTTAATGATATTTTATACATTTATTCAGAGTCGGCGCGAGACGTGACAACCGCGTTAACATCGTCCACACGACGACCCTCCAGTAAAGTGTTTTTTGAAAATTGGGCGACGGCTTTTAACAAAATATTCCGAGCGTGCAGTGAATCGCATAATAACTCCGCGATTCGTTCGTATTGTAATCTCTGTCTAATGTAGATAATATATAGTCGGACAGAAACGATATATACCGCTTGTAAGAAGACTTTTTTTAAATGTTAATTATGGTTTTTTTTTTTTTTTTCATAGTTGTAATTTTTTTACATTCGGTTCTTTGGCTGCGGTTCGCAGAGAAGAAAAAAACGTTAAACGATCGATTGACTCGATCGAATCGCGTTATACTCCGATTATACACAGATTACTCGCGCACTCTATGCAAAACGAAAATACGTGAAAGCTTGTGTACGCGCTAATTATACACGTACACACAAACAGCTGCAGTGTTGTCGAAAACAATTTTCAATTTCCCGAGGTCCGGAAAAATTCGCCAGAGTTTTATCGACGCGGAGAATTTAATAAGACACGTGCGACGGTCGATAATAATGTTTGGCGCTTCTAAATACCGGCGATAGTATAATAATATACGTACTGCCTGGGAGCAGAAAGAAAAAGAGCCCAAAGTGTATGCGACATAAACGCGCCGGACGGCTGCCGTAAAAGCCGACGTGTATAATTCTTTAATAAAGAATGGGAAGAAGAAAGAAAAAAAAGTCTTTTCTACGACCCCGGGAACAAGTGCACAGAGTTAATGGACGTCGGAGCAGACGGCCACGGGTTGAAAAAACATATTATTCTACACAATACGGATATTTATACTTTTTTTTACACGATATATTGTACGTATTTACATTGACACATTGATTGTTGTGAAAATTATAAGGGTTTTGCTGAAGGGAAACTGCATGATCAACCTAAAAAAAAAGCCCGCCAACACTTAAATTACATATTTTTTTATAATCAGAATAACAAAAACTGTTTGTTTTTTTGTGATAACCGTCAGGGCTTCACTGCCCAACGTCCTCTCTCTTACCCACTAACCCACCCATGTATATATGAGACATCCACCAGTGGTGTCGCCAAAAATTCGTTGACAATTCCAAATGAGTATTTATTTTGTTTTTATTTTTTTCTGCCACTGAATTTTCGGGTGTACTCGTATATACTTTTATATCTACCAGGCAAATGTAAATCCGAACTGCGGGGGCAAACGAAAATGGAAAACAACTAAATTTCGGAGTGTTGTTCAATCGTATTTGTATTTCAATAATAAACGACCGCGGTGTTACAACCTCGGTGTTGCGAGACTTTTCTATACTCAATAATATAATATGTCTATACCTATAGAATATCTGTCATTTATCTAGATAAATCGTCAAGATGATTTGGAACGAAAATTTCATGCAATGTGTATCTGAGCATCACATCCGAGATGAAAAAAATCGTTGTCTGTTTTGAAAATATTTCAACAATTATATTTGGATTTTTTTAGGTACAAATAACAATTTTAATAGTTTTTCGCTTTTATTTTGAATTGATCTATTATTCCGAATAATAAAAAAAAAAACAAAAATTTTAAATAATTGCAATTTTTTTTTTTTTAAATAATTTCTAAATAATTATTAAGTACTTTTACCGTATTCTTACACGATTTTTTATGCGAAATCCGGACAGTCGACTTTCATTGTAATTCAAACAATAATAACAATATGTACCTTCCTATCAAATATCTTTACAAAAAAAAAAAAAAAATTCCTTTCAAATTTATTTTGATTTGTTTTCGTTAAAATGAATAGTTATAGTGAATAGTACCTACAACATAGCTTTAAACATACTGATGTTAATGTATTTTTAAAACACGCGTATAAAGCTGACAGCGGTCCGGTCGCTATTTTTTTTTTTTTTTTCGAACAATAAAGTTTGAAAACTTTTCAAACGATTATTTTTGTTCTGCACTTGGTACGATTACATTACTGCAGGTATCTAAATCATGCTTTTAAAAGCGATTTGCGTTAATTGTTAGAAAAACGTTTTTTATTTTTTCTAGTTTGCATTAACTTAAGCATTGTTTCTACTATCATCGAGCACGTATCAAATACATTTACGATGTGTGTTATACAAGTATATATTGTATTGTTTTCCTTCTCATTGTTTTTTTTTTTTTTTTTTTTTTACCATCAAGTCGATTAACAGTTTTCGTATACGTCGGTGAAAAAGCGTTTTCCATTAATCGATATTTTATTTTAAATTGAACTTTTCCATTTACAGAGCACGTTTCAGGGCAAACCATTACACAAAGAAAACGCTTTTACAAAGACATTATTCTTATGATAAAACTCAACGGATACATTATTTACGAAAAAACGTTTATGTGCTGTTTACCGCGCATGTTGCAACCGGCACATCTAAAAACAGTAGAACATTTTAAAAATCAAACAGAAATACAGTTACAGCAATCGCATACAATTTCGCGTTGATTTTAATTGATTTTAAAAATGACGGATTATTAGACAGTGTAAGGGTCAAGCACTATGGGTACATTAAGTATTTTGATTCAAATATCCCAATGTTGGTCACTTATTTTTTTAAATCGTAAAATTAAGTTATTTTTCTTTTTTGTTACATAAAACAAAATTTAAAAATAAAACACAGCAAAAGAAACAAACTTACATGCTCAAAAGTGCGATTAATTTTGTTTTTATAACGTTGTATTACAGTTTAGTCGAGTGGAGAAAAAAATCACTAAATTTTTTCAGTATACCTACTGTAAACTTAAACTACCATAAAATAAATTTAAATAAAATAAAATGTATAATCCGTGAAATAAATTTTATTTTCAATCGAATTCCTTACAAAACATTTCAATGGACTTCAACGTTGACGTGACTGAACACGTTTAATTCATTAAAGTGAATATTACATTTTATTATCAATTATGCCCCTCGCGAATCTCTAGAAATCGTAATTTTTTTTTTTTTCTTCTCTCATCCGACAAATGGGAAAAATCAACGTAAAAAATTTGTGAAATCAAATCGTTTAGTTCACTGTAATTTCAGTGTAAGCGTGTGACTGAATTTGGGGAACGGTGAATACTTTTTTAGCTCCAGCTGTGGTCGAATTGAAACCACGATAAAACGAGTATATAGGTATATTGTCCTACTTTTATTCTAAAATGGCTATCGTGTATCGTAATTGTTCTAAAGTATAAATTCCCAAAGGTACAGGACAGTAACTATATAGAGTAGTTAACAAAAGACAAGCTGTTTATCCGAACAGTCTCGTTATATATTTTAAACGTATTGTTTTAAGAAAATCGACTTGATTAGTTTAAACGGCCAATATGACGTGGTCACAAGTTGAATACGATAATGTATAATGTAAAATTTGTTGAAATTTGTTGTATTGTTCAATCGAGTTGACTATTTTTTTTTCTCTTCTCGCACGAAGGATTATTTTATATTTGTACAGGGTCGATTCCAATGCCCTCTACAATAACCGTTATGAAAAATTGTCTTTTGATACTTAACTATTTTAATATGTACTATTTAAATAGTTTTGTTAACTTTTGTCTGAACTGAAGTCGATTTCGTTCCTTCGATTTAACTTGACATAGTGAAGTTTAATTTGTTTTATTGACTGCAGTATGGTAACCAATTATATAGTCAAGTCATCAACAGTCCGTACGCTTTGACGCCAATGTTTCCTCCCAGCACGCCCTTTTCCCCTTACTTAATAATTTTGTACGTGCTACACTCGGGGCGTCCCGTCGACGGGGGTAAGTCCATTAGTTAATGGGAATGTGCCGCGTCCGTACTACTCATCTTTCAAGCGATCGTGTTCATCACGATCGCGCGAGAACGCCGAGTCGCGGCTAATTAAATAGTAATTTGCATAAGACGAATTTTTTCGTTTTTTCTCAGAGCTAACGACGTATTTTTTCAACCCCGAACCGAATTCTAATGGTTTTACGGAGATTTCGTTTTATCGCCCACATTTTATAGTGCAAAATGGAAAACAAAATTAAAAAATTTTTAAATACGACAAGTCTACGTTGAAAGTATAATAATACACGACACTGTTGTTTGACGCTTTGTTTATACGCCGATACGTCGACGGAAATAATTGGGTAGAAACGCTAAGAAAACTCTCAAGCTACGAGTATAAACGTTTGGCGCACTAAACCAAAACACAGTTTTGGTGTGAATTCTATCGACCCGTTTTGATAACTGTAATCCTGCACTCTTCTCGTTCGTTCGCGCGCGGTTCTCGACTTACGAGCGTCGAAAACCTTCCCGGACGGAATTTATGTCACCAACATCATCTCCCTCGTCCCCCCGCCACCCTTTTGCCGCGACACCCCTCGGGCGGTCCATTCGTCACTGTCGCTCTCGACAATTAAACGGCCGCAAAGTCGAGTGGTTTTGCGGGTCGTCAACAGAGTTGGGATTTATATCCGTAGAAAAGAATTTCACCCATCTTTGTCCCCTATCTAGACGAATTGTGGCGAGGCACGTAAACAATTTTATGTTAGATGAAAATAACCTAATCGTATTTTTCACGCTTTAGATTTTGTTTGTTAAAAAATCAAACGCGTCTGACTGGAGAAAATTTCGAAAAGTTTTTAAACGTAAAAATTACAATTTTCAATTACGCGGACAAACTGAAGAATAAAAAGATTAAAGAGAAAATTCAGATAAGAATTTAAGTAATTCATCGCGTGGAGCCAAAGCTGCTGTATTATTTAAGCTCCACTCCACTCATAATCCAATCAAACTAATTGGTTTACGTTATCCGTAAACGTTTGTAGGCTTTTCCGAACAAAATCTGAAAATCTTAATCCTCCGTTTTCGGAAGTAATCGATGAGAGACGGGAACCGAGTTTCTTTAAAATATAATGAAAATTTAAAAAAAAAAAAAAAATCTAACACACCACCACCAATCCCGGTCATCGATTTGATCACAAAAGCTATTATATATTATGTTGTTTTTGACTACATACCACAGCATCTACCAGTATCGTTATAACGTAAGCGAGTCGTTCCTATTATACATATACAAGTTCTTGAAACTAATAAGTACGAGTGAATTCTATTGATTTTTTTGATCATAATGCAGAAAATACATTTTTTAAATTACCGTTTTGTAAACGCGACCAATTTGTCGCCCGTAATACCGTAAACTATTCTTCCGTTAACTATAATATGATTTTACGTTAATTTTACGAACTAGTTGCAAGGTTGGTCAAAAACATTAAAGCGTCACACGTTATTGAAAGTCAGTGGCGGACCCGCGGTATTGAAAAAAACGAAAAACGATGATCAATTTTATCTCGTTACGCGGTGGTATCCTTTCTCACGTGTTTCCGGTGTGTGTGTTCCAATCAATATTTCTAGACCGTTAAAAATGCGAACGAAATTCGATGACCAGGGATGACAGTGAAAAAACATTTTGACAAAAAAATTAAAACCGACTTGAAAAAAAAATATAAAATAATTTTTGAATCGGTGCCGCCATCCAACATTTTTTTTTTTTTTTTTTATTATTCTATTGGTTGGACGACACAGACATAAATAAAAAAATTTATCATTTTTTACATTTAGCGCGATTTTGTTTTTTTCTTATTTCATTGTTTTTTTTTTTTTTTTAGTGGAATATTATTACTTCTGTGTTCACATAACTAACACCGTGTCATTCGCAACTCAGAACAGTTCTTTGGTACAGTAACATATTTATCGTAACGATATCGTGACGTCGCCATAACGGTATCGTCTGTATAATTTTGTGGGTTTTTGTTAAATTTTTCGACAAGTATTGAAACGATCCCGATAAAATTGATACGGGACCACTTCTGAAGACACTGGGACGGACCACCAATTAAACAAGAAGAGAATCGTCGGAAAAAAAATACTGGGTGCCGAACATAGAACATCTGTTCTTGAACCTTTTTTTGAAGTCGGTCAAAAATATTACGATATAGGCGTGGCCGTCCGGGCGTCCGCGGCGCGGAGAGGACCTCACGAGATTGCGATGCGACGCCATTAATCACTCGGTGGCACCGTAGAAGGGAAAGGTGCTTCGCCGCCACCCGTTCGTTCATTTTTCTCCCTCGCCATCCGAAGGATTCGCTCGTAGAGAGCTGCTATAAAATAATAGGTGTAGAGAGGTTTTCGGGTCGATCGGCGGTATAGGAATGTTGTGGAAAAATAATCGGGCGCAGACGCGTCGTCGAATAATCGATGAAAAATCGGACTTGACTCATAAAACCGTAACTACGTTTAGTGACGGTTTAACGGAGTGACGAACAATTTGAAGCGTACTGCAACGAAAATATTAAAAACTCAAATTATACGTCATTTCGCGTTAAGTTCAAAAAAATATTTTTAATTTTTTCGCACAACGAATCTCACGGAACTTTACACAACGACCGACGTTCTGTTTATCACACGCAGTAAAAACCCTTTTTCACACAAAGCATTTTGCTAACTTAAACGTAATGTAAACGATAAGTTTTTCGCGTGAAAAAATCACGAACACATGAGTAGTTTTTAAAAATAACAAACGAAATAATCAAATTACACACTACGAGAAACGAATGTAAGTAACACACTTGCAGACAGTTTGATTGAAAATGTACGTGGTGCGCACTTGTTTGTAAAAAATGATTTCTCCAACACTGTTTACTCTACTACTACTAATAATACTACGCGTCAAAGCTTAGCGACACGTTATTTTTATCTAAATTTAAAAGTTCTGGCCGTTTGAATATTCTGAAATTCGTTACAGTATCTTAGACATACGAGTATAATATTACACGTACGGATTATGTTTTCTTACTCGATACGAGTTCAACGTTTCCGTACGCGTGACGATGTAGCGACGGTGAAATATTTTCTTTTCGCCACACACCACTAATCTGTCGTTCCTGCAGGAATAACCCCTAGTTTTATTTTTCGTGAAATCGACTGCCCTTAATTTTCCGTTTCGAGCACCAAAGAAGTAGTAACATTCTGAATTCGTTTATTATTATTATTATTATTGCATATGACGTATCGGTCCAAATGGTAACAAAGTTATTAAGTTATAGTAATACTAATAATAGATAGTTAAAATATAAAATGTGTTAATAAATAAAAAAGTATACAAAAAAAAAATAAAATAATAATAATAATAATAATAAAAATAAATAAATAAATATGTGTAAATAAAAATAAATAAATAAATAAATAAAAAAGTTATCACAGTATAAATGTTTTAGTAATAAATAAGTTACAAATTTATAAGCGTACAGCAAGTTTCTCGAGCCAGTTCACTGCATCTGGGCCACACTCGTGCAATTTTACCAGCCCGTCTTTGAATTTTGTGAGCGTGCATGTCTCCACGATGTGGTTGATTTTCTGGATCTCCCCACACTCGCAAAGTGGTGAATCGACCATGCCCCATTTATGCAGTAGGTAGTTGCACCTTCCCTGCCCGGTTCTAATCCGATTAAGAGTTGTCCATTGTGCCCTTTTAAGATCCCATCCAGGTACTTTTATAAATGGTTCTTTGATCAGGTCTTTGTTACGAATCTCTATCTGACTCCATCGTCTTTTTCATAGGCACTCTGTAGTTTCGTTGTTTGCTTCTATTTGCCATATGGGGGCTCTAGACTTTAAACGTAGTGGTGGGTGCTCAAGTATGTCCTTATTGAGTGGTAATTTGGGTAGGCTCTTAATTTTTTCTAGCATGTTTTTTGTGTGGATTAGCCTTCTTAGGTCTGGAGGGGCTATGTTGGATAGTACAGGCAACCATTCTGTTTGAGTTGACCTAACAGTGCCTGATATAATGCGCATGGTATGGTTCAGTTGTACATCAGCTTTTCTACAGTGAGCGCTTCTGGCCTACACTGGTGCACAATATTCAGCAACGCTGTAAACCAGAGCGAGCGCTGTAGTTCGTAGCACGCTGGTGTGGCAGCCCCAGCTAGTGCCAGCTAATTTGGTCATAACGTTATTTCGTGTCTTCAATTTATTTTTGACACCTTCCAAGTGTTGGTTGTATGTAAGGGTTCTATCGAATTTTACTCCTAGGTATTTAGGGCATTCTTCAGAAGCGATGTTTTGTCCGTCTATTTCTATATGCAGTTCTCTGTTTGCTTCCCTATTATTGAGGTGAAAGGCCCTTGTCACACACTTACTCGGGTTCAGTGTTAAATGCCACTTCTGGAAATATTTTTGTATTTTTATTAGATCATTATTCAAAGTATTTTCTAATGCTACGAAAGTCTTGGCTTGAGCTACTAGCGCCACGTCATCTGCATACATGAATTTTCTCGAAACGGTGTCGGTGATGTCAGCCGTATACACATTGAAGAGAATTGGAGACAGTACTGATCCTTGCGGTAGCCCATTCTGCAGGAGTTTGTACCCGCTTACCTTCCCGTTAAGTGATACACGAAGTTTTCTGTTTGATAGTAGATTTTCTATTATTCTGATCGTCGTTCTACACTTTGTTATTTTCGTCAGTTTTAGTAGTAGTCCTCTCTTCCAAACGGTGTCGTATGCTGATGAAAGGTCTAGAAAGACGGCGCCAGACTTTTCTTGGCGTTGGAAACCATTTTCTATATGCGTTGCTAGTGCAAGGGTTTGATCACAGCAGTTTCTGTTTTTCCTAAAACCAGCTTGTTCTGTTGGTAAGGATACTTCCACGAGAGGTTGTAAACGCGCCAAGATAAGTCTTTCAAAAAGTTTGTACATTGTTGACAACAGGGATATTGGTCGGTAGTTTTTGGGGTTGGTAGTTTCTTTATTTGGTTTCAGGATAGCTATTACTTTCGTTTCTCGCCATATTTTTGGGAGAGTATTCGTGTTTACTATATTGTTGGCCAGTTTTGCGATCCGGCTGATACTCCGGGGTCCAAGATTTTTGAGAAACTCTGGTAGTATTTCATCCGTTCCTGCTGCTTTTCTGTTTTTGACATTTTTTAAAGCGTTATAGACCTCTTCATCAGAAAAATCTGACATGAGTGCAGACTTTTCTTCGCATTTCCTTAACTCCTCTGCGAGTTCTTTTCTTACTTCTATTTTTCCGGTTTTTTGCGGTTTGATATTGGAAGTTTTGAAAAGAATATTCGCGATATCATTGGCTGCAATACATCCAACTTTCTTTGAAGGTTGCGCAGCGCCAAGCTTTCGCAAGAGGGACCAGCTTTTCCTGCTCGAGTGTGTGTAATCCATTTCTTCCATAGCAGCTATCCATCTATTTCTTCTTTCTTCATCTATTAGTGCCATTAACCGGTTTGCTGTTACTTCATTTCCAGATTGATCGTATTCATGTAATAATAAGTCGCACTCTTTGCTCCAGCATGGTATGTAGTTTTGTCTATGTCCTCTAGGTATCGCTAGGGCAGCTGCTTTTTTTTATTAGTTTTATGAATCTTGAGTAGTTTTCTGGAGTAGGAGGAATTCGGTTTATATTCTTATCCATGTATTTGGTGTAAACCTCCCATCTCGCTTTTCGTAGGTTCCATCTGGGCATTTCAGGTTTATTGATCCTTGGAAAATTGACACCTATGTCTATAATCACTGGTTTATGTTGGCTTTTGGGGAATTTAGGTAGTATTTGTTGTGAGACTCTTAGAGGTTGGTCTTCCTTGTCTCTAGTTACGAAGCAA
>CM029365.1:14271741-14342772 GCA_017140985.1 Hormaphis cornu | reverse complement strand
AGGTCAGGAGAGGTAGTTGTCCCCCATCGACCTGATTCAAAAGTACCACCCTGCTTAGCATCATAAACCAGGTGTAGGTGGTGGAACCCTGCCCAACGAGAGAGTGTCGCGCCATCCTCGTTCTCACTTAAGTAACCCCACTCAGTGCTATGTGAGTTAAAGTCACCGATATAAATTGTAGGGTTTTGGTTGACTGGGAGTACTGAGTTTGACCACCTTTCTGGTGGAGGTTTGTAAACATTGTATATTATAAGGTTTCCCACAGATATACCAATCGAGTGTTCGTTTCCGGCGACGGGGTTTATTTCTTGATTTTTAAAGTTCTGGTTTACATATGTTGCCAGTCCATGTTTGGCATGACCTTTGTAGTCAACCATATTGAAGCCAGGCACCCCCAGGAGTCTGGTCTTGTCGCTCGGTACGTGGGTCTCTTGGATTGCCAGTACATCTGCATCTTTAAACATTTTTCCTAAAATATCAGCCTTTGCCCTTGTCAAGCCTTCCACATTTAGGTGCACTAATCTTACTGTTCTATGCGATTCTTTGTTATTTTTGTGTTTTTCGATGGGTGTATCAAGTTTTAAAATTTTGTTTTTTCTGTTTTTTTTTTTTTGTTTTTATAATTTTTTTGTAAGGGATTTTGTTATTTTTACTCTTAACGTAATTACTACGCATGTCAGGGTAGCCCTGAAAAGGGCTGTTTGGGCCGATAAATCCAGGAGGTCCTAAGACGTTTGGATGTCGATTTGATGTCGTTTCGTTTCGTGCCATTATTGCATATACTCGTAGAACTATGTTCTTGGTTGTATCGCGTAAAAACTAGCACTACTCACAGGGGGGACCACGGGAAGGTACGACATCACCCCCCCTCTGAATTCGTGAACGACACTGAACGGTTCAAATCGTGACGTGGCAAAATATAACACGCACAGTTGGCGCTGAACACGACGAATGTGTTTGACATTTTTAAAAGCAAATCCAGCTGTGGTGGAACACACGAGTCTTAAACTATTATAATGATCGTACTGTAGACAAGAAATAGGTTGTGAGTACGCTGCATCGAAAGAACGCGCGTTTTTATTTACAACGGGTTTTTTCACGGCTCCTGAATAAAATAACGGTCAAAACCTAGAGCCCTCGTGCCTGACAGTAAAAAAAAAAATATATACCTACCTACCTACCTACCCCAGATACGTAGGGGTTGTTGAAAACTGCGACACTGTCGTCAAAATGCTCTCTCTCGACCCGAAAACGCCGTAGGTGTAACAAAATTAAACGTATTACGACTTTGCGTTTCGTCGCGGAACGATAAGTGCTGTGAAGTCGAAAGATTTTTTTTTTTTATTTGAGGAACGCACAAAGCGCCGAACGGTGTTGCGTTTTACACGTCGCGAAGCACGCATTATTCGAAATAAAAAAAATATTCGCTGATGGATTTTCCGCGTTTTCGCGGCTGAGAACCAGCGGCACCTGGCAGCGAGTGTATGGATAAAAAATAAAAAAATCCGTTTTCGATCGGTCACGTTCGATCGGCAATAATAATAATAATAATATGTTACTGTCAAACTAAAACCGCGTGGTGTAGCGCACACGACGGCGCGGACGAAGAAGAGCGAACGACCGCTTTTGTCGGCGCCGCGCGGGGCGCATCCACGACGATTTCTCACGCGACCCGATCTCCGCGATTGGATTTTTCGCGAAGTCTTCACTCGAAGTAACGTGGAGGAAGTTTCTGTTCCGGGGGCCTGCTCGCTTTTAACAGGCGAATCGTACAGGCAGTATCTATCTTTTTTACTGCTTCGGCGCGTTTAAATTGATCGAGATCGGATTTGCGGGAAAATATATTCTCTTCCCCCGTCGCGTAAGACGAACGTAACTTTTTTTCTTTTCAACTAAAATAAAAAGACGTTTCTTACGGCGCGCGTTGGATTTCCATTTTGATCGTATAACGCTAAGCACGCGCCGAAATATCTATTAACAGTTTACACGAATAGGTGTCAGATCCGAAAGGAACTTTATAAAAAAAAAAAACCGCCGATTTGAACGGTTCAATGCGACCTGCGGCGAGTTCGTACTTGTGTTTCCAAACGAAAAAAAAAAAACAATTCTAAACATGTTTACGAAACGTGAGAGTTTTTTCCAGTAGAGCGTGTTTTCGAAGGAGGATTCGGGTAACAGTACGGTTTTGTTGTTTTTAACATACGACGTTTTTTTTATGGAGTCCGCAATTCGTACACTTACATTTTTTAAACGATTGTCCGTACTTAATATGTATATATTAAATATATCCACCACTGAATACTCGAAAATCCTGAAAACCGTTTGTTCGTTTTTGTGAGTCCGTCGGTAGAGAGGTACTAGTGAATATTTCTAAATATTAAATTTTAAAAACAACATCTGTGTACATGTTTAAAATATACCCCACAATTACTATACTTGCGGTGTTTGTCGTACGTCGATATTATTCGTGCCCAAACGGTTCTATACGCTCGCTAACCGAATCGCTAAACGACTGCGACACGGTTCGAGTAAAAACAGCGATGAGGGTGAAAAATCAACGGGAAAAAATGACGCTGGGCTGAACGAGGTGGCGTATTGACGAGAAGATAATTCAACTTGAATAGAAAAGAATTAGTCGTAAAAAAAAAGGTTACGTTTATGACCGTCGAGAAGAAGAAAAATAAACTAGAATATACTTATATTAAGACGCATCGCTCTTGTCCGATTGTAGCTAAAGTGTAACGTCCAAACCGTTACAATTAACTGCTAAAATATTTGTTTAAGCGTCAAAATCTAGTTCCGTGAAAAATTCAACCGCGTTACCGGGCCTACATATTATAGTCTAAACGACTTTGGCGGCTTATAAAAATAAATTATCAAAAAAAAAACAATCCTGTTATATAGTTGGACCGACGTCGTATTGTGTGAAGAACAATATCGTTGTAACGTTTTTGCTTATCGTGTACTCCCGTAAAGAATAGGCGTACTGCAAAAACCCTGCCTACGGCCGATACCCGAAAGTGAACCCCTTTTCAAATCCTTGTAACTACACCATGATATATATACGCGTGCTTGAACGTTTTCCCGTATTACAAATGGTATATATACAGAGCTACGACATTTTTTTCTTTATCCATGTCTATCACAGACAAATCAATGTACGATATTTGTGTGCTGTGATTGTTGTGTAAGGGATCCGGCATAAAACTTGTTAATACTGTGCATAAACATTCAATACTCATTCGCAAAAAATAAATAGCAAAACGTTATGTTACTCAGCTAAAAAGCAATTAGATGGGATTGGTAACTGCGTTACCAATCCGATCAATACTTCTCTATAGCATTGGAAAAATACATGGTGGTCGGTAGATTCACCCGTTTTGGATGGCCGGCGTTCAATATTTATGAATCAGCTCCTCGAAAATTTTAATTTTTACTTCAAAAATCGTTCCCAACAGTGTGTATTGAAAATATACGTACAACAACACGAGTAATGATTAATATCGAATGATTTTATGCGTCGCAAATTAAAATTATTACTTGTTTTTTACCCAGCGGCTCACAAGTATGGTAGAAAACTTAAGACGAGACTTAAATTTCACGTATTTCAAATATCCCCCGAAGGCCGAAACGCAGTAAAACTTATAGCTCTATGCCGCACAGAGACCTAAATCGACGGCGGACAAAATAATGTGTAAAGTAAAAAAGTTTCTAAAGTTTCTCAGAAAACGGAATATTTTTGTGGAACGAAATGGATTCACTCGTTTACCCTTATTTTTCGATCGTCTTTAAACAATAGGTACGAAATTCGCAACAGTAAAATTGGTATAGATTTCGCGTAAGCATGAATTACGAATACAACACGTCTTAAAGTGGCCTCTACCGCCTATGGGGATGGTAACATGTTTTATTGTTTAATTTGACAACAAAAACCTATTGTACAAAACGAATTTTAACCGCAGTGTTTATAATTTATGACTCTAAAGGGTTGTATACATTAAATTCAGAATTATTATGCGATACGCGAACCTACTACGCAACGGTCACACGACGCGTGAGGGTTGAAATACGAATTTCAAACAATGTTGTTTAGCACTGTTTGCTCGGAACGTTCATCAAAAATTGTCTAATTTATACTACAAACACCTCCACAAAAGTAACGTTACGTAAGTAATACATTTTACATGATCGCTTTTTTTTTTTACGAAAAAAAAATTTTTTTGGTTAAATCTTCAAGTTTGAGTGGCTATTCGTTATTGTTCTAAACTAATAGTCCGATGAATAGCTAGACCAATACTTGTTGAGATATTACTATAAAGCTCAAAATCTTAAAAAAAATTCCGCCTCAATCGGTTAATTTAATATGCAGTCTAACGGTCTATCGAAATAATTGTATTTATATCATTATCTAAATAAATTCTTTACTGTATGAAATCAACACGTCTAATTTACGAGGAAACCAACTTTCCGGAAGGCAACCGTACGAAACATAGTATAAATCGTGTTAACCTCGCACACAATATACAATAAATTTACGTCAGGATATAAACGAGACATAATATTATTACTCGTATTGTACCCGCGAAAAACGTACATTATTAGAAGTGCACTAGTGTACGTCAAAACCAAAAACACATCTTATTGTCAAATGTTTACTCTGGTCGTTTTTGTATTGAATGCGCGGTTTTTATAAAATTTTTAAAATTTTATAAAATAGCGTTTTGTTTGTTTGTTTTTTTTTTTTTTTTTTTGTTTTTTGATTTTAACAAAACTCATCAAGTTTTATGTGGTTTTTTTTTCAACCGAAAAATAATAATAATTGACGCAGTAACGTCAGAAGCAACGATGAATGATCATTTAAGTTGGATTCAACATATCAATAAAAGTGCGCTTAAATTTAATAACATTTTGACTTTTTTTAAAAATTTAACATTATTGTTTTACATTACATTTTAGGTTAAAATACTTTGTGTACATTTAATATTTACAATATCGTTCGCAAAGTTAATAATACGTTAAATAATGTGACACCGTAGATAATTAAATTTGATGCGATTTTTTCATTTGAAACAGATGCTCTGAGAGAATTAAATCTTCTTAGAACGCAAACAATGGGTTAACTTTTTTCACAAAGCAAAAAATAAAACAGAGGGATTTTAATAATATTTATACAACACATATCTAGTGAAAAGATAGAATAAAAACGTTTTCATTGCCTAACCGAAGATCATCAAATAAATAAAAATTAAGTTTTCAAATCATTTTTTTGTAGGTATTGAAAACAATTCCAACTCTGTTCATAGATTATTAAAAAAAACATTAAATATTATAACTATATACGTTTGTAGAATATTTAGTAATACATAATCGTATCAGTAATTTTCAAACTTTTAAAAAGCTAACCATAATTTTTTTTTTATTTATGGCCTCCACTAAACTGTTATTTAGTTTAAGAGTTTAATTACAAAAATTAAATTATTTTTAATGTTTGTTATTTTTAGTTGAATCTTTGTGCCACCAATAACTCAAACCATGGTTTAATATCAGTTTTGTGACGCTATACTGAAACTATGACTTTTTTTTTTTTTTTTAATTATACAAATATAACCTATACCATCGGTGTAGGTACATTGTCTGGCAAACGTTCACTGAATGCTACGTCGTGAAATTTTTCTAATTCAAAATAAAAATAATAAAATATTATTTATTAATTTTCAATAAAATGTTACGTCAGTTATCGTTTGAAAAAATATCCTTTGTAACTGCACAGTTGATCGCTCGCCGTACGCTATGCGTAATTTTTATCGAATGGAATTTCGGATTTAAACGTATCGTATCGTACCGTACTGAACCGTCCAAAACAATAATTATTAACTCGAGCAGAGTCGGTACATCGGAGGATTCAGTAACATTTATTGCAGCAACAAATTTAAAATGTAAATGGTGAATAACCAAATTGTGAGTTTCAATTCAAAGACCGTCGTTAAGATATGAAATCTTAACGGCTAAAGATGAACTCTAGCTAGTTTCTCGAGCAAATTATGATAGCAATTTATCCGTTCGAGCGGCGGCGAAACGCTTTTTCAGCTCTGCAGTACACGTTATTACCGTCAATTCAATTTGGTAAATTGAAGTCTAATTCGATTGTCCGCATTTGACCCGTTTCGGTTTTTGTCAACAAACAAAACGGTTTGGCAATAATCTCGAAATCCTGAGCAAAATCTCGATAGAAAATCCGACGATATTTCAAGCCGCGGGTCTTGAGCATCCGAAACCGGACGGCCTGCACAACGTCGCGTGCAACATTAACATTTAAACTTTTAACCGTATCAATATATTATTATAATAATAGACATTTTCCGATGTAGCTTTAAATTTAATATTTCTCGTCATTCGATAAGATCGGAGTAGTAAACGGAATCTAGTGTTGTTCAAAAAAATAACAACCATCGCCAATTCGAAGTCACCAAAAAAAAAAAAAAAAATCACCACAAAGTCAATACGTTTAATTGTTTTTACAGTAATATAATCGTGAGTTAAATCTCATAGACTGAAAGTGAGCGGTATGGACGCTTTTTACTACATTTCAGAACACGAATTCTACCAAACGGTTTTCTTCGTTTGAAACAAATTCTATTTTACAAAACCACACACGTTTCCGTTCGGCTAGATACGTGGAGTGGCACTATGCATAATCGATAAATTATTATGAAAAACTGTTTGTTTTTTAGTAGTTTTGTCGCGCTCCTGAGAATGGGAATCACGACCAAAATTTCATTATTCAAACCAGACGGCGGATTTAGCGCACCCGGGCGATCGTTACGATTTTCCCGCGCGCGAAACAGGTGATATAGGGAGAGGTCGCTCTTTTGAATTTCCATTCTTACGTCTTGACACGCAATATTTATCATATTTTGTCTAAGCTATTTTATTTTTTGAGATTTTGAATAAAACTTTCAACGCCGCACACGTGCGCATTGTGCGCGTCGAAGGTGTATAACTTCAGGACACCGTCGATTACCATTTTTTTTTTTTTTCTTTTTCCTTTTAGCGTAGCGATGGATGTACCTATTGATTTTACAGGAATATTTTTGATTTTTCTCATCACATTTACCCGTATAAAAACAATATCTTTATGTATTTGACCGAAGCAAAAGCAAAAACAAAATCATACTGACCGATTTCGAGTGCAGAGTACTGAGTACTGAACTTTGAAATTTCGTCTACTTGAAATTTAAAAACAAAAATTGGTTAAAATGTATACCAATATTATACACACAATACATAATTATACATAATATGTATTATCCGCGACCCACCGCGTGAGTAAACGTTTTGAGAATAACGTCTGTCGATTCTTGTATAGCAAAAAAATTTAAATTTCTAAAGCTAAATTTCTCCTCCCAGCGATACCTGCGCGTGTTACTCGATAAAATGTAAATTATAATGTTGGCTCGGGCGAGTTGGAGTGACTATTCTCTATAATAATTATATCCCCGTTTGACATGTTTACGGTACCTACGTAATAATATTTTAACGTGTGTATTATAGTTTCCGACCCTTCAAAGCCGTTATGCCCAATAACAACAGAGCAGCTGTACAAAACGAATCATTACGACGTACGCGTATGTTATTGACTTATTATTTTCCTCGCCATCGAGTACATAAGTCGTTCCAAACAGTTATGATTAGGTAGGTATATATAGTTCACGTGCGCACCTCGCCTTCGAATCGATTCTGTTTATAGTACCAATGAATGGTCTCTAAATGCGCGTCACGTTATGGCATAATATATCGCATTATTGTGCACAGATATTTATTTTGCAATATTTTTCTGACGAGCTAAAAATCGTACACAAAATGTCAAATTGTGCGGCGCACTGTTGAAACTTCCGAAATGAAATATATTTGCTCTACATGTCGGATTTCATCAAAACGAACCGTATAGGAAATTATCCGAATAATTTTCTTAGATGTTTATTTCCACCGTTCTAAACTAATCCAATGATCAGCTAAAGCGAAACTAACTTTTTTCTTTTGTTATTTTCCATGAAGTAGGTACGTATATTTAATTTTCACAACAAACAGATGTCTCGAATGACTGTCAATCGATTAAAAACTGTTTATTTTATCAGTTAATTGCACCTACCTGTGTATGGCCGTTGATTGAGTATAAGTAACAGATAATCAGTGATACGACGTACCTACAACTTTGTATGAGATTATTGAAAAACGCGTTTTTTCCAGCCATTAGAATATACCTACTTAAAAAAATGAAAATCTGTAGTGTTGAAATCTTTAAAATTACGAATAAAATAAAAAAAATTGTTTTCCTAAAAAGATCCTCTTTTATGACGAGCCCCTTCCCCAGAACAAGGGAACTTTAACAAATACATTGAATTATAAAGTGAATTAATTTTTTACGCAAGTGTAGGATATACATATAGTCGATATTATAAACTAGATTTACACATTTTCGATTTACCACTACAGGCTTATCGGTGTCGAGCGGGAAATGAGTATTCCTATAATCTATCCCTAATCTCTCTCCCCAAAATACGCGCCTGTGTAGGTACACACATAAATAATGAATTTCACAGTACATTATACGTCGTACAACATTTTCACCTGACATAACAATAACGTTAATCAAATTTAAATATTTAAGGCCAAAATACTATTGGATGAATTATTTTTGGGTGTAAAATGGGACATGCCAAATAATATTATGCAAGTTTTGTATATATATATATACCTATACTGATATGTGGTTAATAATTTAACAAAGAGAAATTAAATTCATTACAAACAATACCGTCTTAATATTTTCGATACTCTAAAATGGTTGAACGACTAAATTTTTAAAATCCAAAACTAAAACGCGGCCCACTGCTTAACGTTCTAACCAAGACGCTTACAAGCACACAATAATAATGTTATATAGCCTCTAAAAATATTTCCGGAAATATCGCCAAAACGAAGCCTCTCGTCGACGGCGTTATTCGCAAAAGTAAAAATTTTTTAACGCGAATTCGGTTCCGAATTCGCTTTCTACGTGAGAGTGTTGAGGATCGAGTACAAATATTTCCACGTATTCTAAAAAAAACCAATTGGACAATACAGGTTCGTTTGACGGAATGATACTAACAAGTCTCTGCGTTTTCACGCATTTGACGTCAAATAAACACGACGAGCGTATATTATTAATTTACAATGTTTCATAAAAATAACGCGTTTCGCCCCGGTCGCATTAAGTGTCCCGCTGTTTCTTTCTCCGTCCAAAAATCGTTACAACCATTTTCCGACGGAATTTTACATTTTTATTTCCGAGCATTTTTCACGGTGGGCGTTTTGCATCAAGCACGACCGTAGATGAAGGATGAGTGGCGGCGACTAAGTAGACAGTATAACAGTTTTGAACGTTTTTCGAGCTTTAGTTTTTAAAAAAGAAACTTTTAAGAGTACAAGTACTTATGAATTTTATCGATAAAATTTTAGCGAATCTTCAAACGACGACGATTTACTGTAGTTGTTCGATGTAACGTTTAAGTGTGAATCATCGTCTTTAATATTCTGCCCCTCCAAAACTCATGAAACAAAGCGAGCCGCTGCAGCCGTACAGAACAAAGTAATTGTACCTTAATAATATTTTAGTCGATGGCTTCTCTTATGGTACTTTTTATATTCTTTTTACTGCGGTGATTTACTTATATTCGTATTTTCGCGCCTCGATCGCAGGTGTGAGAAACCGCAATAACAGTATATAATAATTGACACCGAAACGGTCCGCGAACAAAAACCAGGAAGATTACAGCCGCCGCGGTGGCGCGCGCGTGTGTGTACGTGATTGTCCAGAGGATATAATAATACGATTATACAACTTTATCCAGGGCATTAGGTCCGACCGAATTAGCGTATATTATAAAACACGGACGATTTTAGAATGCGCTTTTTTTTTTTTTTTTTTAAGACCCGAATATTTAATTAAACGCCGCGGAAGTGTATAAAAAACCTGACAGCGGTGTTAATCCGTTTAACTCGAATGAAAAAAGTAAGTACGTTAAAGAGCCGAAACTGATTGGGTGTATACGCCCAATCGGCGCGAGATGGTCGTTAATGCGCACCACAGTGTCTGTTATATACGATAAGAACGGTTTCTTCTTTTTTGTTCTTTTTGTCACTTCTCGGACGACATTCGGAACATTTTTTCTCTTTAGTAATATAAAACGGGGATAAAAATTACATCCAGCTGTTTCGGCGTGAAACTGCACTGCAGAATGCGCGCGTCGCGATTAAATATCTAGCAGTTCCAGCGATCCGTGCAATTTTCTCGACGGCTTTGAAAAATTAATAATAAATCTCGGCATACGCCGCGCAGCACGGGCTTATAAAATAAAAAACACGTTTTCCCGTTGTACCTGCAGTAGGTACAACTGTTCGTACCTGATTCATATATTATGTACGTTGGTAGGGCGCCCGAAAGTAACTGCGTCCCAGTTCCGGTCGATTTTTTAAAGACGTCGGGGACACCGGTAATTTCACGACAAAACAGCGCAGAAATTACTGTAATGCGCGATGTTTTGGATATCTTAACGGTTTAGTTATACCTTTGTGGTGTAACGCGAACAAATGAAAAAATAAAATCATCATTGCACAAACAATACGTTCTTTATGCTACGCTAAAATTGTCTGAACCTTCAGCGTGTGTAATGTGGTAACTTGCAGCGTTAATACGTTAGTACGATTCGCGAAGAAAAATCCGAAACAATGTTGAAAGACTGTAATAAAATCAAACATGGCAGACTGATGGGGTTCTGTACGTTTACGACGTTCCGACTATTTAGTTTCCCGGGACGACAGTAAACGAAAAAAACATTTTCGCTTCACTCGAGAATAGCGTTTGTTTAAGGGTCGGCGTATATATATATATATATACTTGGGCGAAAACCACTAAAACTAGTACACCGTAAAACCCTTTTTACCGCAATACTATCGTTTTGATTTTTCATTAAATTTTATTATTTTATAGCCGCGCATAAGTGTGCTCCGTCGGACACGATCATTTTTCGAGTCAAAAACAGACAACGGTAATTTTATACCTACCCAACGAGTGCAGCAGTAAAGTAGGTGTATCAATTTTGACCAAAAAAAAAAAAAAAAACGTCAAGAACAATTTCTGAATGCCTTCTCATAATAATATTAATACAATATGTATTATGTATCTACGAGAAAATATCATAGGTGCGCGTCGTAAGACCGGTCAATCATTATTTTCTTTACAATATAAAAATAATACCGACGTTTCGTGAATAACATTTATATTATTTTCTATAATCCTGATTTCTATACTTTTACTAGGCGCTCAATGAATTAAAAACGTAACACAATATCAATTGGTATTTTATGAATCAACCACCACAAAGTGATTTTCAAAATACACACACACACACACACCAAGCGCGCAGTACAAACTGAAAAATAGATCCAGTAAATAACACAATGTTTCATTAATAATGCAGTCTCCAATTCCAATCGAATGGAAAAAAATATCTATATAATTACTACTATAACGACGTATAACTGTAAAACATTAATTATTTTGTTTTTTTTTTGTTTCCTGCAAGAAACAGCTTTCGTGCGTTAAAATTAAAAAAAAGTTAGTAAAATCTCGCGGTATGTGGGCGCAATAATTTTGTTAGCACGGTAATATTTATTTATTTATTTTTTTTTTTGTCAAAAGCGCAGCAAAGTCGTGACGAGTTTTGAGAGCGATTTTTTCGTCGAATAAAATCCGCCATCAGGTCTCGACCGTAGCGTTCGAATGGTACTCGAACATTTTTATTCGATAATAGATAGAGTGACGTCTCGTGTTCAAATACTGTTCTGAATAATTCTTACACACTAACCTATCTTGAATTTTCGTCTCGCTCATTTGCATTCACCGTTTTATTTGGTATCTACCTATATACATCACGCACTTTGGGTCTTGAAAATACAAGACTTTTACTTTTTATATGACCACGGATTTCCATCGAATCGTCCCGAACGACAATCGTCAATCGAATATAAACATAGTTTGTTTGGAACGTTTTCCGCGCGCGTTCCGCCGAATACGATACGAACGCGGGTGAATAAAACCGCCGGGTACCTATGGAATAGACGGCGCCGTCGAGCCGGAACACCGCGTTCACTCCTCCTTTCATGAACGGATCGCCTTCCGAGTACTTCTTAGCGCTGTTCGACGGCTGCTTCGCCGGTCCGGTGTCGTCCATGCCGGCGGGGTGGCAGGCACACGAGCAGCGTTACTACGGCCGAGTCGCGAAGAATCGCCTGGATACAGATAAACGTGCCGTTTTATCCGTACGGACGAAAACTTCCACGCGTTTTTTCGTCGAAATCCTACCGTAAAACAAACGGGTATTGTGATCTATGTGTAGGTACACACTCAAACAGTAGCGACGACAACGCCGGTCCAGCTCGGAGAACAGATCAGACACGTAGCAAGACTTTAAAAGTTCGGGGGATGATGGTCTACGTGTTTTCTCATTCGAAACAGTTCAAGTGTTTGACCGTTAAAACTGCGTAGAACGTAATTTACGCGTACGTACGTTTTTCATAAGATTTACCACGGTGTAAAAAGGTAAGTACTTAAAACATTTCAACACGGTAATAGTATAGCCGACATCGGTTGAAAACCACGTTATCGACACACGTCTACAAAACTGTCTTTTCTTTTCACCGATATATATATATATATACTACGGGTGGACGAGCGAGTTTCGCGACGTGTTCTTTTCAACAACAACAACAAAACACGGTGGTTATTCTTAAGACGCGAGTGAAAATTTTTTTTATTATCACGGACACGACTCGCTACGAGGCATTTCGTTCCCTGAAATATTTACCCGATTCCGCGGCTGCCGATCGATCCCGACGGGCGAAGAAGATCGATCCCCCGGAGCGGACGGCGACGAAAGGCCGCGGCTGAAGCACACTCGACGCGGACGACTCGACCGCGACGACCGGATCCACGTGGGGTGTGCGTGTGGCGGCCGTCCAACGTCGTCGTCGTCGTCGGTGGCGCGCACGCGTAACACAACGCGACCGCAACGGCACGGGCGGCGTACCGTCGAAATGTTTGTGCCGCTCGTACGTGTTTCGCGAACGTTTGCAAATTTTTCCGTTTTTCGTGTAAAACGATCGCTAACCTGGTCCAGCTCTCGTCTGTAGTGTGCCCTTTAACGTCGTCCGGAGGAGCGTTTCCAAAGTGTAGTAGTATGTAGTATGGCTGTGGTGTCGCTGCTTTTGGATCGCAGAAATAAATCGGCGCGAAACGAAGATTCTAGCGTCGAACCTACGGGTACAAATTTTCGCCGCCGCAGACGTTGAAACCTCCGAGTACTAAAAGTTTTATGAGAGTTCGTTCGATCGTCTTCGCGTTTTCAACAGAAATGTATCCTTATGTACCTATTAGAAGAACTACAAAAAAAAAAAAAAAATTTCCGAAACGTTTTTTATTCTACACTTGGGTTTCTTGGCGATCGCTTGATAACTGAGCTCGCTCGGAATCGTTTCTTCCGTCAACGCTTTTTCACATACATTAAACGACACGTTTGAACCACGCAGCTTCCGAAACTGCGACCCGCCCAAAGTCGCTACTCCGTCACTACTACCTAGAATGATCCCGGATTTTTTTTTTTTGTTCTTCTTACACATAAACTCGTCGGAATCGTTATTTTCAAAAAATTTTCAAAGTTCCTCGGGTGGTCAACACTTTTCGATTCGTCTCTCGAAACTATTTCAATGACATGAGAAAGTTTCATCTGATTCTTTTAGAGAAAGCATTACGGCCCCAAAAAAACTCAAAAATCCATCAGCGATTTCCGTTACACGTACGCCGTAATTTTCAACGTCGTTTTGCTTAGTTTTAACATTGTTATTTAAAATCCGTGACCGTGTCCAAAAAGCGTTACTGTTACACCGTGTGTAAAATTAGCTGTAAAAAACACACACAACGCGAAAACCAACACACGTTCTTCGCTAGACTTGGAATCCAAAACATTTGAAACGAAAAACCAGCAGCTCGTCGAACCGTTTCGCGGTGTGTGATGTGCAATCAACAGGATTAAACCGCTGCAGTTCCAAAATCGAATAAAATGTGTGCGGAAATCACGACACCGAGCGAACGGTTCAATGAGTGAAACACGTGTGTATACGCACGAGTCGGTAAATTTTATGGTGTTCTAGAAAACCGCAGATAACTTGAATCACTTTTGGGGAAAAAAAAGTAGTAGGCAATCTGCGGACCCATTGTTTTGTCTGTACGGACAAAAGTGTACCTATCTTTGAATCTGGACTAAAATCAATCGTTCTTGTCTTCTTTACCGTACCGTATACAGGCGAATTCGGTTTGATTCGCGTGCTCGTCGAACGATTTTTTTTCTTGTTATCTGCAGGGCTGATTTGATTCGCGCGCCGTCACGCGTCGTTGTTTGTTCGGCCGGGCATCGTCTATCATCTGCATTTCGAGTGTTTATACACTTCATTCTGTTGCTACGAGCTGTTACTACGATTGTACTGTACTAACCGGTGTAAACGAAAACGATTATAAAATACCGCGGATTCTCCGTCCAAGAACCGTGTGTGTAACCGTGTTCGTCACACAACAATGGAGATCAACGTGCAGGACATGGAGCTGAAGTCGCTGATCGGCTTCGACGGTAACGCGATCAACGGCATGATCGTGCACCCGGACGGCGTCCATCTGGTCTATCCGCTCGGCACGAACGTGACCGCGTACAACTGGAACACCCGAGGCCAGCGGTTTTTCGTCGGCCACACGAACGTCATATCGGCCGTGGCCGTGTCCCGGACCGGGCGATACGTGTGCGCCGGCCAGGTAGGTAGGCGGTATACCACTGTACACGGTGGAGTTGTGCGGGGTTTCGTTATTTTTTCGTCGACGTACAGCTTTTCTAGTACGGGAAAATTGTGTTCGAATGTGAAATTTTGCGTTTTTCTTTCTTTTTTTTTTACTTTTAAACGCACGTTTGGCCGCGTTTTAAGAGGTGCACGCACGCGACCGTTTTTCCACGTCGAAAACACGAATGGAAAAACTCTCACGCCTTACACGGCTTCGATTTCGTATTTTTTGCAGCCGCTTATTTTTCGTTCGGAAACGTAAATCGCTTGTGGCGCAGCACGTTCAAAATAAATTAATATCGGTTTGAACATTTTCATAAAATCGTACGACTACTTTTTTTTTTTTTTTTACTGTTCGTAGCCCATTAAAACGTACCTACAACTCGACAGCCGACGGTACTCGACTCCGGCCGAATTCGCGCAGAGTCTCGCAGGAACATCGTTTTTTAAATTTATCAATACAAATTCTCAACGAAATCGAACAATAATACAACATATAGCTTTCGCGACAAGTCTCCCGTAGTCTAACCTACACGCGCATATTGCAGATTGCTATTACCATAAGATTTCGTCAACTTCTTCTTACACCGGGATATTATTATCGTCTAAATCATAAAAAAAACAACTATAAAACGTAGCAGAGCGTAATATTATTATTATGACTCGTTTGACACTCGATTTTTGAGAACACGTATTGCGTTCAGCGAAAACGGCAGTCCGGCAGTCGGGGTTAGTTACGGAATCGTGAAATCCTCAGGTGAACTACATGGGGTTCCGGTCCCGGATCATCGTGTGGGACTTTGAAACCGGCGACGCGGTGGCCAAGTACGACGCCCACAAGGTGCGCGTCGAGTCCATCGCGTTTTCGTCCTGCGAGACGTACGCGCTGTCGCTCGGCGGTCTTGACGACGGCGCCGTGATGGTTTACGACATCGGCCGACAGCAGGTAGGCGGTAGTAGTGTAAATACGACACGACGCGGTATCCGCCGGTAAAAAATGTTACATGATACATTTTTTAAACGTGATTAAAACCGACGCGAAAATAAAAGCTGTTCGTGCCGACGCGGTATGTGGTCGGTCGGGCGCACGAGAAAATACGAAAACGGTAGAAAAATAAACATCGTTAAAATTTGGTACGTGGGGGTACACCACTAAGCTAAACTCGTCTTTGCCAGTGAAGAACGTCAAAGCCAAAAAAAGATGTGGATGAAGAAAAGATGGACGGAAATTTTGAGAAAGTGATATGAGGGTTGTTAATGTGTGTGTGTGTGTGTGTGTGTATAGGGCATGACGAATGAAGAGTGGCGAGACAGGACAAGGGTGGGTGTCCTATAGAATGAATGGTCGATGGTAGGAAGGCGAAGAAGAACTATAGAAGACCCGTAAAATGTACCAACGAAAAATGTGCAACTCTCTCTCTCTGTGTCGCGATAATACGTATTATTGTATACATGATATAGGTACTGTGCGCCGCGTCTTCCGTGAAACCGACCGCGGGCGCCGCCGCCGTGATCCGGCCGTCGAGACTGCGCGGCGAGTGTTTTGTCGTGGCCGGCGACAACCTGCTGAGGCTGTGGACGCTGAACCGGGGACAGCGCAACGCGCGCGGGCTCGACGCGTCGCTGCGCAAGATCAAACGCAACATACTGTGCGTGGAAATCGACCGGGCGGACGAGCACGCCTACTGCGGCACCGGCACCGGCGACCTGCTCAAGATCAAGCTGAACTGCGCGCGGCCGTCCGGAGGCGGCGCGGACGCCGACGGCCCGTGCCCGTCCGCGCCCACGCTCGTCGGATGCTTCGCCAAGTACGCGGCCAAGACGCGCGACGCCGACGTGGAACTGTACGCCAAGGGCGTCACCTCGCTGCACTTGATGGACGCGGCCGGCGGCGCGGTCGCGACCATGATCGTCGGCTCCGGCGACGGCGTCGTCGAGCTGGTCGAGGAGAGGCCGCCGCCGCCGCCGGCCCCCCAAGTCCGACGGTCGCTGCAGAAGCCGCCGCCGCCTACGAGTTCTGGGCGTCGTCCTTGCGTCGTGGACGCGACGAGGTTCGCCGCCGCGTTGACAGCGCCCACGCGCCCGCTGCTGGTGGCTCGCAAGTCGGCCAGCGTCGGGTCCGCCGTGACCAGCGTTCAGGCGATGGAAAAAAAGGTGCAGACACCGTAAGATAGTTTGAGTTTGTGCGAATTTGTGCGTTTTTCACTGCTGGCCGCGCAGTTTACGCAAAACGTTTAAAAACATTCGATTCACCGCGCGACGTTCGACTGAAATACGGTAGGTCAATTTTACAACAGGACATCATACTGGCGGGCACCATGAACTGTGAGGTGTTCACGATCGCGGCGGACACGTTCCAGACGACGCGAGTTTTCACGTGCCACACGTCCGTCGTGTACGACCTGGCGTTCCCGCACGACTACAGCAAAGTGTTCGCGACGGCCAGCCGAAACGACGTGCGCGTGTGGTCGGTGGACACGTTGCAAGAGCTGCTCCGCATCACCGTGCGCAACGCGGTGTGCTCGGGCGTGCTGTTCTCGCGGGACGGCGCGCAGATCGTCACTTCGTGGAACGACGGCAAGATCAGAACGTTCACGCCGCAATCCGGGCGGCTGCTGTACGCCATCGAAAACTGTCACAATAACGGCGTGACCGCGATCGCCATGACCGAAGACGGCCGGCGCCTGTTGAGCGGCGGCGGCGACGGCCAAATGCGAGTCTGGGGCCTACGGCCGTCCGACCAGCAGAACGGCGGCGGCGGTTCGCTTCTGGCCGTTCTCAAGGAACACAAGGGTCCGGTCAGCTCGATAGACGTGCACCGGCTCGGACAGCAGGCCGTCACGGCCAGCGCGGACGGCACGTGCGTCGTCTGGGATATCGTCCGTTACACGCGGCTCTCCATCATGTTCGCGGCCACGGTGTTCACCGACGCCAGGTTCCATCCCAACGGCGTTCAGCTGCTCACGTGCGGCACCAATCGCTGCGTCGGGCTTTGGGAAGCGATCGACGGCACGCTGATCCGCGAAATCGAGGCGTCGTCCGCGTCGGCCATCAACTCCTTGGACGTGACGCCTTCGGGTTCGTACGTTATTATTATTATTATCGGCATCCGCTGTTGCAGAATAATGGCGATTTATCAAAGACCGATTGTAAAGGGCTTTTCACGTATTTCGTGTTATTATCGTAGAAGGCCGTGGTGATATTGTATGCGCCAGCAGCAGTTTTAGAGAGCTCGGCGCAGCCCGACATTGTAAATCCGGTGTGTTGAGTTGTCAAACGTTTTATGTAGTCGGATATTTATTATACGGAGAGCGATTACTGTACGTTTCTTTAAGGTGATGATGGTTGTCAATATGTGATGATGATGAACGGGTTAAGTACCGCCCGTAGCCCAAACGCGCTGGGGGGTCTGGGAGACTTGACGTTTCGCAGACCTCGTATTCGTCATACGCCGAGAGAGCGTTTTTTCAACCCCCCCAAAGCTTTTTTGAAATTCCCCTCCCTTACAAGGCGGCGGCGAAACGGGGTTTCCAAATTTTGCGGTGCGCCCACCTACCTCGTCTTTTGAATTTGATTGATTCGCACGAATTAATTTTTACCGCCAAGCTTTGTGACCAACGCTAAATCACCACGGGCAACGCCGGGTCGAGGGGACGGCGGCTATAGAGTAGAGTACGTACACCGTGAGTATTATATAGGAACCCCCCGACTATAAGGCGCGAATCGCCGCGGTGTTTTCCGCCGACACCGGCCGTGTTTATTAGCGTCGTGCAGGTCGGAAAATTTGAAAATCTCGCGAAACGTGCGCAGGCAAGTACATCGTGACCGGCAGCTCGGACCAAATGGTGAAGGTGTGGCTGTACAAGGAAGGGGTGCCCACGCACGTTGGGGCGGGCCACGCGAGCGTCGTGACCAACGTGAGGGTGAGCCCGGACGGCGAGCTGGTGGTCAGCACCAGCGTGGACGGCGGCATATACTTGTGGCGTTTCCCGCACGCGGACGGTGTCGCGCCCCCGCCGTCCGGGTCCGGCACACCACCCCCGGCCGCGCGCGATTCGCTCGAACGGCAGACGGACAGCTGCAGGCGACTGTCGCGGCAGAAGGCGGCGGCGCGGACGCGCGTGGAAAACATCGGAAACGTGATATCGTCGTCGAAAGCGCGGAGCGTTCAGTCGACGGTGACCGCGGACGGCGCGGGGATCGCCGCCATAGACGGCGGAGTCGCGGCGAACGACGGGCGGACGGCGACGGCGAACGGTTCGGTCAAGTGCCTGTGCCGGCGCGGGACGACGTGCACTTGCGGCGACGGCGGCGGAGGAGGAAGCGTTCTCCGCCGAAAGTGCGCGGGCTCGACGACGCGAGTGGTGGACGCGCCGTCCGTATGACGTACCATAGGCTGACATTTGTTTCTTCTCGTAACAATGTTTTTTTTTTTCCTCGTCAAATCGTTGTTCCACGGGACTGTTTACCGGGGCGTCGTTACGCACTCTGTGTGTGGCCCCCTGTGTACCACGAGACGCCCTAACGGATTTTCAGATTTGTTGAAATCGGTCCGTTAGTTAGTTAATTAGTTTGGCTTGTGCGCGATACCCGCACAATCTTCAACAACAAAAAAACAGCTATCGAGCGAGAAATTCTGTTCACATCAAACAATCGGAAACTAAATACGTCCCGAATCTGTAATATAAACACCGTATTCTGCGCCTAACACTCTGCTGTTATACGGCCGCAACACAGACGACCCAAAATCTATGTTACGTACCCGGTTTGTATACAAACATTTTTTCTCTCGTGTCACGCGCAAACCTACACGAGTCCTACACTGGCGATTTGTTGAACGGAGGAGACGCATTTGAAGACGACGTAAGTTATAGATGTCGAGTGGTCGAACGAAAAAAAAGTCTGTTTTTTTTGTGCGCCCAACCGACCAACCCGCGCATACGTATTTTATACGGACTGTTGCAGTTTCGTTCGGCGATTAAAATGTTGCTGCACTTGGTGCGAACGATTTCGACGTTTTTCGCTTTAACATTTTCGATCAATTTTATCGAGATTCGTAGAGATATCGGGGCGAAAAAATTAGGACGACAGTAACATCGACACGAATTAAGAAGTAACTTTGATGATTTTTTTGTAACTATTATCACGTTAAAAATGTAAATTCTGATTCTATAAAATATATATATATATATACACTTTTTTTTATTTAAAGTAGCTTTTTATTTTTTCATAGTTTCCTGTAAACGGGTACCGATGTTGTTGTTACTCATCATCATACTCATACGGTTTGGTGTTTATCGAAATGGACAAATCAGTAGTAATGCAAGTAAGGTAGGTACAATAATTATTGCTAACCGCGGGAATTCTACGTTATAGGAAAAATTATAAAAAGCCGGAAACACTCTAGGTCACGTGGGTGGTTTGATGATGCTTGTGGGTCATTCTTCTTCTGGAAGGTTTATACAGAAGTTGTATATTTTAAATGTAAAATGTTTTACCTACCAATGTTGTTAAACCAGTACAAGCTCTTCACGACTGTTTCTTAATAGGAGGTACGGTAAAAATATACGGGTAATTCCAATAACTTGAACTCGTTGAACGTTTCTGAATTTTAAACACTTTAATTATTACAGTAAAATGTCTGGAAAACGTCACACAAATAATCGAGCCCACGAGATTGGGATCCCTTGTACCAGTTTGCCGCACAATATTTTACTCTTAAATCTGCCACTGGTTTTACCTACATCGTGCGTGTACCCGATTTTACGGGCTCGCAATGATATCCATCCAAAACAACGTTAATGGTGTACATCAACTGGATGTTGGAGAAATAACTAACGAAATAGCCAAAAAACCAAACTTGAGGAACTTGAGCTTTTTTTTTGTAAATCGTTTATATTGTTCAATTTATATTATTTGAAAATGTATTATATTCAACGAGCAAAGGTTTATAAGTCATAACAAATCAGCTGTAGACATCTACTATAGTACTACACGTGACGTATTTCGTGTGGCGAGAGAAAACATTTTTTAGTCATATCTTTCCCCTCAAAGAAATTTTAACCCTTCAACGCCCATTGTAGCAGAAGTGCAACACGTTCATAATATTATTATTACATTTTATCATTTTATATTTATTTTAAAATAAGTGGCGCTGTCTAGTTAATCTGGAAAAAAATATCTATCAGCTGTTATTAACAACACCCCTCGTGATTTGATAGATAATCAATTTTAAGTTTCCCGCCAAATTTTGGATAGTTCATTTTGTTGTGACAACGTTTATGTGAGTTTTATTTTTGACTTTATATACGTAAAATCTTCATTTATTCTTAACAAAAAAAATTACTACGTACTCAGGTAAGTTTTATAGATTCTTTATAAATACACAAACAAGGATATTATTCATTTTTATATGAATTATACTGAAATCTAACTATGTTGCTGCATATTTGCCACAGTGGGCAATAAGTTAACATTATGAATCGTAATATTTTAAATTACGAAGAATTATTGGAACTTCTTTATAATACTAATTGGTCGGATAGTGAAGATGGTTTGGATGTTTCTGACAACGAACAACACCATCATGTTGGAAATATTCACGAAAATGTTGGTATTCCTACTTATGACAATGATGAAGGTAAAATAACTATATATATAATACTACTATATATATATAATTTATAATTTTGTCATGTGAAAATTTTTGTTAGATAATTTGGATTTATTGAATTTGCCAATTAAAATACAATCTAACTCTGGGGAAACAATATATTTACTTTCTGTTTCTACATCAAATTCGATTAATCAAAACCAATCCAATGTTTTAAATTCAACTCCAACGCGTAGTGTAAAAGGCCCCATACACGGAACGATCTATCGTCAAACTTGTCATCAAACAGCGTTTGACAGACCAAATCGTCACGTGTATGGACGTGTTTGTAAGTTTACCGTCTGATCGTCGGTCGGAAGTTTTGACATACCAACTGGACGACCAACTTAACGATGACAGACGCGGTTTGTGCGTGTGTGGGTTTGTCTGAAAAACACAACATTGTTATCACTATTAGTATTATTGATAATAACACTATATTTTAATTTTTAATTATTATTTCGAATTTCAATTGCGTGTTTCTATTGTTCGTTGTCGTTTTATTTATTTACATTAAATTAAAAAAATGGATCAAGACAAGAAATTTATTACAGAGTTTTTAGAAACTTATAAGCATCATCCAGCTCTTTGGAATACCAAAAGTAGCTTATCGAAAAACAAACATTTAAGAAACTTGGGAATCGAAGACTTATTAAAAGTGTGCCAAGAAAAATTTAAAGATGCTAATGTGGCATTTGTAAAACGAAAAATCAACAACCATGTTCACTTTAACTTTATATACCTGTGAGTAAATTACGATTTTTGAATGACGATTGTGATATCAATCATATCACAGTATAAACAAACAAAACTAACTTCAAACCAATCGTTGTGTGTGTGGGCTGCGTCAGGTTTGACAACTAATCGGCCGATTGGTTAGACGACGAGTTTGACAACAGATCGTTCCGTGTATGGGGCCTTTAAGACATGTATCGACTTCATTATAAGTGAATAACTCAAGAGCTGGTACCAACAAGACCCCGTCTTATCACTTATCAGGTATACCCAGCTGATGTGAGTCCATAGCAGCTGAGTAAATAACAATAATATTATTGTTATTGATAAAATATCTTAAATCATTCGACTTTCTCATAATAATTATTATTTTTGATTTCACTTTCTAGCCGATTCGACAGAACGAGTTTACTTTTTTGGTTTCGCACTCACTTGTTATCGAAACTTTTGTTGCTGGTGACGAACAACGCGTCGTATTGATAATAATAACTCTTTGCGGCGGTCGAAATCTCGGACCAAAACTGCGCCAAAGTCGTCGGCCCGCGGTAGTTGATCTCCTCTCCTCTCGTGACGACGACAAACCGATACGAGAAACAAATTGAAAATCGACGATGTCCGCCGTGAACTTTAGACAAGACGTGTATTACTACGCTCAGTCGGTTCGGCTGTGACGCGTGTTCTCTCACCTCATCTCGAGTTCGTCGTGCCGATCGGAAATGTGTAGTGCGACGAAAATGACACGGTTTTAATTGAAACCGCTTTCTGCTCAGGTAACTTAACAGGGGGGTGTATATTCACGAAATTTTTGAAGTCTGCCTAAGTATGTATGCCCTACCGGATGAAAATTTGCAGAAGTTGTTGTAGTACCATCGCCTTCAGAAATTATTAGGTTGTCACAATTTTTGTTTTTTTAAGTTGAGAACTTGAGTTGGACAATATTCCTTTGAAAAAATGCATCAGCTCCCTCGCAAGAAACAATCTAAATACGCGTCAGGTAGGTAGGTAACTAAACAAGTGTCTTGTCACTCAATGGATTCACTCTGAACAAACTGAGATTACATTTTTTCATTTCTGTTATAAAAATGGTTTTGAACTCGTTAATGTATTTAGAAACTGCACGTACTATACAACTTTTGAAAGCACTAAATCATTATTTTAATACTTAACGTAAATGCATTTTAGGTCGCGCCAACACATTTTATTTTTAAACCGTGATTTTTCTGGTAAGTTAAGCACTGACGATAATGACAATTAATTTCAAAGAAATATTCTAAAGGGTTTTTTTTACAAAATTATTTTTCGAATAAATCATCATTGTATGGCCGTTTAAAAATTGATAGAATGTTGTTATAAAATATAGAGTGACAAAGACCCTTAACAGTTTGTTCTTAGATTCATAGCCATCACAGATCTTGCAGATTTTATGCTGCAGACTGTGCCTCGATTTTTTTTTTCCCTTTTTGATGGATACATTTTGTTTTTTAATTTAAAAGCACCTACGTGCAACGTACAATTGCGTTGACGGTTCTCAAAACGACATGGTTTTGTACATACTACTTAATGGGTTTTTCCTCAAAAACCAGCTAATTCCACCTATGTATACAAATTATCCATTCTTTTCATCTTACCGGCGACCTAGTCAATCTCGTTTTGGGTGTTTCTCTTTGTCTTCTAAGATTGATATGAAACTTTTAGGTTTTGCAAAACCATCATGGTTTTTTTTAAATACTTAACAATAATATTTTATGTTTTCAGTAATGGCGTTCCGTAAACAAAGTGCTTCTGGTTCCAAACCACAGATTAAGGAAAAAATTGTACAGATATATGAATCTTTTTTTAAAGTAAGTGTATTGCAGTACTTGTTTTAAATTTTGTATAAAATAACCATTCAGAGCCTATTCAATTTGTATTGCGTGTAAACTTATTTTCAATTCAGTTAGGGATGGAAAACAAACAAAAGAATCTTTAAAGCCCATTTTTTATTTTGAAATTTGCAGTAAATTAGTAATTACCTTCATAAGCATGTACCTATAAATAAGTTTGCGTGTAGGTATCTACTAGATACATTATTTTTTACATATACTTAAGTTATTTTTTCCATTGCTTACAAATTTAATATAAATAACAGATTGCACCTTCCATATCAATGATACGTGACCTATTTGAGTTGCTATACTTTTTATTATTCTTCTCTAACATCAAAAATAGAAATTAGGTAATCAAAAGTTGAAAATATTTTATTCATAATAATTTTATCCATAACTTGATTTACCTATATACAATGTTTATGCATATTTTTTTTTATAGGGAGAAGATTTGTCAAAAGACAATCCCAATTTTTGGGATGAATTTTTTCTACTAAAACCAAAAGTAAGTATTCTTGTTCACTTTAGTTTTAATTTTAATTTATTTACATTGTACTTATGAATTTTGAGGTTACGTTCATTGAGACGGAAATGGAAAAATTAACAACTGAACAATTGATTGTCCTTCAAGATAACATAAGGATGTTATTTGCTAAATGTATTGAAATAATTAGTTGTCAACATCAGTTGCGTATAATATTCTCATTGAAGGTAACATTTGTATTTTGTAATTTATATTGTCATTAGATACATAAAGCGCTGTTATTAAAAGAATGATTGATATTATTTTAAAGGGATTTGTATAAAAATTTTAAATTTATTATTATACAATTTATGTACTTACCTAATTTTTTAATGGCCCTGTATAAACCTGTATAACCCTGTACCTACCTACTTTTATAGATTATTTAGAGGACTATTTGCAATCATGTATTTTCTTTTGAAATTCATTTCTACAAAATTATTTTTTTTCTGAAATATGTAGGTACCTTTCACTCATGTTTAATTTGCAAATAATTTTTAAACTGTGTTTATATTGTAAGAATGTGCCTACATTGAACAGTGAATATATTTGAAGAATTTACACATGTTTTGAAAATTAAGTTGACAATATGAACTAAACTTAATCAATGCAATACTTTTTAGTTTTTATTCTAAAATATCATGGTGTTATTGATTTTTAATTATGATATTTATTTTATCAAATTTATCTTTGTTCAATTCAATTCTTAGATGCTGCACATTTTTATATTATGTTTCAAATATTTTATTGAAATTTTTAAAAAATGATCAAAATATAAGTATATTAAACTTGATGGTTAATATTATTGTTATTGTTTTGTTTTACAGACAATGAAATGTTTAATAAGCTGCTTGTACAAAAAGTATAGAATTGACCCGACTTGGAATTTTTTATCACTTATAGTAATTCCAAAAGACACTGACATAGTTTTTGAGAGTTTAATTGAAAAATGCAATTTAATGTTACGTGGTATGTACGCCCAAATATAATTATTACTAATATTATACCCATGTTGCTGTGTATTAAAATTATCATAATTTGAACTAAAATTTAAAACTTTATTTCTTTTAGAACCAGACTGTGTTGTTATTAAAGATTTGTGTTTACAATTTTTACTCACATTAGTTACTGGAACAGACAATCTTGATGAAAATTTAGTTTTAAATCATCTAATGACCAACAGTGTTTTTGAACCCTTGATTGAAGTATACATTTATATTTTCAACTTAAATGACATACTACTAAGTAATATGTTTTAAACTTATAGATACTTTCAAATAATACATACAAAACATATGGCTATGATTCCATTTTATTGTTGACACTACTAATGAATGTTGAAACGGCCAAGAAGACAAACCCGTATGTTGTCAAATTATCTTTGTTAGACAAGGAAAATACATTGAATGGCTATAGTCAGGTAATTTTTAATAACAAAAGTACAGTATACTTAATGTGACCATATGTCCTGCTTTTTCTCGTGCCGCAAAGGGGTTAAATTATGGCCCAAAGGGGTTGATTATTAGTTTTTTTATTATTTCAAAAACTAAAATACTTACAAAAAAAATTTTAAAATATAAATTATAGAGAAAAATATAATCATTAAAAAAGACTATTATACTAATTCTTTTTAACTCATTATTTCCTATGAAAAAAAGTAAAAACTAAAAACGTTTTAAAATAATGAAAAAAACTATTTTGACAATTATTTTTTAAATATTTACAACACTATAGAATACTACAAAACTTTGTTTTCCGTGTTCGGCAGACATTGTCGGTTAAATGATGGGTAGGTTTTTCTATAATCTTGGATAATCTAAAAAATGGATAAAATTAAATTAATTAATATTTTAAACTATTAAATAACACAATGACATTTAAGGTAAGAACATACTTTCAATAAGAATTGCTTTTGATCTTCGTTTTTGTAATTTTTTGATTAAATTCTTCCATCAATTTGACATTTCTTTCCGCCGTGTCGTTAACAACCTTTAATGACATTAGTACACTTCGAGCTTTTTTATAGTTATCATTATTTTGCCACTCAAGTGGATCTACGTGTACAAAATCTGAAGTAATGTTAAACCGAGAAAATACATTGAGTGAATGTGATGTAAACAAATCTGTATGTAAATCACGTTTTAAGAAATCTGTTATTTCTTCAGGCTTAAGTAATAATTTTTTTTTAGGTTCATCTATAACATCTTGCTTTTGTTTTAAAATGTTAACCATTTTTCTTTTTTCTTCTATTTTAATTCGATCATCAAACAATGAAAATAATACGCATTCATCATTTAAATACCATAAATGATTAGAAAATTTTTTTATCGCTACGTCCGCTATTTTTTCATTGATATTTTTATATGATACTAACTTTTTTAAAAAAATTATATCATTTAATGGTGCTTGAATAGCGTCCATGCAGTTGAACCATTGTTCTACATAACATGTAACAAGAAAACAGCATATCTAATTAACTGCCGAATGTTCTCTTTGTAATAATTTGAACTGTTTTTTAAATATAAATATTTTTAGGCAGTAAATAGCTTTTGCCATCCACCTAGCCAAATGATAGGCACCAGGTTGTCGGAAAATAACACCATTTGGTTTGTTTTCACTAAACGAGCTTCAATTTTTTCTTCTACTTTGGACAATATCAAGTCTTTACCCATCATACAACCTGGACGACCTTTTTGCCTTTGTAATTCTAAAAATGCTATATCTTCTTTAATTTTCATCATACTAATTGCATTTGAATGTGATATATCGAATAAATCGTTCAACGAATCGACAAATTTTTTTTCTCTTTGTTTGTATAATTCTCCAGTTCTTTTTGAATTTTTTTCTAATGTACGCCAATTTTCGTAAATTTTTTTTAATTGCTTTATGCAGTTTAAACGATCGCGAGTAGGGATTCTTGCTTTTCTCCAATAAATCAAACACTCGTCAATAACAAGAGCAGCACTTTCGTTAACATTTAATTTCACTAACCTCATATTAAAAAAAAGTACACTCAAACAATCTTTGATTGACGGTAATTTGCTTCCCGTAATTTGATTTTTTACTGATTCAATCAAATAGACGTTTCTTTTAGACATTTTAGCAAAAATTTTGTATAATATGAAAATATTAATATCACTTAACAACAGTATAAGTAGTATAACACACAACTGTTGACTACGCAACAATAATTGTAAATCGGATTTTAAAGTACAATTTTACGACAGTAAAGAAACTTAGATAAGATTATCGCTATCGCAATAATTGCTGGTTAAAAATAAAATTGCTGTATAGTATATATAATTCTAAATTATAAACTGAAAAAAAAAATATACAATAATTCAATGTGAAATACATTGACAATTTAAAATTATTATTTTGTTTCAAAATACGTACATCTAAAAGCGTATAAATAAAAAAAATCATTATTATCGAATAATTCTTATTTTGTTTTTTTTTCATATGAAATAATAGACTAAACAGAATATGTATCAAAACATTTTCTTTAGATAATATTTTTCTTTAAAATTTATCATATATAATTTTTTTCATAAATATGTTAGTTCTTAAAATAATTAAGAAAAACTGAAAAAACAACCCTTTTGGCCATGTTTTCACAATATTGCGGCACGGGAAGGAGATGAGTTATCGATTCCAAATTTTCACAGGATTAATATTACTTACCACTTAAAAAAATGGGAGGGTACACATTTTTAAATTCTCAAAAAAAATTTCAACCTTAATAAATTTGGACCACTAATAACTTAGAATTTTGTTCATTGTTTCAAAAATACGAAATATTAACCTAACCCAATCTAGGTACCTTCTAACAGTGGCGGCGCTAGGCGTGGGTGAAGTGGGCCCTATCACGTAAATAACAGTGCTTGTAGTGTCGTGGAACGATTAATTAGGCCAATTTCTGGTTCAGGTCGAAATATTACGTGCGATAATAGGTTCAGTAGTATTCCTCTCGCAGAAGACCTTCTCAATAACTATAATTCAACCATGGTTGGAACATTACGAAAGAATAAGAGAGAAATACCACCAATTTTTGTTCAAAAACTCAAAGAGCGGCCGATTGAAAGTAGTATTTTTGGTTTCAAAAAAAACATGACTTTAGTGTCATATAAACTATAGCTAATAAAATTGTTTTAGTTATATCAACTGTGCATAACGGTGATAACATTGATACCGACTGTGCTAGATCAAAGCCTGAAATGATCAAATGTTATAACTCAACAAAAGGGGAAGTCGACACTGTTGATCAAATGGTAGGAAAGTATTCCGTCTCAAGAAACAGCCGGCGTTGGCCATTGACAATATTTTTTTCTGTTCTAAATATTGCGGGCATAAATAACCAAATTATTTATGTTAGTAACACTAATACAAAAATTGATGGAAGATAATTTTTTTTTAGAATAAAATATTTTATATAATTAATAACCTAATAAGTATGTAATAACATTTATATGAAAGCTTAATTTGTTTATATTATGTATCAATAAAATCATTTGACAATTTTTATTTATTTAAAATCAATAAAATAATTATTATTTTAATTTATCGAGTTTTAATTGAAATATTTCAATACACGATCAAAAACACCGTGTGCGTGGAAATTCGTGAATATTTTTAATGCGTGTAATTTAGAGTTGAAATTATTGTATACAGTTAAAACAATTGATAGTTTTTGGTTTTAACAGTTTTTAAAAAATATACAATTCCAAACAATAGTTATTGCTAGACAATATTTGTTTGTGATTTTTATGTACTTCTTGTTACAACTATAAAAATTATTAAAATTAATTTGAAAATGTCTATTATTTTTATTATAGTACATGTTTAGTATAAATTTTATATTATTTTATTTTTATAGGTTATAAAAGGGTCATTAGAAGAAATTTGTCAACAATATCGGTCTGAAGAAATAGCACAATATTCAAATAACACATGGTTTAATACTTTTACTTCTGTGGTCAGCAACATATTATTCGTACCAGATTCACATGAACTTAAAATTGAAGTTCCTCAAGAAATCAGGTATTTACAGGAGTATCTCTATAAATTAATATGTATGTATAAACTATACCTAAAGATTAAAGTGTAAACTAAATATATTTACAATTATTTATGTACAACTTAATCAAATAATTTTTCAAATTAAAAAATATGATCCATTGACAAAAAGAAATAAAATCAATTCTAAATTCCTTGATGATATATAGTTTGCATTGATAATTATTGAATAACTCGTTGAATTCTCCAATGAATTTTTGTTTATATCCTCTGTTTTTTTCAAAAAGACATATGTCTGGGCATTACGGTTGTTGGCTATGGGCAACCCAAGGCCAAATTTTTCCTACTTATTAACAAACAACAGTAAGTAGTTAAAAATAAACAGAAAATACTAAAATGTAAAAATGTACGATTGAATATACATTATATTTGTTTATATTAGCTGTTTGACCCAGCGGTCAACCAAAACCAAAATTTCAAGTTGCCTGCCACCACCGTAACCGCGTTATTATATATATTTATATATTTTTATTATTCCTGTAAAAATCCTAGAAAATCTGTTGTGGAATCTATAAACTAAAAACAAAATTTTTATTCCCACCATAGCGTTTAAAACTAACTAAACGCCTGTCGTAATTAGCATCTATATGCTGTGTACATAAGTACTAAACGGATTTATTAAATTTTTGTAACATTGTACATAAGTGCTTTATAGATGATGCTTTGTGGAAACATTATGCATGAATGCTGTTTACTGATTAGGTGATTGGACTGATATTGCCAATAAATTAAACATTTAGTATAAAATTCCTTAAATTTTATAAACAGCTGATTCATACAATATATGCTAGCTGATTTTAAAACATTGAATACAACGTTTTTGTATGAAATCCAAAAAAGTTTTGTTATTCCTGTGGTATTATTATATTCTTTAGAGTAGTTTTGTGGGCTTTCTACTTAAATTAAAAATAAATGTTTTGAATTTTTTTAATACAATGAAATTCAGATTGAGTTATACCTACTGTAGTAAAAATATTTTTGTTTGTTACAATACTTTTGAAAAAGATTAATCAAAAATACACAATTACTCAATGTTAACATTAAAAAATGTGTCTGAATTATTTGCTGCGAACACTAAAATAATCATTCTTTTAAACCCTAATCAAAAAACGTATCAAATCTGGTTTATACATTTATTTAGTTCAAAATAATATTTATCTATTGTATGCAATATAAGTAAAAACATAACTATAATCAATTAATAATACTTTAGCTGTGAAATCTAATTTCAGGTCTATGAGTGGAATATTAATATCTTTGTATGAAGCTGTACACTTAAATCGGAATTTCATGTCAACATTAACCTATTGTAAAATATTTAATAACTATGAGTCTCATATTAGTGGTATGCTACAAACACAATCAACAGTCGATAACCCTTGTGTCAAATACCCTACAGATACTCAATATTCCAATCTTCTAGTAACATTTTTTCAATATTGGTGATTTAATTTTTTTTTTTTTTATTTTATATTATATTTATTTCTTACCAATATTTATAATTTTTTAGCTCAATTGTTATGCAAGATACAAAATCCAATACAAATGCAAATAATTCAATGCTATGTTTTATCATTTTAACAAGCATTACCGATGATCAGTTTGCTAATTCGTTAATGCATGACCTAAATTTACAATTCAAAGTTGATCTATACCGATTACCTACCAGGCGATACATGTTTACCCCAGAAAAATCGTCCAAACTGTTAGCAGCATCTTTGTTGGGTAATATATGTGAATATTTGGCCATTATACATTTTAGCGATTTTCCAATATACAGTTTCAATTTATGGTTTATGCATTATTTCTTTACTCATGTAGATCTTTTCTAATTCTTTTCCAATTTCTATGTATTGCTTAATCTATAAGAAAGTTTTTAATTAGTTTTATTTTGAAGTTGTTTGTTTTCTATCCATATAATTTGAATTTGTGCATGCTTAAAGCATGTTATAATTTTGTTGTTTATTCATTATGTTTTTTTGTTATATCTGTACTTGGTGCCACTCATCATTTGCCTAGACTGTTTTTTGGGTATTGCATAACATACTTCTGATATAGGGTGCTGCTATACCATTCAAGTCTTGTACCAAAGGCATGAGTGTGGGTTTTATTAATCCAGTTATTGAGCAGCATGTTTCATGTAAAACAATATTCATCTACTTTGCATAACACAATTTACTCAAAGTTAGACATCAGTAGCGGACTGAATCAGTGTGCTAGAATAAAATTACACCCCTGGCCACAGTCAAAGAATAATATTTTAAGCCGCTCTGTATATTATACTGTATATTTATAATGTGTATAGCAGGATTAGGCTATGCAAACTAAGGCACCCTTGGCCTTTTTTACCCAGTTTGCCACTGCTGGACACTAATTTTTTTAGACTGAATAGCTTAATGCTGGGTATAGCCCTGAAAAGTGCCATTTTGTGTTAAGGAACCCAAAGTCAATACCATTTTTCATCAAAAAATTTGCAGGAAAAGTTCTGTATTATAAAATCAAGATATTTGAATAATTTTTATTTTTATTAATAGTTAAAAACATTTTGTTCGTTGCATTTAGGATTTATACTTTTATTTTAAATAACTCTTTTTGGTTTGATTAAAAATTCAGTTTTTCGATCAATTTTGCATAAACTTTTTTTAATTGGTTTTATATAAAATCGTTTTTGAATCCAACTTACAAAATTGGATACCTACTCTATAATCTAAAAAAAAATTATTCAAATACGTTGATTCTACAAGACAGGAGCACTTTTCTTGTGAAATCAATGTTGCCCGTTTAAATGCATGTAACGTGATAGAAATTGCATACATTTTGCTCCTTAATAAATAGCTGACTCCGAGAACTTAACATCTTTGTTTGTTCAGTTGTAAGATTTGTTTGCATTGTGTCATATTGGCTAGTATGGATTATATCTCTTTGTAAAGAGTGATGTGTGCCGTCCCTTACTATGCTTCCAGAGTATTTCATTAAATTAATGGTAACAAATTAGATATACTGCCTGCCACTTGACATTTACTAAGTAATACTCGTTTTATGTATTAAATAAAAATAGAATTATTGTTTGTTTTAGATTTGATGATAGACTTTTTACTAGGACATATGATGAAAAAATTACAAATTGATCAATACTTGAAATGTATCAGTATAATTCACCGAATAATTTGTTATCAAAAACGAAATAGTGTGCGTTTGATGTATAACTGGAAAGATCTTTGGAATTCATTAATTACATTATTACAATTTTTGATGACATATGAACAACAATTTTCTCAGGATATGAATATTTATGATTTAGGAATACAGGTTAACATTGAAATGAAGTTTTTCAACCAAATTTATATCTTTTTGAATAATTGATTAAAATGTTTTTTTTTATAGATCGTGAACATATTCAACCTTTTTATAACATACGGCGACATGTTACTACCATCGCCTAGTACTTATGATGAATTGTACTATGAAGTTATTAGAATGCATACAGTTTTTGATAATTTATATGTCCTATGTAAGATATTAGTACATTTTATTAAAACAAACAATTTTCTAAATCGTTCTCAGTTAGTATATAAACAGAAAATTATTAAATAATGTTGTTTTAAAGTTTTAAATATTGAGTTACTTGATTTTTTTTTCAGTATTCTCTATTAATAGTTGTTTATATTTATTAATTTAGCTTCAAGAAACCTTTCACCAATCAATGAGCACAAATTATCAGCTACAAAGTTGTCTAATTGTTTGATCAACATCAGGTAGAGAAAAAAAAATATGTTTACAAATTTAAAAATGTTACTTAATAAATATCATATTACATACAGGGCAATTATCAATCATTATATACCCAAAATAGACAATTGGATGGAAAAAAATTCAGTTAAAACACCAAATAGAGAAGATGTAATTACTCTGAGACAAAAATGTTTAATTTCTGTACTTTTTTTAATCAGTTTTTTTGAATATTTTGTTTGAGATGCGTATGTAGATACTAGAAGTTGTCAAGAATAATTACGACACTCTCACACTAAAACTACTTGACTGTTTGGGAAGTTTGGATTTCAATAAGTCAAACCATGATCAGTCAAACTCATCTCTCATCAAATTGATGATTAGCAAAGTTATCAAAGACACTCGACAGTCGTTAAAACATTCTAATACTGATTTCCAGCAGATTCTCCACAATTTTGCTTTCAACGCCAATCCATTGTGAATAAAATATAACTTGTATGATGCAAAACAATATTGTCATATATTTTATAACTGCTAATATTATGTAGGTACTTATGATTCAGGTTTTTTTTTTTTATTAAATCTATATTATTATGTATCATTTTTAAATTGTACATTTTATTTTATTGTAATTAATTAATTAATTTGTTTTTTACTTAGATTTTATGCATAATAAATACACATTACACATAGGTGCTAAATTATGGCATTTAACATACATAAATTAACGTATTAAATAAATAAATAAATAAAGATTTATATACTGTTAATAGACCACGGTAGACTATGGTATTAATGACGTCACAATTGTTATTACAACTAGAGATAATAATTCCTGTTTCCTAACACCGTAATCCAAACCACAATGTAGAGAAGATAATGTATTACGATGTATCTTCTATACATCGTAATACATTTTGGTGTACTAAATATTTTTAATAGCATGATTTAATACTAACGGATAAAGGGTTTTTAATTAATGATTTGTTACCTGATGGTGTATTTCTCCTTTTCTGGGTGTGCCACTATTCACACCTAGTTAAGTCATGAGAACATTAACCAAAGCAAAAGCCAGAGTGCATACTATTGTTTAGCTTTTTTATAATTTTGATTTGTGTGTGTTACAAGTTATAACCTATAACTTATAATTATCAATATATCATAAATTATGAGAGAGTTTTTAAAAATAAATTATTGTTTTTGAAATTGGTTTGATTGTTTTCTTCAATGTTTGTGTCAATCAGGGGTGCTGTATTAAATAATTTTATACTATTAATACTACGTTATATTTTAATCTTTATGGAAATGTAGGTTAAAAGAAGAAGATAAAAAAATACTTGGTTTAGTATGATTAAGAAGAATGTAGGTCTAGGGCAGGGGTCGGCAATTAATTTATATGGCGGTCCAAATATTTAAAAAAAAAAATTTCGAAGGCCAAAAAAATCTTAAACTTAATTTTATTATTAATGTATTTATTTTTGTATTAAAAACATATTTTAAGACAAAGTATTTAATTATTTATAAAGTAATTATACATTCATACTAATAATAACAAAATTGTATACTTAAGTTTAATGAGAAAAATGACATTTTTTTTCTTGAGCCAATTTTTTAAAATCTGGTATTCTTTGAGAACAGCTGATGCGTAAAGTGTTTTCGAGGTGGTGATCTGTTAATCTTGAACGGTATCGGTTTTTTAAAAACGTCATTTTTGAAAACGAAGTTTCACATATATAAGTGGAGCCAAACATAGTAGCTAATTTTATGGCAAGGGTTTTACAGTTCATGTATTTATCCAAGACATGCTTTATCCAAAAATCTTCAGTAGACGAAGTTTTATTCATTTGCAATGAGATATCTTCTTGAAAATCAATAATTTCCATTTGAAGTGAAGATTTTGGAAGTTTGAATAATTTTGTAGCAACGTCAATCCATTCTCCAGTCGGAGAAACTTCAAACGGATTTTTTAAAAATTGAGACAGTTTTCCAATTTCTGCAAAGTCTTTGAATCTCTTACCAAATTCTTCACCAAGGTCCGATAAAAAACTTAAAAACATACTGCAGTCTATATCGGAAGTCTTTTTATATTCTAGGATTGTTGGAAAATGAATAAAATCTTGATTTTTTATATCTTCTTCAAAGATTTCAAGTTTTCGTCGGAATGCAGATACACTTGATATCAGATCACAAATTAACTTTTTTTGCCCTTGTAACTCAGTATTAAGTACATTTAAATATCCAAGAATGTCTTTTAAAAATGTCACAGATAATCAGATAATCAGATCTGCTCGGAATCAACAATATCACATGACTCATCAATTGCAATAGCGTAGCAAGGAGCCAACTGTAAAATGTGAATTAAATTATTTTTGTTGTCATCGGCCAACAGTTCTGTTCTTCTTGTATTGCTTCTTGCTGATAGAGGAATACTTTGAATAGCATTAATTATGTCCTTTTTTTCTTCAAAAAGTGCAGTGGCTACTTCCAACATACACTCTTTTACAATTTCTGAGTCTGTAAATGGTTTTTGGTGCTTATTTAACGTCCAGCAAACACGCAATGCTGCTTCTACTGACTTTTCTTGTCCACTCATACTTTGTACTAACATAGTCGTACTATTTTTATAAGACAAGAGATACGCTTGGAGCTTATTTTTACGCGCTGCACTGTCAAGAAGAAATTTTTTTTCAAAATCTTTATGCATTGTATCATAATGACGCTTTAAATTAGCACATTTAACGACAGCAACTGTACTGTTGCATATGAGACAAACTGGAACGGCTCCAGCTCTTACTGGAAGTGTAAAACAATATTGTTCGGTCCACTCAGCCAGAAACTTTCTGTTTTCATTGTCAACTTTACGTTTTTTGGAAAACATACTCAATTGCACACGAATAATATTTATAAATTAATAAGTTTTAACACTACGTACACGATGGACTACGAATACAAATAATTATAATAATAATTTCTCGCCGAACGACAAACGCAACGCGTTAACGATTAAATTGAACTAAATAATATTTGTGTTTCAAGAAGTAGGTTCAATGTAACTAGATGTTCTGTTATTGTGACTATTATTATTATTACTACTCGTACTATTACTAGGAAATACATGCGGATACCTGCCTGTAATAAATGAGCGGAGTGACATGTCTACATTTATTGATGGAACTAATTAATAACATCGGTATATTCGCAGGTCATACAACGTATGTAAGTAGCGTGAATGATTATAATTGGAATATTCGATATAAAATGAGTTTGAAAATGTGAGTGTCACAGTAAATTTTGCACAGGGCTTCGCCGGCATAGAACTATCGAAAATTCTATTTTCCATTGTTTACATTGAGATAGCGCGTGATTTCACATTTTACAATGGAAGTCAATGGGGATCAGGTTTTTCGGTGATTATTCCTCCGTGGTAGGTCCGATTTTTTCATGCGACCCCTTACGACAACCACCATTCTACACTCTATCATCGTGCCAAGTTTGATTAAAATCGATCAAACCGTCTAGGAGGAGTACAGTCACAAACGAAAGACACGAGTTGCCTAAGATTGAGCTTCGCTTCGCTCCGCTCAATTATAAACAGCGGTATACGATGAACGCTGTCGTAATTTCCTAATAAATCATAAAAATAGATCGCCTCTGAATATTGTGTTTTACACACACACACACGCGAATGCAAGCGACTCGGCCCGCAGCCGTGACTGTGGCACATTCAATAACAACACAGAATACAGATAATCATAAACCATTATTATTGCCTCAGCGCCTAATGAAATCGATTTCAATATTAGTTTAATTTTTGTTATGAACGCAGGGGGAGTGATACATAGGATATATAGGAAAATAAGGACAATTTTTGGCAGTCCAGTTATTTCCCTTCCGCGGGCCGCACATGGCCCGCGGGCCGCCTATTGCCGACCCCTGGTCTAGGGTAAGGGTGGCCGACCTCAAATAGTTTGGCATACATGAATATATGTCAGTTGCTTTGTTGCTCGATATATTTGTTTTAGTTTCATTTTATAGTTCAGCAATATTCTATGACCGTGCAACAGCATAACTGTAAATTGTTGTCACAACATGTTCCTCGTTTTTTTAATAAGTACATATATATATTTAAAAACTTAATAACTAAAATTCAACTTCTTTTTTTTACAATACTTGATAGATGATAGTAAAACTTAACATATATAGTTTTTAATAATTTAATTAATATAAAAAATAAATTTATTGTTTTTCAAAGTTTATTATTTGGAATAAAGAACAAGTAGTATGATAAAAACAAAATATTAAATTTAATCTAATTATATGTAACTAAACAATTATCACAATATTACAATAATTAACAGTCGGTTATAACGGGATTAAGCATCTCTCCAATTTCTGAAATTTCACTTTTGATTATGTCACCAACCTAAAAAAGTAAATTAAAAACATATGTTATGAAAAACTTGGTAATGATATGCTGTAATAATTAGTCAAAACTTAGGTAATCTATTGACAGCTTTTTATGTATATGTAATTGATTTATTTTTATAGATTGTAAATGTTTATATTAAGTTAGGGCATTATTAGTTAAAATAAAATTAATTATGTACATGATCAGGGTAAAATATAAAAATTATTATTATTAATTTTTTTTTTACTATCTGTTATAAATTTTATAAAAAATGTAAATCAACTAATGAATAAAAAAACACGAAACATTCAAAAACTTAGCCATTTCACAAATGCAGGCGTTTTATACAAATTGTTGGTTTAAATAAAAAATTCTCTCAATATTACAAGTGTAAAAAATTTTTTTAAGTACAAAATTTAATTTCTAGTTACACAGACAAAAATGGTTGTAGATGTTTAATGCTAATTCATACTTTTAAGAACTCTTTAGGCTCTCTGAAAACACCAACACCACTAGGGGTTCCAGTTAGAATAATATCTCCGGGCAATAACGTTATCAAGCTGAAACAAAGAAAAAAATATGCGTTACACAATAATAATACAATATATGTAATAGTTATTTAATTATATGGGTAATCTATATAATATCGGTAATTACATTTTATTTTATATTATGTTACTTATATGATTTAATCTAATCATTTTAGTATTAACACATACAATATGGAACAAATTTTGTTTATTAAAATGAATTTAATTTAACCCTTTTTCTCCCGAATTATTTTAGATTTGAGATAGAAGTTTTGTGTAAAAGTATAACTACTTACTTAGATAAAAACGAAACCAGCTTATCAACTCTATGAATTAGTTCTTCAGTGGAACCGATTTGTTTGAGCACCCCATTTATGGAACATTTGATTTTTAATTGATGTGGGTCAGGAATTTCATCCTTGTGTACCAGAACTGAACCCAGAGGGCAAAATGTGTCCATACTTTTAGCTAAAAATTAGTTTTAGAATGAATACATAAAAAATTATAATTATTAGTTTTTGACAAGCTACCAATTAACCATTGTCCATTGTTTCTATTTTTTTGCCAATCTCTTGCAGAAATGTCTTGAGCTACGGTATAACCAAACACATAATCATAAGCATCCGTGACTGATACCTTTTTGCATGTTTTACCAATAACAACGGCCATCTCTACTTCCCAATCAAGCGCCTAAATTGTTCAAATAAGTTTTCAAACAAAAACAAACTAAAAGCAATTTATAAAATGTTTTTGGTTCAGCTGCCTATGAAAGACTATGTATCTTATAGTCCAGGGGTGGCAACTTAAGTTAACTTTGGGAGCTGCAAATTGTATAAAGCCAATTCGAGGCGATTTCCTCATTGTTGTGCGATGTTTAAATAAAATGAAAACTTTTAAAGATTTATTATATCAAATAAAGGAACATTTATTTTTTACACTATACACACAACATCATTATTAATATTATTATTGAAATTATTGCCAATCTATACCTAATGACCTAAATACCTAATAGTCTAAACTTTGTTCAAGAGCCGCACAAAACTGATTTAAGAGCCGCATGCGGCTTGGAGCCTGTTATAATTTAAAGGTAATATTTTCATGGTGATCAGGTCAAACTAATTATATTTTGAAAATCGCCATAAGTCAAAAACATTAAAAATATCACACATTGCATACTAACTTTAGATTGCAAAGGGTGCTTTACAGCGTCATAAGGACCGATAATTGTGCTTGGAAATTTAGAGAAAAAAAACGGTTCTTTCGGATAAGGTTTGTTTTGTTCATCGCAATGTCCTTTGTAATTCAATCCCACGCATATAACCTGCAAATGACAAGAAGTATATCAAAGTTTTGGCACACAAAAATAGTTGCGTTCTTGACAGTCTCACTTTGTCGGGTTCAGTTATGCAGGGTAAGAGTTTGACGTCGCTTGACTCCAAAATTGTCTTTTTTTCTTTAAGTATCCTATTGGTGAGAAAAAAAAATTGTTATTAAGCTCCTATGGGTATTTGTATTCAAGGGTGTCCGCAGAGAGATGCAAGTAGACTCTATTTCCCTCCTTTGCTTTTTTTTTTATCACTTATCACTTATTACTAATCATTATACAAAAAAAAAACACAACGTAAAGATTTTTAAATTAAAAAAAAAATATTTTGCTTCACTCTTAATAAATTCCTGCAAACGCCCTTGTTTGTATTCAAAATGAATGTTACGTAACGATAGTGAGGCACAATTGGGTGCAAATATACATAGGCGAAACTGCGTCCACTGAACTTCAGCAAGTATAGGTACTATAGAGTAAACTGTACTCTATTCAACTTAGTCTACTTCTATAGAGTACTCTATTGACTATATTCAGTCACTGCTACACACGCCAACTATTCTAATGAAATATCATCATATTATAACTTGAGAAAAAAAAAATGTAACTTACAATACCTATAATTTTTTTTTATAGGTACGTGAAAGCGTCTATTCTACAATAATTTAATAAAAAATGTGGTTTGTAAGTTGTATTTAAGTTGGATTTCGGTCAGAAACATAGGTAAATTTAAGCTTTAAGTTTGTATAATTTAGATGTTAGATAAAATACAAAGTTTTAACTACCTATTCAAAGGAGTGATAGGTAACCATCAAAAAATCAACAATTTTTTTTTTTTTTTTGGCCTTGGCTAATTTATAGTAACGTCTAGTTTTTAGCCTACAGGACGATACACACTTTTCAGCGCTCTCGACGGAACGCTGACCGCGTAAAAACGACACCATGTCCACGGGAATCGTCGCATCAGCGTCGCTCAAGCTGACTATCTTACGACCGTCGTCGTCCAACTGAACGCCCAAACCTCGACGGCCGCTGCCGTCCCTGTACTGAACGAATCTCATCGGTCGACGGACGCCACAACTGAACGTCCTCCTCTCGGGGACTCGTGTGCGGGCCGCCACGGCGTTCCGTAGAATTCTACACGACGAGCGGCTGAAATTCATTCCGATGAAAAGGTATTCGTCAAACCGCGAACGCCTACCGACGAGCGTCTTACAACTTCAAAAGTCTGTTGATATTGGCCGCAAAACGAAGAAAAAAATAATGATCGCGGAAAGGATCAGCAAAAACCACGGCTATTGATACTATAAAATAGTATAGTATCTAGCTAGCCGTGATTCCACCTAACCAAAACGAGCGGTCACAACATAACTGTCGCATTGATAACTTAAAAGTTTAAACTTTAACCACCAAACACTCGACTGTCATTCACGTGCGGAACAGTTAACGTAAAAGCCCTGAGCCAAGCTGGTGTATAGAGATTACCCTATAGAGTTAATAGAGATATATAGATTATACTATACGTATAAAGAGCCTATAATAATGATTATACCGTGTACTGAGCGAATCCTTACAAGTTGTTATTTCCCCGAGTATTCAACAACAATTACTAGATAATAAATAGATATAATATTATTACAATACTTCATAGAGTAATATAGAGGCGGCATTCCCTATCACAACGCGTAACAAGATTGAAGACCAACCGTCGGTCATTGACCCTAAGGAGTCTATTTACAAAAAAGTATTCCACTAGATCGCGTTGTATTTCAATAAACATTGATATTATCAGTTAGATAATAAGTATTAACCGTTCGGCTTACTTTGTTTAAATACTTTGTTTTATATATATTTGTTTTTTATAACACCATTTACAATTTTATGTTAAATTTATTATTTAAAAATTAAAAACATTTTTATGAATGATTATCAGTTTATGTTTCAAAAAAAAATCATATTGTTACAATATTTCAACTTTAGGGAAATGGTAACATTGAAAAAGGAGTCTATCGTGCTCTCAATTTTTATTCATAATGCCGCCTCTATATTACTCTATGCAATACTTATACAAGTCAATGTTGCATAACTATAGCACAAATTAAGATATTATTATACTGACGTCAGAATGGAACCATTAGAGATTATGATTTTCCTAATCGGTCTATGGCCAATGCGGTTGCATAATGTGTCAACTTGTGAGGACTTCTCACGAGTCACGTCGCCGCACTCTTAATAACACTTAATTCGTTTTTCTAATTGCTAAAATCTACCAAAATACCGCTTCTCGTAGTCGTAAAGCGATCGCGTAGTAGGCGTGTGAAAAAATATTTCGAGACAAATCGAAAAAAGGTTCCCTCCTCGATTCTCGCGTTCCTAACGAAACTGTCTTTTCGCATCGAAATAATTGTTGTATTTTTTTTTTTGATCCTCATTGAGACTCTTTGACACGATGGAAAAAAAGTCCATACGAGTGGGCATTCTTACTGGTGAGTTGACGGCGACGGAGTGAAAATCGTTTCGTTTTTTTTTTTACTTTTTTTTTTTTTATCAGTCAGCGACACCAGAAAGCCAACTGGATCGGCCGACGACGGGACATTCGATTCCAGCGGCCACGGTCTGAGAACACTCATTGAAACATCAGGAGTCCTAGAGTCCAGCCAAGTGATCGTGTACGGTTGTGTCCCAGACGATGTGCCGGCGATTCGGGTGAGAAGAAACAATTACAGACGAGTCCATACTGGCTACTGCCGAGATGCTGGAAAAGCTTATTGCCGTTAAACAAACCCAGAAACTGCTAGTCCTGGACTTGTGGGTTGATTAGGGTCTTCTGTAACTCAGGCTGCTGAATTTGTTAACATCAAAATAAGCCCCAACGTATGCTAAAATAAAAATAGACAACAAAAGTTACCCTGTAAAAGTAATGTTTCAAGATGATTGGTTCTTAATGATCTACTTGTTTTGAACAAAAAAATGCAAATAGAAATTAAAAACAAATCAAACCTAGGTACCTTTAAGGGTATTTTAAAATTCTAATAGATGTGTTTTTTTTTCTACTAAAAGTTGAACATTTTTTTTTTATAATTTCTATAACACTGCAATAAAGATTTATATCAATCATTTGTTTTTCAAATTTCAACATCAATAAACCTTTAAAAACTAATCCATGTAGAATCAGCCTGCGACTCGCAGAAACATATTTTAACATCTTTTTTGTACAGTTTTATAAAGGTCATTTTTGTAAAATGATCTTAAAAAGTAGGAACATTTTTTGTGAAAATAGAGGTATGGTGTAAGTTTAGAATGTATCCCTTTATGTTATGCTTGTAAAATATAACAATAACACTAGGCTTATTTCAACATACTTTTTGAATTTTGCATAATTCTAAACAATGAGTAAAAGGTAATAGTAGTAATAAAGTAAGTGGGTACAAATTTAACTAACCAGACAACTTATTTCTTCTTTGATCTGATGTACCTTTTTATAATGATAAAAAATATTGGTGCAATCAGAATAGGGATAATAGTTAATTATAATTTATAAGTGTACTACTGTTTTGTCTAGGCCAAAATGATTGAGTGGTGTTTACGCGGAGACGTAGACGTTATATTTAGTACCGGAGGTACTGGTCTAAGTTCTCGAGACGTGACCCCAGAAGCAACTCTTGGACTTATTCAAAAACAAGTGCCAGGCATTAGCCATGCATTAATGAATGAGAGCTTAAAAATCACTCCAATGGCAATGCTCTCTAGGTAAAAATACTTCCAAATATTGTTTATGTATTAATCAGCATCTGAAAAATTTTTTTTTTTTAGAGGAATAGCTGGAATATTTGAAAAAACTCTTATAATTAATTTTCCGGGGAGTCAGAAAGCAGCTACAGAGTGTTTAAAAATAGTTGCTTACGCAATCCCACACGCTGTTTCTATAATAAAAGATGAAAAAGAAGTCTCAACACAGTTCCACAAACAGTTAAGGGACAAACTCAACAATGATGCAACCAAGTCAAAAGTTCCAGTATGTAATATAAATCTTTTTTTAATTGTCTATTATTAACTTTGGAAGTTCTTATGTAACAATTGGCAGTGACTTAAATAACAATTTTAGAAAATCAGATTTCATTAAATAATTAAATTAATGTCTTACCATTTTATCTATGTATTGTGGTACAATAAATGTGCCTTAATATTTTTTTTGTGTGCTATGCCTTGCATTAATTTGTGTTCAAACCAATGGCGGATCCAAAGGGGGAGGGGGCAATGGTGCGATCGCTCCTTCCTTGAGCCAACTTTATGTATGTAAATTTACATTATACGTATATTATATTCATATAAGTAAGAGTATCTAGTCAGTCAGATTTATAGTCAGTTATTCCCATAAAAGGATTTTAGACCAAGATGGTACTACCGTACATTACTTGAAGCGTTTTTTTGAAATTTTAATTATTTTTTTGCAATACTTCTAAGCTCAAAAACCAAAAAATGTTTGAAAATGTTGCGTATACGTGAAATTCGTTTTTTTTCTTACATTTTTGGATGGATGGAAAAATGCCCTGAATAATCAAAAATTTTGGTACCCACAAATCATAATACATCATTTCCCTTAATTGAAAATCGGTTTATCAATTAAAAATTAATATCCGGGACATGTCACCGAAAAAAAAGTCCCAAAAATTAAAAATTATTGCTTATAAATATTTAACAAGCATTCAATAATAAATAGATATTATAAATTAGGGAAATTCTTTTCTCAAATAATATTTACAAAATATTTTTTGCGGTAATTGCTAATAACTAAATTTTTAGGTTAACTCAATTTGTACGATTGAAAAACAACTAATATTTTAATAATTCAGTATAATACTTGACATTAGTCAATACATATATAATTAGACATTAATTGAACAAAAAATTACATTGTCAATTTGTACAGTTCAACCAATATTTCACTACCTAATACTGTATCTATGTCAATACATAATTTGACAAAATGAATAAAAGATGGCAATATGGTTTTTTAATATTTCTACCAAACAGTTTTTTGACACTTTTTTACCGCCTTTTCTATTCTGGGATATTGTTTTCTATTATTGGGATTTTTTTTCAGTTTACCCACCGGGATGCTTGGCAAAAAATTGGTAACGTCTCGCTGAACGTGAATTTAGAACGTATGGCAATCCTAAGATAAATGAATTTCTATATTTTCAATCATTATCTTTATAACTACCCTAAAACCAAAATTTGCCGCCCTCCTCTCTTGCATAACTCCTGAATCTGCTACTGGCTCAGACCATATTATACTCGATATATATACATAATGTTTAATAATTAGTATTATTATTCATTTTTATGCATTTATCAGTCTAATATATGTATTTTTAATTATAATTTAGGAGTGTGTTTCAAAAATAGCTTGTCGTCACAGAGAATCACAGTATCCAAAAATTAGTATGAAATCAGCTTTAGATATTTTAAAAGAGCATTCATGTGTACAATATGATGATAGTAACAAATTAAAGTAAGTTTGCTTATCAACTAAAACACAAAAGTAAGAACTTAAATTATTAGTTGCTTATTAAATTAAGGTAATATTTGCTCACAAATTTTAAATCATATTATATATACCTACCTATCACAAAGTAGATATTTATTTAGTGGTAGGTATATGTTTGTAGTATCTTTGTTGTAAATTGATGATTCATAAAAGTATATTACTAATTAATCAATACTAAAATAGAATATGTAAAAAGTATGCCATATTAATAGGAATCTAAAGCTTTAAAGTATATAATAGCTAGCAAACCACGTTTTATTAAAATTATACTTGATCCATGGAATTAAAAAGAATGAATGTTACATTAGTACTTTGTGATTTTTATTAGATTACCATCTGTTTGTGTATTTTCTACTGGAGATGAACTTGTTAGTGATTATAACACACATCACGGATGTATTCAAGATACAAATTCTATTATGATAGTGCAACTACTAGGCCAAGATAATTATAAAGGCCGTGTAATTAATAGCGGTATTGTAGAAGACAAGTATGTAATTTAGTATATTTATTTTAAAACATTACTTAATGTAACAATTCTCAAATGTTTAGTTTTTGCTTTTAAAATTTGACTTAACATTATTGGAACATTTTGAGGTATAAGATAAATCAATTTTATTTTATTTGGACTCAACGTTTTGAAAAATACTACAAAATAGTTAGGTATACATTACAAAGGTACAAAGTTTTGAAAAACTTTCAATACCTTATTATAATAATAATTATTACAATAATTTTGAAAGGAAAGTAGAAATATATAAAATCAGAAATTTCAGGGTGTGGTGGATAGTTTGGTGGAATAGCAAAGCAACTATATCATTGCAGCTTCATTCAGGGTCACTGCTTCGAATGGCTTAGCTAAAAATTATTTAATTAAATTTGTAAGCAATTTTTTGCATACCAAGATAATGATTATGAACAAAGCTCGGTTTATTTAAATGTATTTTGGTTGTTATAAAAATGATTTAGTAAATATTTGTTAGTACAAATTATATAATTGAAAAAAAAGATTAACTTAACAATTCCACAGACTTTAAGAAAAATTGATTAAAAAAGTAACAAACAGGTTAAATAACATTAATTCATTATATAACAATATAACATTTTTTGGATACTGTGTTGTATTTAAAAAAAATAAAAATATATTTATATTTTATAGTTTGAAAAGTAAAAATTTTCATTGAGTTATTTGTAAATACAAATTTGTTTTGTAAATTTTGTAGAGTTGAAATAGTTTTTGTTTGTGCAAACAATTTATGATTTGCCAACTATTAACTGTGTAGTCTACTTCATCTTGCATTTTTAGGCCATAAACCCCATTGAAAAATTTAATCAATACTTTAAAAATGTAAATTAAAATTAAATACAATTATGGCATTTTTGGACATGTTTGTTACATAGTTGGGACAATCTTTGCAATAAGTTTGAGGAAGCATTTAATCAAGCCGATATTGTAGTGACGTCTGGTGGTGTGTCTATGGGAGAAAAAGATTTTATTAAACCTGTACTTGCTGAACATTTTAAAAGTCAAATTCATTTTGGTAGAGTCAACATGAAACCTGGGTAATTTAAACCTATTATTAGAATATAGTATATACAGAAAAAAAAATATGATTATAACGACGCTTAAATTGTTTTGCAGTATGCCAACAACTTTTGTGACATTGCGGTTTAAAGAAAATAAGAAATATGTATTTTGTTTGCCAGGCAATCCAGTGTCAGCTGGAGTGTGTACACATTTATTTTTACTTCCATTTTTAAGATCAGTGTCTGGAAAACAAAAAATTGTACACAATTTTAAAGCCAAGGTACAGTGCCTTCTTCTTTTTTCTTTTTTATCTTTGCCCTGCTCTCAACTATTAGGGGTTGGCCACCCTTGTCCAAAATATTAGTTCCATTGTTGATTTGTGTATTATGTTTTATTTTTTCTATTTTGGTTGATACTATATACTATATTTATTAAGTATAATGGTTACAATGTTGTCATAGTTTAATTTTTTCTTCTATAATACAAACTAAAAAATTGATGATTCTCAAGAAAAAGTTCAAAACTGCGCACGGGGTAACACACAGTAACTTTTTAAAAACGTTTTACCGTTTTTAACAGATTGGTTTTTCTCTTTTGGGTTGTAGTTTAACCATTCTTAAGTTATAATTTTATTTTATTCTTTTGTTACTTATTGTAATAAATTATTAATTTTTATATTTTTGACTCTGTTCGCAATAAAAACTGTACTTGGCAGTCAACTTGTGCGCAGAGTTTTGTTCTACAATACAGACTTCACGTGCCCGCCAATTCTTTTTCTTTTTTCAAAACCGTGTTTCTCTAAAAACCTGAAATGTAACTGTACTTTTTATGTGTTTTCAGCTGACACATTCCATTGATGAATTGGACATGAGACCAGAATACAAAAGAGCGTTATTGCAGTATGTAAATGGAGAATTTATCGTATCTATTTTGAGTGCGTGTATATTCATTTTTGTAAAATTTTATGTTTCAAAATGGAGACATCTTATTTATTTTCAAACATTTTTAGAATCAGAGGAATTTCTCACAGTTTATTATGTGTATCTGTTACATTCATATCTTGTAACTAGCATTTTTCTTAGCCTCTACTAAGATGAAAACCAGTATTGTATTATAATTAGGTTACTATACTCTGTTCAAAATGAGATTATACTCGCGCTACAATCAGTTTTTAATAAAAAACCGAAACCGAAATCCGAAAAAATCCATATACCGGTTTTGAAACCGTTATTTTAATTTTACGGTTTTGGGTTTCGGTTTCAATACCGGTATATGGATTTTTTCGGTTTTCGGTTTCGGTTTCAATACCGGTATTTGAATTTTTTCGGTTTCGGGTTTCGATTTGGGTTTCGGTTTTTTCTATTTTTTCGGTTATACCGGTATTAATACCGGTATCGAAATACTGGTTTCAACCCCTGGTTTTTATCCACGACAGTCAAATAACATCAATTGTGCCTTCTATCCCATAAGTACGTGAATCCCATAACGCAGAAGTCTGCTTTTTTGTTTCACAAAAAGTTGATTTTATACTCATGTAGCAAGGTTTTACTCAAGTAAGACATTTTATTGGCAATCTTGAGGTTCCAAGAATTACATCTACAAAAAAATGTTTACGTTACTGTCTTAATTCAAACAATAATTTTTTTATCAGTTTTTTTGTTGTTGAAATACTATTTTAAAACCACACCCTAATAAAATAAAAAATAATTTTATCTACCCCTCCACTCAAGTCTGGCATAATGTTGAAAACCTAAATATATTTGACTAAAAAAAACTTAACAAATGAGGGATGGAAAAAGATAATCAGTTTAGTTAGCCATGATGGGTATATTGTGTAATTTAATAAAAACATTTTAATTTTTATCAATAGCTAAAAATCAACAAAGTAGTAGACTTATGAGTTTTTTTGGATCAAACTGTTTGCTCCAATTGCCTTCGTCAACAGAAAAAACCAACATTGAAGCAAATACGATTATGGATATTGTTTTAATCAAAAGCATAGAAAATACATACATTGGGCCTGTATTAAAAGAGAGAATTTGGAAATTAACGGTTGGTTTCTATATATAATTTACCTCATTAACATTTTAACTGACTAAAAAATTACCAAATTTAGTTAAGTTAAGTATGATATTAATGTCTAAACTAAAAGTAAAATGTATAATTCTAGGTGTTGAAGAGATCAAACTGTTTCAGTGCATTGAACAATCGCCGTGTAAATCCAGAATCAATACAGCCTTCTAATTTGTGTATAAATGAAATATTGGACTTAATGGAAAATATTTACGTATTACAGACTAAAGATTTGGTTATCAGGTGTAATTACTTGCTATCTATTTTACAAAATTAATGAAATAAAATGAGATAGTTAATTGTACAATTGTATACTTTTCAGCTCTGCTTTAGGTTATGCACTAGAACTAGCAATATATTCTTCGGAGAATTTGCCGCCATTTCCAGCTTCAATTAAAGATGGATACGCTATCAAGTACAATGGCAGTTGGTCTCAAGTGTCCAAACAGTTTACTGTTGTACAAGTGTCAGTTGCTGGGACTGATGTATGTATGAATTTGTTAATTATTTTATTTTTTTGTGAACATTATAATGTCTACTAGTCTGGATTAGCCATTAGATGGTGTTCAGTCACTTATAAATTTTATAGTACAATGCACAAAGTAACTACAAAACTAACAATAATTTTTTAATTATGTTTTATTTTCAATGTTATTTGTAATATCAACCTTAGTAAGTTTTGTAACATTATATCTGTAACACGTCTTGATTGAACCATAGCTGGTACTCTAAATTCTGAAGCATTCAAGTACAAAATGCAGTCTACTTTTTTCTACCTAGTTATATATTCTATACAACATATAAAAATAAACACATTATTCATTAACAACACTCTTTTATAGCCCTGTCATCAAAAAGATCTAAATGAAGGGGAATGTTCTCGCATTAGTACTGGTGCTCCAATACCCCCTGGAACCAACTGTGTTGTACAAGTTGAGGATACATCTTTGGTGTCAAAGTCGTCAGATGGCACAACCGAAATAACTATTGCTGTACTTAACGAGCCCAAAGCGGGTGATAACATTAGGTAAACATAGTATGTAATTTATGGTTATAAAATATGGCTAATTAATAAAGAGTATCTAATATAATAATGTCTGTTGTGTGAAAAATTATACTGAAAAATAAGTACTTTTAACAGTTTTTAAATTAAAATGACTTTAAAATTATTTAAAGCACCTATTGTTTTAATTAAATTTAACTAAAATGTTAACACATAATTATAAATTACTAAATTTATAATATTACTATATAGGCAATAGATAAAATAAGTACAAATATTGTTCAAGTTACAAATATGTTTAGCTAAAATAAACATATGATATTTCTTAAGCATTGAACTCACTAAGTTCACACAGAATCATTATTTTTATATCTTACAAATTGAATAATAAACAGAAAACTACATCTACCGCCTTCCAAAACAGTGACCTACTCCATCCAGGACTTTACACTTTTTATTTCCTGAGCAGAGCAAGTCATTTATTGATTTTACCATGATATAAATAAATACTTTTTCTAATAGGAGTGATCTAGTCTTAACAAATGATATCACAAAAAAGATAGGTTTTTGACCCTAGTAACTTGGTTGTAGATTTTTTGAAAATTTTATTTATTATTGAATTATGATCTAAAAGCAAAACAATCAACAATTTGAAAAATGCTCCAGACACCAAAATAAAAGTGCACCAGTGCAGAATGATTTGAAACATTCACATAACATTACAAATAAGTAGAGTGCATTTGTGTAAGAATTTGTAAGCTTTTGTAGTTTTATCATTAACAATTATACTTAAACCTATTAATATTGCCACCTATCCACAACAACCCAAAGCTGTGAGATCTACTCCAAGGCAAAGTTGTAATCCAACAGCTACACACTACATTAATTGCTTAACTTTTTTTTTAGGCCCATAGGCTCAGACATTCATGAAGGTCAATGTGTTGTTGAAGGAAGAACCGAACTTGGACCCTTTGAAATAGCTTATTTAAGGTCTATTAAGGCTTCTTCATTAAGTGGATACGAGTGAGTTTTTAATAATCTCAAACTGTTATTATCCTGTAGCGTTTATTATTATTGACAACAGTTTTAAGTAAGCATAAAAGTGAGTTTAGATTGAATTTTGATCTGATGTGGTGAGTTAAAGTTGGTATACAACCTAAAATTAACCAAGATATATTAATTACATGATCACATATAATTTCAATTTTGTATTTAATGTTTATAGATATCCAACTGTGCGCATCATACCTTTTATTAAGTATTATATGAATGGAATCAGTAACACAATAAAAAACATACTGAACGTAGATTGTTTTAAAGAAAGAGTTTTCACTTATCCTGTATGTCAAAAGTTAGTGAAAATCAAATTATTTATGTGAAACATCTGATGAACCAATGTCAAATTATACGTTCAAATTTTTTAATTGTTATCAGGTTAAACGATATATCCATGCAGTATGAACAGATTAATACAGACAATGATGTCATCATAATTTGTGCCGATGACAACACGCCCTTGGCTCTTGAGACAATTGGTACTGTTGAAGTACATTTTCATGTCGAGTACGAGAAGTAAGTATTGCATTGTAGTTTGTATAAAAGCATAGTTAGATAAGGGACTTATGGTTTAGCCCCTCCTAAAAGTTTTTAATATGTTCATGGTTTTGCCAAAAATTATCTTTTATAAGAAGTTTTGGCTCTATTTGGGATAATCAATTGGTGTTGAGTAATTTGTTGAGTTAAATGTGAATTCAATGATTTATTTAGAATTTCATTTGGATTTGGAGCGTTAAACTTGCATGAAAAAAGAGTGATATTTTTCCACACTAAAAGTTGCGATTCTGACTATATCTATAGCTGCGTGCATCTGTTTATTCTGCCATTTTTAAGATTCTCCTGTGGTAGAAAACAACGAATAACTACAGTTACAGCTAAAGTAAGAAATTTTAAAACCGTTATATAAGAATTTTATGCTGAATTTAGTATAAATGAACCTCCAAAGTTTCAGTTAGTCAAAAAGTTTTGATCATTTTTGAGTTAAAAGTAAAAATTTTCATAAGTTACGTGGTTTGTAATTTTTAAGACTTTTAAGACTTTTAAGAACTTTTACATAAGATTTAATACATATTTTTCTATATGCTGCAAAAATATTTTTATAATTGAGATTAACTTGCAAATTTTCAAATTGTGTGTTTTTTTTTGTTTTAGCTCATTGAGCTCTTTCATTTTTAGAATTTTTTACAAAATTCTCAAGACTAATTCAAGGTTGATAATCTTGTACACAAGATTTCTAATTTCCTGGGATTTTCCTGCAGAATTTTGTGTGATTTACTTGGATTTCCTTGAGATTTCTTAAATTTTGTACTCTGATTTCCCATTGCGAATAACCCCCCAAAAATTCTACACTTTTGTAAGCACAATTGCTTATAGATTTAAAACAAACATTCAAATTGTACAACTTTGACACCAGTGACATTCACAAAATGAAATCACTACTCTAAAAATGTACTCAACCCAGTAGTCGCTATACTTTTTACCCCATTAAAAAATGCTTGTACCTATACAGTTTTAAACATTTGTGCTCTCTGGATGACCTCTAACTGGGCTGACCCATTAAAGTTTAATGAACCATTATACTTCCTTAAATGCTAATGTAATCCAGCAGTGTATTGTATTGTTTCACTTCAAAATTTAATTAGTTGTAAAATTCTAATTTTGTTGTATTATAATAAATATGTATTTTTCTCAGTGCTCTGTGTCGTATGATTTGCCGATTGACAAATATGAAAAATCCGAACTTTGTTACAAAGAAGGCAATTTTGAAGTTACCTGTTACACGCGTAAGATATATGATACATGTATATCTATTTATTTATTTATTTTAATATTTCAAACGGGCAAGGCCGATTAAGGTACACAAGAAATCATAAGATTAATAATATAACATGATATAGTGATAGTAAATTTAAATCTAAAGAATAAATACAGAACACACACTTATATAATATATTATACTAGCAATTACAAATTACAAAGAACAAAGTTACAATTATTTTTAAATATGTATGTTAAATGTCAATGTAATTATACACATTTTAATGAACAGTTTTTTTATTAAATTAATGCATTATACATAGTCTCTTTTCTTACTGAATTACACACATTAAAACAATTTATATTCATGGTCAAAATTCAATTAAAAATAATTCTTAATCATTTTCGTTCATTTTTTCAGCAAACCGTCCAAACTGCCTTGTTAAACTGCCAGCTCTAACAGAAAACATGGACAAATCAAAAACACAAACCAAAGTAGATGTTATAGTCACAGAGAATTCTGATTCTTATTTTATTAATTATTAAAATAATTTCTTTAATAAATGTGCGGTGTTACTACTTTTTATGATGTATATCTTTTTTTAATAGTTAATATAGAAAGTTTTAAGAATTACTATAGAAAATGTAACGTATAATATTATATTTTGTATGAAAACTAATAGACAGTGCTTGATTTGAAAAAAAAAAAAAGTAGAAAGAAGACGTAGTTGAGTAAAAAATTAATTTAAAAAATACATGTTGTACTGATATGTCTACACTAGTTTTTTAAATTGTACGCTAAAATATTTTTTTAAAAAAGAAGAACCCCCAAAATTAACCATTGAGTTTATGTATATTATGATAAAAATAGGAAATAGCATGACAGAAAGTTGGTAATATTGAGACTACCAATGGTTGTGACCTGCCTTAGATAATTACAGCTCTAGATCACAGTTTCTATTTCCTTTTAGTTATATTGGCGTATTCCCTGGAAACAATTTTTTTTTTTTTTATACAAAACAGGCCATGGCCCAAGACAAGAGAATGAATGAAATATTTGTATACAATAACAAAATAAAACAAGAGTACCTAACAATAGTAAAATATAACTAAGTAATGATAACAATTAAATATATTATACAACATATACTTGCAATGTATTGTAAATAAATTATGAACTGATGACTTTCTAGCATTATCAAAAACTATAGAATATTAAGCAAATATGGTACTTTTAGTTAGGTACTTAGGTGACTTATCTTAAGTCTACAAAAATTGAGTTTTTTATATAACATTTTGTATGGTGGATTTGGCTTTTACAATAGGTAAGCAATATTGAAATTTATGATTTAAATTATTGATTGAAAATTTTAAAATGAAAAATAATGTGAAAAGGTCAGCAATTTTTTTATCAAAACTCACCAAGTTGTATTGAATTCAATAAAGAAAAGTAATAGTGTTCAAGGTCAACACCCTCGATTTCAATTGATGGTAATAAGTAAATTTTTCTAATTAAAAAAAAAGTTAATCTGTAGCAATTAGAAAAAAAATGTTTAAACACTTAAAAAATAGTAGGTAGGTAACTAGTAAAAACTAAAAAGAAATACAATAACTTCCAATATAACATACAGTACCTAGTTGAGTAGCTTATATGATAGGTTATTGGACCCTGCACTCAAAGCAGTAGCGTAAACTGGGAGGGGGGGTTGTTGCACCCTAGAAATTTCATCAAAATCATTTTTAACAAATATTATCTCTATTCTTTTCCCTTAAAGTGTGAAAATGTCAGTGAATCATTTTTAACAACGTTAGTATAATAGGTAGTTATTACATTATATTTATTACAAAATATCAGTCGTTTTTTGCACATGATTAAAAAAGAACCAAAAATATTGTATAAAATAAGTTGGAAATAGAATAAAATTTCAAGTTTAAATCCTAACTTTTTGGTGGTACTCATCGTAAAGATCAGAGATCTCGTACACAAAATCGTGATCACAAATCCCGACTATTTCAACTTTTTTGCAGTAAATTTTCAAAAACTTCTTGGTTTTCGGATCAAAACGCTTTTACCAAAGTTTCATCTACGTTTACTTTGCAAACAGTTTAGTGCCTACTAAAACATTTTACGGTTGGACCACTCCTGCTTTCTTTTATCCGAAAATAAATAAAATAAACATCATAGTAAAAACTGAGCGTTATTGGTAAAAAGAAGTGTGATCTAAAAAGAAGAGTGGTATCACGACGTAACTATAGAGAAACTCGCACGTTTTAATAATAATATTATTATAAACAAAACGCGCGGGAGTCGAGAAAAAACGACCGACGAAAATCAAAATTTTTTTCCAAAAAATCGCGTAACAATGGCAGTCGACGACGCCGAAGAAGAATTGATCAAGTGCCGCGTCGAACAAGCCCAAAAGTACGTCTCGGAGCTACAGCAACGTTTACTCGATTACGGAGACGTAGTTGCCGAGCGAGATGAGGTGATAATAAATAATAATATTAATAACGATTTAGTTAAGTTATTGCTGGCCGTACAGAACAACATTTACAATATAAAATAAGACAATAATTATAGTAACTATAGACTATAGCTGTTTTACATCCCACCAAGGTAGAAACATTATTGTTTTTCGGAAAGCATAATAGGTAGGTACCTAAACCTACCTAATTTAATCGGAAAATTGACCCAGTCAAATTTCATCCGGCCGATTCACGATTTTTCATTGTATTATGGACAGTATAATACATTTCCAATACAATTTTGTCAAAGTACCTATTTATAATAATGTGTAATAATTTGGTCCGAACATGGACATCGGGAAGTCTACGCAGCATTGGACCTATTTGGGAACATAGCGGGTACTTCTTTTTTCGGTAGACGATTCCCAACTAGGAACGCCATTCACCTATGCCCAGGAAGGTCCGTATATGTAGGGTTGCCATAAGTCATGGATTTGCCGGGACACTACCGGTTTTCAATCGAGTGTGCCGGTGTCCCGAGAAAATGCCTCGGATTTTATTTACTTCATGTAAATAGGTCCGGAAAAAGATGGCCGCCTGCCTTGCAATGATCGACTCGATGAAGGCCAAACAGACGGACGTGTTTAAAAAGTTGATCGGCACGCACAAACGGATGGCGCTGGAATGCGCGGATCAGCGCCAGCAGTTGGCCGCGGTGCAGAAACACAACGAGTGTCTGCGCAGTCAGCGGGACCAGCTGTGCCGGCGGGTGGACGCGAAGGAGGTGACGGGGCGCGAGCTGGAAGCCAGACGTGCCGCGCTGTCGAACGAGGCCGAACTGTTGCAGAGGCAGCTGGCGGGAGCGGCGACGCTGTCCGATCGCGTCCGCGAGCAAAAGGGCGCCGCGGCGTCGGAGCTGGCGGCGCAGCGCGAACGGCTGGCTCGCGCGCAGGCCGCGCTGTCCGACCGGATCGCCGAGCACGCGACGCTCGAGGCGGCCGTCGCCGCGGAACAAGAACGCGGCGAGTGCCTGCGCGCGTCCATCGGCGAGCTGAAGGCTGAAGCGGATCGCGGGGCGCGCGCACAGCGCGCGGAGATTGCCCGGCTCCGTGGCCTCTGCGATGAGCGAGCGGCCGAAGCGGCCGCGCTACGACGTCTCGCGGACGACACGCGCGACGAGGCGGCCGACAAGGGCAGCCGCGCGGCCGAGCTGAAACGCGCCATCAAGGAGCTGCGGGACGCGTACTACCGGGACAAGGCTCGCGCGGACAAAGAGCTGGCGGACGCGCGGGCCGCGGCGGAGCGCGCGGCGGCCGAGTTGGCCGCCACGTCCGCGCGGCTAGCCGACGCGCAGAACGATCGCGCGAGGCTTGAGTGCGAGCTGCGAGACAGGCGGGACGCGATCCAGCGGTCCGCGGCCGCTCGGGACGAGTTCCGACGCGAGCTCGACGGCATTCTCGAGTCGGCGGACGCGACGACCGAGGCCATACGAGCAGAGTGCAAACAGCGGGACCGCGAGACGACGGCCGTCGAACGGAAGCTGGCGCTGTTGGCCGAGGAACAGTGCAGGCTGCAGCGATTGCTCGAGGACCAGTCCGGCGAGATAAGACGGCTCCGGATGCAGGAGGCCGCGCAGCGGTCGGCGGCCGCTGCCAAATCCCGCAGCGGCCGTGCGCCGCAACTGGTTCCGCGATCCGCGAGCGCGGCTGCCGAATGCGGCGCAGGGCGCTAATACATATTTTTATATATACGCGTAAGGCTCTGGCTGCATGGTGTGACGTAAATAAAAAAAAAACCCGGAATCACTCGCGTGAATAGTCTGACGGAGTAGCGACTGTATACGCTTTGATTCATCGAGGGTCACCGCGGTTCAAATTATTATCAATATTGTGTTATTTAAAAAACTGAGCAAAACCACAGCCTGATGGGACAACGGGAAGTGGGATAAACGTTAATTGTATAAGATTCGCGAATGGAAAAAAAAAACGAAAAAAGTTTTAAAATGGTATGGGGACCGATCCACCCGTAACTTCGAGGTTATTATAATACATTCATGTGACGCCTTATACGGCGAAATAATTCCGTTTTTTCGATACCTACTAGTTTTGTAGAATTTTCAATTTGTTGTTAGTGATGTGTTTCCAACTTTGTATTAAAATTGTAAAGATTTTGCTTCAAAATTAAAGTTTTTTGTTGAAAAAAAAATGGAATATTTTTGAAAATTTCTAAGTTCTATACTTAGCTCAAAAACGATTAAAATATTTTGAAATTGACGTCAAACCTGTAGAATATCCATATATAAACATTGCGTAAAAGTTTCAGGTCATCATTATTACTTTACAAAAGCTATCGACTTTGCCAAAATCGTTTTTGGCAATACTTTATTTACCGGTTTTTCAAGATTTTTATGTTTTTAGGGTATTATACTCTTTGGGAATTGAGAATTTCAATAAAACGTTAAGTACAACGCACCAAGGATATAAGACAAGTTGGGCTTTCAAAAAACGTATCGACCGTTAAGATCGGAGCAATGCCGAAGGCGCTATGCACGCCAAAAACAAAATAAACACACATCTTTGTAAGATCAATAGCGGCCTTGCTTCACTCAGAATCTAATAGTAAAACTCGACCACTAAAAAGCAAAAAAATAATAAGTTTCTATTTTGAACAAAAATACAGTTGGCAGACGTAGTCGCGGACATCAAATTATATACAATATAGATGTATAGTTATTAATATATTAACACAAGTTAATTTAATAAAGTATAAGATTTTGGTTTAATGAAATAACGTTCGACTACGTCTACATGCAAATGTGTTTTTGTTAAAAATAGAAACTTGTAACTATTTGCTTTTTTCTCTGTCGGGTTTTAATATCAATCTTATTTTTTTATCGACCGCTGCAGCTGCTGATAGGTAATATACAGTATACAGGTATACAGTACTGTGTAGATCCAATAGATATGGAAAATACAAACCAGATTTTTTTTTTATTTAATCCCCAGTTTATTATGATTTTCAATCAAGTTATCAAGTTATTAGTACTATAACAATATAATATTATATTTTCAAACTGGTACCTACAGTATATGAATTTAGGGTGTTTAATAATAATTATTACGTGTTTTTAGCATCCGTTTGTCACCACGGTATTCTATATATTTTATTGAGTTGCGTTGGAAAAAACGGCAAACGTTTTACAGCAGATTATGTCAATGGGTTCGGGTTTTCCACAAGCTCCGATGTCTATGACCGTTGTGGCCGCATAGTTTCCACAAAGACAAGTATTATCATAATCGTCACGGTTGACGGAACGCACGAGAAATCCGGTCATTCCGAATTCACTGACCAACGCGCCCTAAAATGTTATACATCACATTGATCAATTATTTTAACTTTTTTTTGTAATTATTAGGACAATTTATGTATATATATATATATAATTCAAGTAGATTTTTTTGCAGCTTTTAATTTTAAGATCAATTTAATGTAGGTTCTATTGTGGGCGCATACCCACCACTACACTTAAATAATTGCCAATACGATTAATAATGATGAGCCGTATTGTTACGATACAAATATTTGAAAAACTTAAAATATCTGCTGCAGGCTGTTCGATTTTTTAAAGTACCCTAAAATTTTGAAAAAAAAAAAATGAAACAAAGTGAAAAAAAAAGCGTTTTATACTATCAGTCACCGTTTTTGCCACTATATTTACACTAGATTTTCACTTACTTTTTTGTAGAAATTTTCCAGCGTTTCTCCGCAATATTTTATAGTTGCGTTGGGTTCATTAAGACAAATCTAAAAATTAAAGTAGGTAATATTTGATTTAGCTTTGGCGATAGTTATAGGTAGATATATGATAGGTACCTATGATGACCAATGCAGTTAATCCTAATGATAGTAAAAACATGAATGACTCATTTATATTGAAAATATTGTTTCGCTATATAATATGTACGAGATGGGTATAATGGTAGTTTATCTAACAAAATACAGGGAAAAAATTTAGGTAGTCTGTATATATAGGAGCTCTCGTAACTCTAAAATCACAAAAATCTAAAAAGAAAAAATATGTAGGTAATATTGCCTATATTTTGGGGGAAGTTAACTACGAACATAAACCTAAAAAATTCCAATTTTGGCTTTCCAGTGGTCTGTAGGCTATGCACAAAATATTCTTTAATGTTTAGGGGTCAAAAAATATTCATCGAAAATGAAATTACAAATAATTAAATGAAAAAAAAGCCGGGATCGCTCTAAGTCACGTGGGTAGTTTGACGGAGTAGTGACTACGTTTTGAGTAGGTAGCTGGTTTGGAAGTTGTGGTTCAAAGGTATTTATTTAATATCGTAAGGCAATGATAAATCATAGCTTACAACTTTATCAGTGTAGTATTTTTTATTTATTTCAACGTATACAATAATTGAAATCGATGATAAATTATTGTCCAAATTTCATACACATAACTTCAGCGGTTCGGGCTAGGTGATGATGAATCACTCAGGACAAGTCATTATATAAGTATAGGTATGTATATACGTGTTGGACTTAGTTATAGTTATATTAATATCAATATAAATATTTTGAAAACTTTTCATCTTAAACAAAGCTAAGAGAATTTCAAGTTCTATACTTACTAAACATAATATTAGTTTTCAAGATTAATATTCTAAACTTACGTTCGTGTATGACTCATCAACTTTGCTGCAATCTTGTTCACTGATAACTGCACGGACGTCTATTACAAGTACTGTCGTGTGTATATCATAATTAAGAGATATTAACAATGAAAGTGTTTTGTTCTAAAAACGACAAACATTTTTCATTAAATTTAAAGTAAATCGACTATTATTTTTCAATTTTTTAAAATTTGATAATAAAATAGCATGTACAATTACAAAAAAAAACCTTTTACTACTTTTAATTAGGTACTTGTTTAGATACCGAGTTTATGTGAAATTTGCAAAACAAAATAAATTGTTGTTTCTTGCATTTAGAAAAACGATTTATTTAAAAAGCCTTTTACTGTACACAAAAATATTAATTCAGAAAAAATAAACATTACCTAACAAATATAGTTAGTATGTATAGTATCTAGATGTAACTTTTGTCTATCAAACTTATAAAACACGTAAAACATTTTAAAAACAATAAATTAATTATTACCATGTCATCAATTGGGGAGGTTGTAGACATTGCTGATTGATTTTCTTCAAACAGACATTCTCTATAAGAATGCGCTTTGATTAGGTAAAAATCGACAAGTTCGTTCAGTTTAACTACATCGAATTCTAAGAGAAAAAACAAATTACAAACTGTTTTGGCAAAACAAAAAAATTTTACGCCAAACATTCAGCGATTTGAACAACATGTTTTCTCATATACGTTTATACTACCTATCTATACAATTATAATAATAATTACAATTTATTTATATTTATATTGATTTATATGCATACAAAATAAATCAATATGAACCAGTACGATTTAATGATTTTATATTTTAGAACTTTTAGCAGTGTTATAAAAAATGCTTAGAAATAATATTTGAGTAAATACTCTGCAAATACTTATTTTTAAAAGTATTTAAAGCTCTACTGAATTATTACTTTATCTTCAAAATATTTGAAATACTACTCAAATACTTTAAGGAAGTATTTGAAATAGATACTTTCTAAGTAAAACAAAAAATGATAATAAAAAATTGACGATTGTAATTCTATACAACAGTTTTCAGAATTCTCATCGTATCGATAGATCAATCGTTTGGTACGTTTGAAATAAAAACCGTTTAAATTCCAATAATTTGCATGTGTTAGAAGGAGAAAAATCGATGTTTCCAACCCCTTTAAATTATTCTATAATAATGATAATATAAATTATTGATAATATAAATTTTTTTGTTTTTTCAATTAAAAAATTTTTAAAAATTATTTATTAACATTTAAAAGTATTCGATACTAACGAAAATATTCGAATACTTTTCCCTAAATACTTTACATAGCTGATTTTTAAGTACTGAAATTAGGAATTTTTTGATTTAGTCAATAAATTGTCTCCGCATATAAATTACCACATGCATTTAGTATTTCCGTGTTCTTTGTCAACGCCATTCCGATTAATACCGTCGGGTGTACTTCCCTTATTTTCTTAACGAACTCGGTGAAATCCACTTGCAAATTTTTGTCTTGAGCTTGACCACTAGCCTTAAAAATATATGCAGCGTTATTTATTTTTTACAATGTAATCATTAACTATAACTATAACATTTAGCACGGAATTGTAGGCCACAGCCACAAACAGCTGCAGTAAAACTTAATGTTATAAACGCAATCGTTTTTCGAAGCTCAACCAATAAAACAAAACAAATTTGTTTACAATACAAACAAAATGATGATTTAATTCTTAAGAAAACTTTAATTATACACAGTCTTTTTTTTTTGTCGGAGAGAGAATCGTTTTTAACCGTATAGCATAAGAACGTCTTATCTTAATATACTATTACGTGTTTCATAACGTAAAACGTCACAAAAATAGCTGGTCACACACAAAATTCAATTTCTAGGTAGGTATTATAATTTTAAATTAAAATTAAAACCGGAACTCAAAAACCGATATAATATAACTTAAACTTGCTGAACTGCATGTTATAAAATAAAAATACTTACTGGGTACAAGTTGTCAAGAACTAAAGCATTTATATTAGTGTCCTTTATAAGTGTACATATGGTAGTAATAAATTCTTCAACTTTGTCAGCTTTTATGGCTGCAACCAGTTCTTCGTGCGTATACGTGTTGTAAATATGAACAAATGGGATCGAATATTGCTCTCTAAACGATTTGATAACTTCCGCATTGGCTAAAATGTAAAATAAATAAACATGTATACATATATTAGATTGCCAGTTAACCCAAAACTTTTTTCTCCACAGACGAAATCGGATTCTACTCTTCAAAACAAAAATGTTGAGGGTTTTTGACTTTTTTATTCCGATTCCAACCCGTGCCTGTAGGCGTTCAACGTTTCCCATTTAATTTAAAAGGGAGTTTTTCTATAAATTGCAAAAAAAAAATTTTCTACACTGTATTAATGTTCTAAAAAATGTTTTCACTAGCCCAATTGATTGTTCGGGAACACAACTTATGAAGAAAAATTATTACACACAATTAAGTTGTTAAATATTACTTTCAATTAATTACATATTTTTAATAATCATATTTTTTTTTTTTTCGATTATTTTAATTTTTTTTTTATTCTTTGCGAATTTTTCGAAAAAATTAAAACTTATGACCTTAAGAATACGTCTACTTTTTTCTAAATGTACTATATAAATGAAACGTATTACAACCAGCTGATGACCGAGTAAAAATTTATTTTTTTTCTTCAATTAATTAAATTAATTGGATTTTTTATTTTTTTAGTCTCGAAATTTATTCGATTGATTTATTATTCGAATTATATTCCAGTACAAATACTCAGCAATAACTATTACCCAAGTATAAATAGTTGAAGTTGAAAAATTCTGTAGCGTCATTTTCCGAAAACTTTTTAATTTTAACGTTATTTTGATTTATCAAGTGTTATTTGTATCTCAAATAATTAATCCTACTTAGATCTTTGACTGTCAAGACTCAAGATTATCTTTCAAACTAAATGTTAACAAACTATTAATAACAATGTGAAAATAAATGGTTTGCAAATTTTAAAAAAACTCCATGTAATTTAAATGGGAAACTTTAAGCGCTTACAGGCACGGGTTAGAATCGGAATAAAAAGGTCATAGTCACCTCAAAATTTTTGTTTTGAGTAGTGGAATCCAATTCCGTCTGTGGTCTGTAGAGAAAAATAATTTGAGTTAACTGCCAATCTAATAAAAATGAATATCAAAATATAACTTTATGTAGGTACCATATAATGTGTAGTCGTGACTAATTGATATTAATGATAGGGCGCGTTTGTTTAAACTATGTGTAAAACCTCTCTTCAATTTTCTCGTTTTTTTTCCCGAATTCAATTTATTTACCACTAAACTAAACTAAATCCATACCCAAGAAAAATTTTATTTTATGACGATCATACCTAAATATTATTTGTCAAAGATATCATGGTGTTATCTTAAACACATTGTATTAAAAAGTATGAAATAGTTTTGTCTATTTCAACAGTGTATGCATAGTACATTTTATCTATACTTGGTGATTCTTATAAAATCCGGCTTTTTAAATTGTCGTAAATCCGCAGAAAAACAAAACGCAGCAATATATATATATATATATATATATATATATATATGTTACTGTAGATACAGCAAATATTAATTTTCAATTTTTTCCCCTAAAATACAATAATATTATATAATATACTTAACTATAACTCCTAAAATTTACGTTTATCATCGACATAAAATGAGTGAAGACTGTAGATTATACAAATCATAATTTCTAACTATTTTTACGACAATCGAACCAATAAGGTTCACATTTTTTAACACATTGGTAGGTTTGTTTCTTTTTTGTTCGTTTTTTTCTTAAATGTTATTCGCACGCATTGTACCTAATGATGTTTTTTTGCAACATTTAAAATCTAATAAATAAAGCTGAATTTAATTCATATGTAACTAATTTTTTTCTTTTTTAACACTATCAAAATAATACTCACATTGTGATTCGTTGCTATACGATGCGATAGCTGTGCACAGGTCGTTCGGAAGTGACACGATCGATGACGCATCGCTATCGACGGCGCACACTTTTTGCAAAAAGGTTAAGTCTACAGTTGGTGTTGCTCCGACCGTTTCTAAAACGAATCGAATCAGTTATGATATGCAGTGGCGTGCTCAGGATTTTTCTATGGGAGGGGAAGAACTTTGAAAAACAAATGCGGTCGTATTCGGTATTTTTAAATAACTAAATGAATAAATGGTTATTATACCGAGTACCATGTATACCTGATCTAGTACCTGACACCTGTCTGCACTATGGAAGTATACGACTTTTAAAAAGACTTAAAAATTTAGGTAGGTATATATGGTTATATACTACATATTTTGAAATCTCGTATTTTAAAAATCTGTAAACATCATAAGTTACAAACAAAGATTTTCATCGGTTGTTAATGTGATTGTTAGTGAATTTTTATTAAACAATTTTTTATAATGTATACTTAAGTAATAACAATTGTTATACGTACCGTTTTGGGCTGACGCTAAATCGGCCGACAAATTAAGCGCGATGATCAGTTTAAGATACCACAATTTTCCAACAACCGATTGTAAGCCCATCGTAAAATAGTGTATATGAAAATAATTGCCAATATTTTTTTAAAAAAATAGAACCTATGTACAATTCCGTGCTGTACGACTGTGATTTTATTCCGATTTCAAAACTAGATGATACATAACGGTGTTTTGCCTTTTAAATAATCGCTGTTTTACAGTTTCTCACAATTTACTCCACTAAAATGACAAATATTTAATTATTAATGCACCCATAAATTGTATACTTAACATAGGTACGTATAGCAGTGCGTAATAGCAGGTACCTACCGTCATTAAAATACCTATACACTTGTGAAATTTTTATTATGTTGATTTATACAGGCGGCAATAATTTTGATGGGTACTTAACCATTTTTTAAAAAATTTGTTCCGAATTCTTCTATCTTTTTTTTTTGTATATAATTTGCTCTGGAGTACGTGCAGTGAACATGTTTTTGTATTTTAATTGTCCACGAACCTGGCGGTCCGCGCGATAATTTAAATCAAACCCAATAAGTAATAACAATAATTTGCCAACATTTATTGACTTATCGCGCACGTTGGAACACTTGTTAAACCATTAATGGGTAAATTTTATTATAAAAAAAGTATAGGTTGGTAAATAGGTACCTACCAAATGAATTTCATTAATTTTATGAACGTTAATTATAATATATTACAGGTTTTTGAATCAAAATAATTAAATTAGTAAAAACAATTACATAAACGAAGCTATTTGGTTATTTAAAGCGAGTACCTCCAGTATAATACCTGTATACAAAGTTTAATTTATTTCAGAGGCAGTTTATTAAAAAAATGTTTGCTACAACATATTTTATTCAAAACTGGAAACTTAGTTTGATAAGACAAGTCACAAAGGGATAGTCATACACTGTGGCCTCATGAGAGCCATATAATTGGCAGAGTAACAAACACAAAATTATATTTACTTACCCACTTTGGTTTTAATAAGTAAGATAATTTTTAAAAACCTAGACCCTAATTGGTTGATAATTCAAAATACAGAAAATAAAGATCAAATTTAAAAAATGATAAAATATGTGCAACTTGCACAGTGCAAGTAGAGTATTTTTGTTTTCTTCACTTGCAAAATGTTTAAAATTAAATATTTTCGCACATTTTTTACTCTTATTTTACCCATTTTTTTCAACCTTATGACGTAAATATGTTTTAGTGAATTTTTTCAGCAAATTTGCGCTCAAAAGCAAGGTTCACTTAAAAGTCACCTTGGTGGATAAAGCAAATTTCACGCAGAGCTAGTTTCACCAGCAGAGCGAGTTTCACCGCAAAGCCACCATTGGGGGTCTGGGGGAAACCCCCATCTAGGTGACGAGCGAAGCGAGGAGGCTAGTACTTTTATCCGGTGAAACGGTAGTTTCACTAAGCCAAGTTAGAAGGAAACTACCACCACTGTAATTAACAGTTCACGCTTCCCGGCGATTTCCGGTATGCTGTAGCTAGTGAACCACCCGACAGATCTCTTTGAATTTACGTAAAAAGTGTCTCTGAGTGGATAGGACCTCAGTCACAAAGTTTCGGCCTTCAGCGATTATTAGGGCCTGAGCTATAAACTCTCAAAGTATGCTCTCCTGGACACTTTGTTCTCCGTTATCCGGATATCCTAGTCAAGGCTACAACTCTTACTATTGTACCTAAAGTATCGAAACTTGGGATATGAAATTCTATTATCGCAGGGATGTGCCTTTTGATAAAATGAACCATCTAACCCCCATAGGAATGTCTCTGCCCCCTTGGACGTGTTCTGCAAATTACGTGAATTTCGACATTTCCGTACATGAATCGATAGGCAAAAAGACGCTGATTCCAAATCTGTAAAAACTTTCGCGATTGGCCAAACCGTTCCAGAGATATACCCAAAAACTGAACGCGTATATTTTATATATGAATGGGAATTTGTTAAAAGGGACCCAAGTAACATATTTGAAAAAAATAGTTTTTTTGTATATTATTCATCCTCTCGTGAAAACACATCGTTTTGTGTTAAAAAGTACCTATGTCGTATCATTTTGTCTGTCCAAAACTATTATGAAATATTTCATAGTTTGTTAAAAGGTACCTATGTTTATGGTATAGGTACCTTTTAACAAATGTCCAGTGGTCATACTGTATTTTATAGAGAATTATGATAAGCATTATTAGTCAGATGATGATTTTATCATGATTAATCGTGAATCGTTTAAATTAATATCACATATCAACGATTTTAATCAATTTAATACATGTATAATAATTGTCATCATAAATTATAGTTGATACCAATCGTTACCGTTGTTTTTGTCCACAAAACGTTTACCTAATGAATTTTTTCAAAAATGTTTAGAAATGATTCTTGAAAGATGGACGTAGGTAAGTAATACTTCTTTCAGAATGCATTCAAAGGCAATGTTTATTGTCTCTTGCCTGCTGCTTGCTGGTGCAATATTGTTAGTGTCATTGCAGAGAAGTGCAGAAAAACATTTACTTCTATTGTTTGAGCACAAAGTGAATCGCTCTCTTTGCGAACTGTGTCTAGGAAATGATAGTTTGTGCGACACGCTCAGTTTCCAATTGGACTTCAAAAGGCATTCGGAGTTAGGACGACAGTCCAATGTTTTTCATTTGTTTGTTTTTGCAATTGCTGGTTTTTTGTGGTCGAACCAGCAGATGGATAAAAATATATTTTTTGGTACATTAAAACTGAACCACAACACTGTAGTTTCTGCCGTCGCAAAAGGTCCTGGATCATACTATTATGAATTGTTCGAGCAAACAGTCGGCGACATTTCTGTGTACAGCCTTACAACGATTTCAAATTACTCGTGCACGTTAATGTCATTTAGCGCAGATATTCGTAATCTAGTATTATGTTCAAATGACGGCGCGGAATCAAATTATTTACATTACAATTTCTTTAATTCAATTGTAAATAATAGTAATAACTCCCAGATATGGAGGGAAATGTGGACCGCTGCACATTTAAGTGCAGAATTATTAGTTCTTAAAGTGAGTAGGTAAGTAAGTTTTTATACAACGCTTTACTATACAAATTTACTTTATTGTGATAAGTTGGTTACGTTATAAATTGTGTGTAGGTTTTAAATGGATATCGTTATGCCCCCGACGTGTATCAAACATGTGGAAGAGTGTATTTTGTTGAAGATTGTGGCCGTACTTTGCTGTACCATTTAAACAGTATGAGTTTCAACAACAGATTATTGGTGGCCAAAGAACTACTTACGTTGGCAATTGAGCTTACTGATGGTTCAGCTCACTTGAACTATTCATTTTACCTTACTGATTTGACTGCTGATAATATTGCTATAAAACTAAACAAAACCTCAAACATGTTTTTGTCACTTAATGTAATTGATTGGAGTGATGTAATTGTCGTAGCCAACAATCATAGTACGACAGTAAATAATTGTAAGTACGTATATATATTTCAAATTAAATATTCAAACAATTTTTTTATTTCTATAATATGTAAATACTCTTTGTGTACTGTACATACATACTTGTTTTGTATTTAGTGCACGTCAGTGAACACATAGATTGTGGAATTGGTTGTTTAACTTACTCTAAAGAAGATATATGTCAAGCTGGTTTTAGTGATCATAATATTTATGCTGTTTGCAAAGTAAGTTGATGACAAAGAAATTGATGATTTTGAAGTCATTTTTTAAAATTGGTAATAGGTACTTTGTACTTTTTTGAAGTCTCCAAATCAGTGGCATAGCCTTGTTCAATTCAATTTTAACTAACTAAAGATTTATTTATTTTTTTTTTTTGTATAGGAGTTCTTAAGCGATGAAAGTGGTTTGTTACACGGAATGACCGATTTAAAAACTGAAAATGATCGGCTTAAAATAAGAACAAAACTGCTTCAATCACTTGTAAAGGAATGTTTGTGGCATGCAGGTATAGATATTTCAAAAACAAATAGATTTAAAATAGCTAAATTAATTAAATCAGTGCTTCAAGAAATGTTTGAGATGATTTGAATTTATGTTTGTTATAAGTTATAACAAACATTAGTTTAAAACACTAGCCAATTAATTTGTTATAACTTATAACAAATTAATTGGCTAGTCGCTTGAACCAAGTCATTGTTTTTTGTCTTAATACTTGCCTAAGCTTTTTTTAGGAAAAATATACTACATACTCAAGATGTTTGTGTACATCTCTTTTATTAATAAAAATACTCAAATGGATTATGAAAGTTTATAGATGTTGTATATTTTTATATATTTGTTCAAAAATCAAAAAGTAAATTTAACCAAGTACATTTTTAACAATTAACATAGTAATACCTATTTCTATGACGTGTTTCTGTTTTTAGTTGTATAGTGTGTACCTTACAATTATTGTAACCAACTTCTTTTAGTACATTAATTCAGTGTGTTTTAAATATCTAATTAGTATAATGCATTTTTTAAAATCATGTTCAATTTATTGAATACTACAAATACTGTCAAAATATGTACTTCAGTTTAGAACTATAATTGAAAACTTTAAGCAGTGTATTCAATTAATAATTATTGTATTAGCCACTTTTAACAATTATTTGTTTTTGTATTTAAATACATTTTTATAAAAAAAAGTTATTTTTATTTCTAATATGTAAAAAGTAACTTTCTTGTAAGTAATTGAACCAGCTTAGAGCCGTCCAATATAAAATAACTAAATAAAATTCAGATACAAAATTGTTTATAATCAATGTTACAATTTACTTCCTAAAATGAATAATTGTTTTCTTTTATTTTCCAATTCTACTATAAAGTAAGAACAGATGAGCTTACATGTTGCATTATTGTTCTTGAATTGCTGTATTATTTTACCAGTTTGATGTGTTGTAAAAATAAAAGATTAAAATTAAAATCATATGGTATAGCGTACGAGTCTTAATAATTGGGTCAAACATTATTAAAAATTATTTAGTATTGTCAGATAGCGTATAAAAAGATGATTTTAATACCAATAACTAATAACTGATCTTAGCTTCAACTATGCTTTTTCTTAAAATGATAAAGTCTTAAGTTGTGGCAATCAACTTGTTCTATAGGTGCAATTTAATATTGCTTGAATATTTGGTAAGAAATTCAAAATAAAGTCTTTGTAAATACAAGTCAAAAAATTCAGTAATACCCATACGTCCCGTATCCTTGTAGTAATTTCCTTGTAAAAAATCGTGAAAATATACTGTATAGTGAAATTTTTGTCCCGTTAATAGACAGTAAATCATTGTTTTGTAATCGATTTTATAAAATATTGCAGATAAGTGGTACTAGAATTTGAGATTCATGTAAAAATGTTGTTTAGTCTCTAATTTATTTGTTTCCAGTAAAAAAATATTTGTTCTTCATTTAATTTACTCAATTTTCAGTGTATAAAATGTTTTGAAGGTAATACCACAGATAAGATAAAACAGATAGTTTTATCTTATCTGTGGTAATACATTAAATGTATTAAACTTTTACAACAAATTTTGTTGTAAAAGTAGGTATATATATATATATTTATACATTGAAATCTGCCATCTGTTATCCATAGAGACTAAACCGTAAAAACCGTGAAGATTAGAGATTCCTAGTCTTCACGGTAATAACTACTCGCTAAATTGGGGGTTTTAATCTCTCACGTAAACATTCCATTTGTAGAGTAAATAAATAACGATTGTTATGATTTATAACAATCTGTGGACTGCGGCAGATGTTGCAAGCAGCTTCCAAGGTGGTTCCATAAAGTAAGCAATTAAACGCAAAAGAACAATGATTTTATACGATCTATATTTTATATTATAGACAATAATATTTTTTTTTTCCACCATATATTACATGGTGGAAAAAAAAAAAAAAAGATAACAAATTATTAAAAAAATCCATGATTGTCGCCTTCCGCACAATTAGCGATGATTAAAAAACAGTGTGGTCAACCGTCGGTGACCGACCGAATTTTCCGTTCGATGTCGCGGCCCGCCTGTCGGCTTAACGGCCGCGGCTGAGTTAGCTGCTGTTCCGTACTTCTGTGATCTGTCCGCCAAACAGACAACAGTTAACAGCCTCGCGCTCGGAAGTTCTAATGATTACTCGCATGGCGCTCAGTGCTCCCCGACAACAAGAATAATTGTCATTGTTGTGTGGATGGACAAACGGCAAACGCGTTTTCTTGCGATAGGACGACCGCCGAAACGAGTTTGTGTTTTTGTTCGTCGTGTAATAACTTTATCTGCCGCCGGTAATTCGATCGATCGGGGTCTCGACCTGTTCGGATCGCGCGCCGCGATTGAATCGGTTTCGTGATTGATCGGAGTCGCCGCACACGCGAATCCGAACGCGATGGGCAAACACAAGAAGGTCGCTTTGAGCTCGGACGAGTCGACCAGCGACGACGCGAGTGTTCGTTGTTTTGTCCGTGCTCGTATTTAAATGTATACTTTGTGTATTTTTTTTTTTTTTTTCGCGTTTACAGGACGTCAGCGGGTCCCAGCAGAAAAGGAAACGCGGCTTGAGCTCTCCGACGTCCGGACGAGGCGGCGGTGTTTCCAAAAG
>CM029365.1:14215595-14252024 GCA_017140985.1 Hormaphis cornu | reverse complement strand
CTTGTAGCTCAAAAACCCGTATGATAAAAGATGTGACTGCTAGTCAATCTTTTATAACTTCAGAAAGCATTGCCAGTTCTTTATTTAACAATTTAGATTTTTCTAAAGCAATGTCTTTGATTGGACTAACCTCGTCAAATTACCAATCGGATCTATTAAAATAAGTCCAAAAACCCTATTTAATTTGTTGCACTTACCACCAATTTGGTCATTTTCTATTTATAAATTACATTTATCATGGAGTATAAAGATGGTCACAACAAATCACACTGTCCCCTGTTTATAAACAAAATACGTACAAAAATGTAAAAATTGTGTCAGAGTTACTTTTTGCTTTAAAATGCTTTAAAATAGGAAATCGTCAAACGCATGTTTTTTTTTTTTTAAATTAAGTTTATTAATTATAATATGTATACATGAGTTGTATAATTACTATTAAATATAGGCAAGAATGTAGGTATATTAAATGTATATTGTATTTTTTGTTACCAAATTGTGTGTTTGAAAATTGCACTTATGTGGTTGATCATTCTTTTTTTATTTAGTAAGGTTAATAATAATTATTGAATGTTAAACTGACTATTTATGACTTTTGTTCTAGTTTATTTAACTCGTAGAGCATCCCACTAAATACTGATGAACAACAAATATTGGATATTGGTTAAAAAGTAATTTTTTGGAGAGTTTTAGATTACTACGCTAGTAAAAAAATTTGTCAGTATTACATTTTACAAGTATTGTGTAACATTACATTTTTATGTAGTAAAATACAAACGTAACCGGAAGTTTTTACTGTAATAATTTGAATTTTTGAAAATTAAACAGTTTTATCTTGAACTCCCACTAGTGTGTTAATTATAAGTAAGTTATCTTTTTTAGTAATAATTGAAAATGTTTATGTGTACTAAATGTATTTTGTACAAACAAATTATTTCTACAAAAATAAATTCAGAATAATGTGTTGTACAATATATTACTGTTTAGAATTTTAAAAGTTTTGTCAACACCAAAACAGCTCCAAACATAGTTATTCTTAGAACAGACAAACAAAGCATTCATTCTGGACCAACCTAGCTTCCCGTGTGACCTGGGCAGGTCCAAATGAGAGCACACGCGTAAACATTACTGCTCAGTTGTTTGAATCGACAATAATGTCTTATTATAATATAATAATATTTTGATTCAATGCTGATTCTCGAGATTTAATGATACACTGCGCTATACTTTTAGGACTTGATATCATAGGCTCCGAATCATACCCGTTTTTCCTTAGTCTTACATACTTTTTTCTTTGACGTTAGTAAGTATTTTTCTGGGCGTAGTACAGTATTAGATAATTAGGGGTGGTGAGGGGGCGAAGTTTTACGAGTTATGTTGACAAAAATTGGTGGTGCGTTTCAGATATTTTATTTACGTAAAAAAAATCTGACTTCGGCGCCCCTGATGTAGGTACACACTATATATACATATATATTATGTTGTATAATATACACGTATGCGTAATAAACACAATCGCTAATTGACACACAATTTAATATTATTTTTTCGAGTTGTACAAACATGCGGCGGAAAACCACGGATTCAGCAGACTCGCGTTTTTCGAAAAGGCGGGCGAGGTTCGTGTTGTGTACACAGTTAATGAGAGTTCCAAAAATCTGATGACTCAGATAGTACCCACGTGTAATAGGTACGTCTATACATATTATTATTTTAACGTCCGTTTTGTAATTTTCTTGAATAAGTACCGCTGTGATAATGTACGCGATTTTGGAATTACATATTATAATATTGTGTGATCAGACTACCCGGGATGCAGACAAACGGTGCCCGTATAGGCCGTGAGCAAATGTGCCCTTCGTTTCACGAGCTACCTATCTATACGTCTTTTCAGTGTCGAGCAACATGTTTTTACATTTTTACTCATTAGTCCATATAGAGACCATAAGTAAGGTAAAAAACATTCCTCGTTTGACAAAAAAAAAATAAAAATATTCATTGAACACAACGTCATGTATTTTACAGAGAGTCTTTCTCTAGGTAGAATGGGAAGTTTGTTGGAGTTAGCGACATTACTTTGCAGGAGAAAGTCACAGATTTGAGCGAGTCGCTGGTTCAGAAGTTGTAGTTTGTTGTTTGTATTGAATCTGTGGGCGAATTTAAAAAATTACGACCCTCGCAGCGAGCTCAGTGAGTCAAATGACGAATACTCAAAAAGTTGTTAGTTTTGAAGTCTTATATTTAGCCTAAACCCACGTAGAAAAATACTTGTTAAAGTGTAAAAGTTTCGAGTTCCAAACATGAAAGTCATAACCTAGATAGATACGACAGTAAAATTTAGATGATAACGTTTCTAGATTGATTTCAATTTTTAAACTTCTAACTGAAAATTAAAGGCGTTTTGAAACGGGCGAAGTCGACGAATTTGAAAACTATACAATGCTCTGTAAATCGTTTAAAATTTGTCGAAATTGATTCCGACATGAAACAATGCACTAATCCCTTTTTTATGTCGTACGACATTTTTTGCGTTTTCGTTTTGGACTGTACCTCAAAATATAATCCTTTAACCAATCGAAATATCGACTAAAGCCAAAACCTGTCTTTTTTGTGGTTGGTAAATCGGAGCATTTTTTTTATTCAATTGTAATAAAAAAAAAAAAAAATAGACATTATTGTATAAGAACATTACATTCCTTGGTACGTTAAGAATCTTTAAAATCATAGTTTGGTGCCCTCCAAAAGTCGGTAGCGCGTAGGCTACAGCGCCTACACTGCTTACGCCTTAAGGTGTTGTACGCCAAATTAAACTTTTGACCGCGCGTATAATTTTATTTAAATATTGAAAAAAACCATAAAAACTCAAAACACTTACCTACCGATTAATAATTTTACTTAACGATTACGTCATACGTACGTAAAACGGTAATTTTTATTTGATGGCTATTAAATCTAAACACGGTTGATTCAATTGCTCTGCAGCAGTGAACCGTTTTCGAAATTCGTCTTTGGTGTCAACAAGTACTTTAAATTGTTGTACTTGGTCAAATACGTATTGGCGTCGTTCCGGAAACCGTTTATTTCTTCTATGAGCTTCGAGTTTTCCTCCATGATCAAACGATGCGACTCGTTTTTGACCTCGAGCGATTTTATCGTCCTCTTGAGACCATCGATGGAACGCTGCAAAAACCGTCTCTGCCTGTTGAACTCTACTCTGGCGTCGATCTCGTCTTTGCTCGTTTTATAAACAGCGTTCTCGCCTACGTATTTGCTGAAAAATTTCTGATAATATTTTTCAACTTCATTAAACGCCTCTTTCATTTTTACGAAACGCGCGCCGATCGCGAGCTTAAAATGTTGTTCGGCTTACCTTTATCGCTTTCTCGTCGTCTCTTTTACGCGGGTTGTACTGTACAGTTTTACGCATATTGGTCAGTATTCTGTTAAACTCTTCATATGCGCCTTCAACAACTTTGGTGAGTCTACCGAATTCCTGGTCTTTCGACTCTTTTTCCGCTTTTAACTCGTCAAAAGATAAGTCCAACCGTTTCAACGATTTCAGTTCTTTTTCGAGTTCTGCCTCGTTCTAGTAGCAAAAACATAGGTGCACACATTTCGTTTATTTTATCAGTTCAGTTATACAGACAATACGAATCAGTGTTGAAAATTATCCAGGTGACCTTGGATCTGATAGTATCGACTGCGTACAGTCAATACTTTTTACATGGTTAACGGGATCGCTCCGATCATTACATACTATATTGTAAATTAAAACGAGGTAAATTATAATCACTCGTGCAAATACGCAGATAGATGACGGGACGCGGTAGTTGATACCGCTGTATGTGTAAGATTCCAAAACAGTTTTGACTATTTTACCCTTTTCAATTACGGATCGATTATTTTTATAGGTAAACTGCAGAGCCCACTCTGAACCGTTATCGATTTTCGCTTACGCAATTATAATATTTACACATTTTACACACTAAACTTTCCAAAACGGTGAACCACAGCAACAAACTGCCCACTACGTGACCAAGAGCGATTCCGCCTTTTTTATTTTTTCATTACCTGTTTAAATGAAGAATAGTACCGACAATTTTTTACATTTTTTAACCGATTTCACCCATATTTTTTACGACACATGCAGAGGTGTATAGTTACTTCTTCATACAGATTTTTCTGTTCTTGTATCCTCAGTATCAGCGGCTGCGTGGCCTGTTCCAGCCCGACAATGCTTGCTGTTAGCACTCCAAGCTCCTTGTTCAACTCCCGCATTTCGTCTTGGATGTCCTGTATTTCGCGTTCCTTGATCGGGATACGCTCGTTGCACATCTTCAGCGACCTGGTCAGGTTCGATATCGTTTCCTGTTTGGCGGCCGCCGACTGTTTCAGCTTTTCCACGTCCGCCTCCAGGATCCCGGCTTGGTTTGTCAAATCCGCGGTCGTCCTCGAGTACCTGCGAACGATCGCGCGAGCAAAGGTGTGATTTTTGTTCGTCCAAACTTGATGGGACGCACGTGAGCCGTTTTTAAGCGGTACGATTTCAAAATCGGGGGCGTCATTTGAATTTTTATTTTTTTTTTCAAAGGTCGGAGTTGTTTATTAACGTATTGTTGTTATTATTATTCGTTAATGCGAGTTATCGCAGTAAAGTCAAAACATTCACAAGGACGATTAGGTATGATTTTTGTTTACTCGAGTTGAATGAATTTGTTTTACCCAGTTAACGGTTGCAGAAAGTATACTCGCAGATCTTGCGTCGATCAGTTAAGTTCAGCGAAACACTATTAGGCAGGTACATTCATTAAGACAATAGTTACTTTGCGAGTTTTAAGAGCTTTTGTACGGGTAATTTTAAAATAAATTATTTGAATTATGAACATTTAAAATTTTCAAGGTGTACGGTATGTTTTAAATAATTATAAATTATTTCAATGTTCGTATCAATAATTGCGCAGTCTTAAAATGCAATAACTGTATTACATACAGCGAACGGCGTTTGTTGTAGTAATAACTATAGTTTACGTGTCAAGTTGACTTAACTTTTATGATAATTCAACTCGATAAAAACTTGTTTCAAGAAACTTATGATAAATAAAAAAAAAATCATCTCAGTAGATACCTACGTATTATAGGCAATACGCAAATGACGTCCCCAATTCAAAGATTATCAAAAACACGCACAGGTTATGTTTCATTTTGTACTCGGCGAGCTCGCCCATACATTTTACGTGCAACTCTTTTAGTTTTTTCAGCTTAAAAACGAATTCGTTTCGCGTGTTCATAACTTTGTCGTCTACGTCATGTTCCGTATCGCCCGCCAACATTTTGAGAACGTCTTTTTCTTTGACCAGTTTCTCCTTCCGCTACAACGAAATCTCCTCGTTATTTCGTGTCGCGTAAACAATTATTGTAAACAGGGACCCATAGGTTAATAGCGCAAGCGAGCGCGATTCGCACTCGAATAAAAAAAATATCAAATAAGATTTTCGGATATGTGTAGTAAAATAATTGCTCTGACATTTTTTAAATTTTATACATAGTACTTATCTAAAGATGGATGAATTGGCTGAGATGATACATTGATTGAAGCTTCCATTGAAAGTTTGATTATTTTTACAATTATTATGATCCAAAACGATAGAGTAAGCATTTTCCGAATAGCGCCAAAAGACAATTTTAACTCGTCATTAAAAATGGTTAAAACAGTAGAGGCGTGTGAGTCTTTTGCAGGACGGGCCGAATGTATATATATTTGTATTAGACATCAAATAATATTCTACTCTAGCCCCATCTTCAATTTTTTATTTACAATGTACCTAAATTTCATGGTCTAGAAGGGGCAATCGCTCCTCCGTCCCTCCTCAAATACGCCTTTCGGTTAAACGCATATAGTGTAAGTGAAATTGAAAGCAGGTTTGACCACTGAACTATTTAGGTACTATTTAAATACAGCTATGAAACTTTGGAACATTTATATTTTCGATGTTATTTTTTCATAAAACCTTGTAGCTTCAATTAAATCTAAATTACGTTTTTACAATATATGTCGTTGAATAATTCTAAATACCGTTCAACCCGATTTTGGTTATTAGTAGACGTTTTTGCATAGTCTAGATGTGGTTTGGCCATAACTCCTCCGAAAACTGTTCAAATGTTATGAAGTTTTCATTTTTCACACATTTTTAGAATGGTCGAAAAAAAAACATTGTAAAATTTTCAAAAAACTCCACTCATTCTGTTCGGAATTATAAATATTAAAATTATACATTTGAGTGTAAAATAACCGTTTTTTTATGGGATTAGTTCTACCAAATTTTGTGTCTTCGGTTAAATTGCGCCTAACATACCCTATCCCCGTTGCCAGGGCCTTGCTTGTAATTTATCAATCATACTTTAAACATTTCCTCGTCTTTGTTCTTGAGTTTCTCTTCATAGTCGGCCATCGCCTCATGCAACTCTTTGTTCAGTTTTTCTTTCAGAGATTCAAATTCTCTGAAACACTTTGGTTACAAGAACCCGTCCGGATGAACGCAGTAAAAACTAAAAAAATTACTTTGTTGACTCCGAAATCGTGGTAAAAGCTTTATCCTCCAGTTTCGAGTTTTTCTCGTATTTGTACGCAAGTTTTTCGCCATATTTGGCGTCTAAACTTGCAATACGCAAATCGTGTATTTGTTTCAGCGCAGTCAACTCGGCTACAAGTTTTCTCTCGGTATCGCTTTGCATTTCACCCAACTCCTTTAATTATCCGGGGGTACAGATCAAACAATAATTTAAAAAATATATAATTTATATAGTTAAAAAACAATAAGTATAGGTACCAAAATGATTAAATTACTTTGATTTTCACGAAAGCGTCTTCGTAATTTGTCGAGTTTGCATTTTTCGTGTCGCGTAACTCCTGGTCTTTCGCAGCTTTAAGCTTGTCAATAGTTTGCGTGCATTCGGTTTTCAGTTTGGTAACCTCTTTTTCCACTTTCTTAGTGTTTCCGATGATTGTTTCTAATTTTGACCAGTTAACAAGTACGTCGTCGGAGTATCGATTTTCGGATTTTTGCATGTTGTGTACGACATCTTTCACTTCCCAAATGCACATGCTTCCGTCTTTCGAACATGAAATCAAAGCTGAACCGTCCATTGCTAAACACAACTTCATTGACGTACAATTTAATGATTAAAACGTAAACAATTTACGTAAAATTGCTGCAACCAAATTAAAAGTCTTTGGTATCGTGTTAAATACACTTTAAGTTTGACCGTAGAATGTTATAGTTATAGGTATAATACAAATCGTACTACATGATTTTATCTAAAAAAAAAATTGCACAAAGAAATCATGTGATTAGAAACAAACAATTGGTAAGTACGTAACTTATGTTATTTTTAACTTTAACAGGCTTTATTTAATTTAAATACTTATTATTTATTTATGAAATAAAAAGACCTGACCACGGTAAGTATCGGAGATTTATCGCAGAAGTATGGAGTGTTATGTTAGGTTGGTTATCTTAAGCGTTACTTTGGTATTTGCATTTAGAATAATTGTTTTAGTACAAATATTTTTTTTCTGCAATGAAAGTTAAAATAATTGTTCTTAGTGGCAAGAATTTACTTATTTTGTATCGTCAACATTAAAATGTTATTTACTTTTTCATAATATTGTTGTTTATAATTTGAAAACTATTTACTTAAATGTATTACGAAGAAAAAATATTACATAACACAGCCGTATACATAATCAATTATCAAAAAACTAATTTCAGTGTAAAAAAAAAAAATTATTTAGAGACTGAATACTAATTATCATAGTATATGATGTATTTGAAAAATTATGCGTGAAAATAGGCCAAGCGCCTTTTTGTAAAGGTTACCTTTGTAATGCTTTGGTTAAACATTTTGTACTCTTTTCGGACGACTTGATACATCAAAGGCAATGCGACGGTCAACAAGACGCCGTTTTGTGCGGCTAAAAACAACATCGAATTCGACTTGGAAACGGACACCGCGTTCAAGGACCCTTGATGAAAATTCACTTCACGGGTGACCTTATTGTTTCAAAACCGTGGATTTGGTTTGATTAAACGAAAAATATTATTTTGTCGGTATTTCATAAACATGGATTTTATCTATCTATTCTACACGAGTGTTTTACCGCGTCTCAAATGGCATAAGATATTGTACAACGCGAAAGTCTAAAACAACATGCACACCAGTAGCGGATACGGTATAGTTATCCAAAGGGTGGCAAATTTTGGTTTTAGTGTAGTTATTATGGTAATGTTTGTAATATAGAAATACACTTATCTTATGGTTATCATACGTCCCAGATTCACCGGGACATTATCAATATTTTGCCAAGCGTCCAAGCGGTGGGTAAGTTGACGAAAAAACCTCAAAAAAGATTTGAAAATAAAGCTCCGATAATAGAAAAAAATATCCCAGAATAGAAGGACGTGGTAAAGAAAAATGTCAAAAAAACTATTTGGAACAAGTATTAAAGAACCATATTTTCATACTTTATTTATTTTGTCTAATTATGTATCGACATAGATATTGTATATTAGGTATATTGATATCGGTCGAACTGTACAAACTGACAATGTAACTTTTATATTATGTTACTTGCCGAGTTTATTTTGCTAATTTTTCGTTCAACTAATGTCTGATTATATATTGACTAATGTCAATTATTATACTGTATTATTGGTTCCTTTTAAATCGTACAAATTGAGTTAACCTAAAATTTAGTTATTAGCACTTGCCACAAAAAAAATGTCGTAAATGTTATTTGAGAAAAGAGTTTACCTAATTCATAATATTAAAAGCAATTATTTCTGGACTTTTTTTTCCCGTGTTATGTCCCGGAAATTAATTTTTAATTGATAAAATGCCGATTTTAAATTAGAAGAAATGATGTATTGTGATTTGTGGATAACGAAATTTTCGATTGTTTGCGTGATAGACTGTATGTTTCGTTTTTAGACATTATTTTTAGTCGCGGGTATTTTACGTAAAATCATGACATTTTTTGATCAGAAAACGTAAGAAATGTGGAAATTTGTTGTATCGTGACCGCGAGGGAAACACCGAATGATAAAAAAGAGAGCCGCTTATTTATTGAAACGCGTATAGACTTTATCGTAGCTTTTGACTCGGGGTTTGTCTTTACTATTGAATTATTATAGTATGGTATCGCAAAACAAGTACCAGATTTTCTCGATTCGTTATTGAGAGTTGGTTCGGTCTTTTGACAGAACAAAAAAAAAAAAAAAAAATAAATACCATTTTACATGCAAACAATACAGGTTATTGGCTACTTTCTAAATTTTAGCTGTGTTCTATTTGAGAATATCGTTTTTCTGGGGTCAGAACGTTCAACACGTTAGTTCTCCTCCTCCTATATAATTTTCTTTGAAATTATTACATCTATCTATTTAAATTGAGCACTATACTCTCGAACGCGATATTTTGCTCTACAACTATTAACCTACCTATTTATAAATAAATACATTTAGAGGCATACGCAGGGGAGGGAAGTTGGGGGGTTTTATCCCCCTTACGTTGTCATTTTTTTTTTTTTAAGAAAACTTGTAGATTTATAACGAGCCGATAAAAATACCGATCGTATAATATAGTGTAAACATGAAAAACGCAAATACTAATGAATTTTAGCGTTCTAGATTGTATACAAATATAACATCTCAAATTTTCTCTGTATATTTTATAATATTTCCTAGTGCTATAGAGTCGTCATACTCCTTAAAATACGTTTGACGGCTATCGACGCAACTCGAGTCAACCGTTCAGGGTGGTGGGGTTAATTAAAGCCGAAAAATTGTGTGACGAAAAAAGCTGTTTTCGGGAACGACGTTAGAAACAAAATTTTCGCGCTATTCGTGGTTTTAGGAGGTTAAGCTCTGTCTTGAGTCTCTCTAATCGTGTACACATTCACAGTGTTCAAATCCCGTACGACGTTGGGAAGTTACCACCCCTACATTGCGATGGATTATTTTCCCCATACTTACATCCCCTCCCTCCCTCCCTTCGTGTATTTCTGGGCGCGCCACTGCATTGTTTTTCTAATTTTGAAAAATTATTAAATTACAAAAAAATATCCCGAATAAAAAGTGCGCGAACGATAGAGCTGTGGTGTACCGACCTTTCGCTCCAATATCTCTCTTAACGTGCCATCCTCAGCCGTGACGAACATGCGGTCGGCGTCTTCCGCCACCGTCAAGTCCGTGTACGCCACTCCGGAGTACGGCGCGATGTGCGAGTGCACTTTTCCGGTTTTCGTGTCGAACGAGCATATGGCGCCGACCGCGTCGTACACCACGATGTTCTTGTCGTTGTTGGACCACACCAATGTTTCGATCTGGTTTTCCGTGGAAGTAAATTAACGTTTTTACTTTATGCAGTGCTCGATGGTCAAATGAGTGAGGGGTGAGGGGGAGGACGGTAACGATCCCTTCGATTTTAGATTCCGAGCGTGACGAAGAATGTATTGGTTTTTACGTCGTGATGTGCGTTTCTTATTTATTTTTTTTTATCACTATGAAATAACACGATAACGCGTTTTTGACATAACCGATTTAGATTTTTAGATACGGTTCTGATAGATATTTCAAATAAAATTTCGAAAATTTTATAGAACTTTCGAAAATTTTCATTTTTTTTTGTAATTTTTGTTCGATAAAAATTTAATTTTCCGCGAAAAGTTTTAAAAATTTAATACAACATTCCCAGCATGTGAAGAACACACGTGCTACTGAAAAATCTCGAAAACCGTAGTCAGAATTTTTATGTTTAGTATTTTAAAGTTGGAGAACATTTACGAAGATTGGTCATACCTTTTACTGTTTTTGGGAAAAAATTCGTAACTCACACGTATTTGTGATTTGAAGATTAAAAACGATATGGAAAAAAAATTTGCTATTCGAATGAAAACATTTAAAAAAAAATCCGCCCAAAGGTTTTGAACGCGTACAAAAAAATTTATTGAAAAACGGTGTTATTTTATGTGACTAGTTTCGTGACTAATTTCTGCATTTCTCTATTCTCTATTTGTATTTCTTCGTTCGAGTCACTCAGCTCACTCGAATTCATTATCGATTCAATATACAACTTCTATATAAACTTTCCAAAACAGTGACCCACAGCATCAAACTACCCCCACGCGACCTACAGTGATTTCGGCTTTTCTTTAAATTACACTTTTCTTTGCACTTATGTTTTGAAAATATGAAAAAATTTGATCTGTAAGGTCGGTTATTTTGAGCCACTCTGAGCACGGTATAATATTATAGTACCTACTCGTTTCTTAGGTCCGAAATCAGTTGTTTGTCCGGTGAATGGTAAACGGTTTACAAACTAAAGTTTACACTAAACATGTCGCTGTAGACTAACGAATATTTTTAGGAAGTTTTTTTGGGCGTGAAATGACCCGGAGTGCCCGGAAACGTGTTAGAAATTGACGTTTTTGCGAAAAATCAACGACACTAATTTTTTTCCTTTTTAATTCAACTACTACGCTTTTGATTTAAAACCACATATTTTTGTCGTGCACGTGTCGATGGTCTACTGACTCTTGGGGTTTTCGCCAACTCGCCGGAGCAGAATTTCTGAGAACACTCTTGAATACCGCGATTGGAGTTTCACCATGTATTTATGGATTACCACCAGAGCTGGGCGTGTTGATGGTTAATTTTAACTTGAGTTTACCAAATCGTTATTACCGAGTTAATAGTGTTTACAAGCCGATCAGTTAAGTTAGTAAAATAAATTGATGTTTTTGATTATTGGGTTGGTTACACAGTTGCCAATACGCGACGTTGATTACATTTTGTTGAACAGAAAAAAAAAAAAAACGACGCTTTATGATTTGTTTATAGTTCTACGATACTGTTCGTCCCGTGTCCGACGTCGGAAAAGAAATCCAAAAATAAAACGTGACTTACAACGTGTTATGTTAGTGTAACATAAATCAAAAACAATTCACGTTAGTTTTAAGTAACTTATAGTAGCTAAACTTTTTTTCAACTCGGTAACGCCCCCAGCCTTGCGATCTACTGAAGTGGTCGTGCGGGACTTACGCTCGCCATGTGACTGCGACACGACAAACGTTTCTCGAACAACACCGAACAGTATACGTCGATCGCGTCCATTTTGGCCAAAGCGAACATGTGACCGGCCTCACTGAATGCTGTCACGCAACAGTCTCTGACCGAGAAGTATTTCAACGTCACCAGATCGTCCATGTGAACCATAAAAAATTCCACGTGGTCCATAAAAGCGACCACGGAATACAAGCCGGTCGGGTGCATTGAAACGCTGCTCACCTAACGTTTTGATCGATCGTCGATAAATAATAATATGATTTATAACACAGTAATCGTAATATTTAATAATAAAAAAAAAACGATTAAAAAATAAATACAAAATTGTTATTTGTAAATAACTTTATGCGTGCTGCTGCACCACACTGACCTGGGTTGTCAAACGCGCTGAAGAAAAGTAAACAGTACGAGGTAATAATGACTATAAAATAATTGAGAACGTTCTACACAACCGATCATTATGGTAGACGGCAATCATTCTTCTGCTAATAAAACAAGCGCTAAAAAATTTACTCGAATTGTAGCATACCCATAGTGATGGATTCATTTTTCAATTAATAATCGTGGGAAGGCGTCGAAATAAAAATGTTGCAATGTTTTTCCACCTGTTATTTTACTACAATATGCACAACGAACTGGGCGAATAAATTTAATGTTTTGTTTTTCTGACGGTCAAACGTTTAGGCAGTTGAAAAATAAGCAAGTAACTTCCGTTTTTTTCGCTTACCGTTCTTAAAATTTACTGCCTTTATTTCCTTCCTTCATTAAAGTTTACTATCTTTATTTTTTTTAAGCTGATCTGAAAAGTTACGAAACTTTTAAAAAAGCGAACAATTTCTCTATGTTCAGGTTATGTTCAGTTCAGCCGATTTCGACCACTTTTAGTGCAAAAAATCAAAAACGAAATAATTTAAAAAAAAAAATATACTTTTACAAGTTAAAAATTTTATATTATTCCAAAACAAAAAACTCCAGCGAATTTTTTCAACGAGCAATATTCAAATGTAATCCCCCATTTGAAAAATATTGAAAATCTTGAAATACATATAACACGACATTAGAGAACACAAGTCTAGTACAAAGTTTTAGATGAAAACAATTTGTGAGTCACCTGTTTTGGATAGTGTTTGGACAAGAGTAAAGTGCCGTCCAAGTAATTCCACACTTTTATAGTGAAGTCGATTTTTCCACAAGTCATCAACACAGGTTTCCAAAAACTCGTCGACAAACTTTGTACGCCACCATAGTGAAGTTCTTCGCCGAGTGGTTTGATTTCGATTGGCGAGTTCTAAACCGATTTATGAAATATTATATTTTCCATATTTTACTTTTGAGTCGTTTCGCCGAATCTTTACGAATCGTACTAACATCCGTGAATCTATAGAGCAGACTAAACTGTTACGTGATATTACGTTATAATATATTACGGATCCGTTCCCTTTCTTCCAAAAAAAAAACCTATCGTTTATCCCCGTTTTAAACCCGCATCCACTTGATCCAAGGAATCAAAATTATGATGTGACCGCTGTAAGGTATCGTTGTTAAAAGACTTAATTTGACTTTTTCACCGAGGCTAGAAACAAGAAAAATTTTCGTCATCTTTGAACAAAAAAAAAAACAAAACAAAAATATGAGGAATTATTCAAGTTCAATAATTGATAACATCAGACACATCAGACGCGTAAACAAGTTACTTGCGGATACAAAACAAACTGTTTCAACTCACTACGTAGATTAATTGATCGGTTAAATTTAAACACGGAACAACACGAACAAAAATGATTCAAGACGATGGTAAAAAATTTGAGGTTTTTCTCTCGAAATTCCGTCGTATGAATTGTAATATTTGATTTTATAGTTGAGATCACCAATGTTTATAGACACCTATACTGAATGATGAGGATAAAATATTATAATTGAATTAAAAAGTCCTCGAATATCTACAAACGATGTAAAAAAAAAAAAAAAAAGGAGTCATAAAACCGATGTTACGAAGTTAGTTTGATGAAAATCAAAACCTCTGCCTGAAACGTAATTTTTTTCTTCAAATTTAAGCCCTGAAATTAAGTGTATGAAAAAAAAAAATCGCTTTCTCCAAACCGTTCAACCGACCGTGCGACATGTTATGTGAAGTGACTCGTATTTAAAGAGTGGATGAGATCATCTCCAAGCACATTATTGTTCCGCGCGTGAGAACATTATTATGTTGGAAATTATTTTGGAAGATTCCTGACGAAACACTTTTCTTTGCAAAGCAGTACGAAATAATTTTGTGTAGGTAACGATACACAGATCGTCTGTTCTGGTATCACTGTGCCTGCCCTGCTGTGGTCGTACAAACGGTTCGTCGTCGTTTTCATCCAGTCTGGACAGGGGCGCGCAGTACAGTTGAGCCCTTTTCGTCACACACGTCAACGTCTCGCCATCCGGACTGACGCAGACGCTCTCCACGAAGTGTGCCGGTGGCTCGCCCTCGGCTACCGGCGATTGCAGATACCTGTCTTCGCTCTTAACGTACACGCCGTCTTTCACGTATCTATATCGTAAAGAGTCGAGAACAGTGTAAAAAAACGCGTGAACGATAGTGTATAATTTTATCAGTGTTTGGTGGAAAAAAACAAAAAAAAGAAGCAGGTGGTGGTCGCCAGCAGTGGTTTCGAGTAGAAGGTATTATAGGTGGTAACCGTGGGTCACTCGTTCGGAATGGACCGTATACGCTATAATATGTATGTGTACACTGGTGAGTAAAAAAACAAAAAAAAAACGTTTCGCGAGTGTGAAAAAACACGATCTCGAACAGCCGTACATAGGTACAGTTAAAAACACGATAAACCAGAAACCGCCGTAAAAAGCTATGTAAAAACCGTAAAACGATTTTCCACCATTTTCGTGGGAACTGTAGTATGTAGAATCTTTTCTCGTATGATTTTTATGTCTTTCACGATAGTATTTTATCTATGATGGAGGGGTTCGAACCTTTATTGTGTTTGTTTATTTATGTTTTTTTTTTTCTAACACTAATAACGACGGTAGAACGTACACGACGATAACGTCTCACATAAATGACGGATCTCGGCTTTAGCATTTTTCCACTCGCTATGGCGATATCTAGTTTATTATTGACAACTAGCTACTAACCCGACCCCCCAGCGTCGCCCGAGATTCAGTTGGTCGAGGCTTAGTAAAATCATTTGAAACTAAATCTAAAAAGTCAGTACACCGAGTTACACAAATTTGGAAATCCCGTTTCACCGGCCTGAGGGATGAATTTAAAAAAGCGCTTTAGGGGTTGAAAAAACCCTTTCTTAGTGCTCGTCTTCGTTGCACCACTGTGCAAAATTTCAAGTCTCCGGACACCCAGCGGTTCGGGCTGTGCGTTGATTCTTCAGTCAGTTTATCCGGACAATCGGCGTCGACGTGACTACTATAAATCGCCTAAACCCTTATTAATTGAGCACTTTTTTGGGGTTATTACGATACGCGATCAATAATACCCCTCCACGTGTAAATAGCTGAATTTTGCCCGTGTGTTGTTTTTTTTTTATCAGGTGTATAGGCATGATATAGGTTGATATCCCTAGATACCTTGAAAAAAATATTATAGCCTATACTACTAATTATAGTATAGTATAGCAGTTGAAAAAATACTAAGGTGATTTTTTCAATTTTTACACTTTCGGGGTAAAAAAATCCTCTCTCGGTGGATGTCCGCGTCACGAAACAAAACTATAACCGACCGAATTTCATACTCGTAGCTAGCTAGCTAGCTTCGGCGGTTTCGGGCTGGGCGATTTTTCACTTTTACAGCCAGCCCTCCTCTTACAGCAGTCGTTGAATATTGAAAAATCCTTTCTTAGCGGACGCGAGAGATCTGATGACCGAATCCATCGGTCAGGCGGTTTTTTCTAAATTTTAAACTACTCAACAACTTTTATAACGTTAACTCCCCTCCCCCCCCCCCCAGGGGGGGTGTTTTTGAAAAAATAGAGTTTACATATAACTTTTGTATTCGTGTTATTATACACACACACACATATATATATATATATATATATACTTGATTTAAAAAAAAAAAAAAAAACCCGAACGAAAAAACGCTTTAAACCTTTTACCTATTTCACCGTTTTCAACGCCGTGTTAGGGGTTAAATTTTCGTCTGTACGACAAATTTTCAGCCCGATCCGTCCGACGAGCCGATAGATCAGCAGTCGGTCGGTCAGCTTACCGTTTTATATACGTATGTACGTATACACACAGACGGATGATAATATTGTATTCGCGCTCACTTCCGCCCCTCGTCCGTCTTCCGGAAGTAGTAGATCGTGGACCCGCCGACCAGTATGACGAGACCCCACTGGGTGGGCAGACAGCTCCGAACGGGTTGGCCCGGCTGTCCGCCTTCGGTCGAATCCGCCGCGGTGTTCAAACGTTCGCTGTCCGACTTGACCGTCACGTCGAAGTGGTCAACCGCGTCCGGCCGGTACGCGGCTTGTAGCACGCCGTTCTTGAACAGGACGACGCGGCCGTCCGACGTGCCCGCCAAACACCTGTGCGGGGGGATTTTCGGGGCGGTTATTTTTCTTTTTTTTAAAACGACGCCCCATATAATCGAAAACGTCTCGTGGTGTAACGCGACGACGGCAAATCCGTTTTGTATTTTTTTTCAAGAGATTAGCCGGTGAGGTTTTCGCCCACCTTACAACACGCTGCTTCGTCGTTAACGCGCTATTTACGCGCACGCGTCATTACGAGAACAATAATATTACGCCAGTAAGAAGACGATGTTGTTATACACGAATTTTTACGCGAACTACTGCGTCTGTGGAGTACCTACCGCGCTTACCTGTCACCGCACAACCAACAAACGCACGTGAAATCCACGCCGTTAGCTTCGCGGAACCCGTACTGCGACCATTCTTTCTCGGTCTTGGTCATCAGCCGGAACAACTCGTTGCCGACGAAGCAGCAGATGGTCGTGTCGATGGGGTTCAAAGCCACCTGCGGTCGAAACTATACGAACTATACGAAGATTCCATTTGGTGGTACGTTTTAGCGCTGATTCTCGGTGTAACGAATTGGTTTTCAACAAAAACGGTCTTATTATTACTTTTTTTTTATTGTTTACCGCCACGTAATCACGAGAACTTCAGTAACGCTCCGATTTTCAAAGTCAGCGCCTCTAACGACGGGCACGCGCGTTTGGTCGTAGATTTAAGCGTAAACGAATAAAAAAAAAAAGTCGCAGTGAAGAGCAAAAATTAAGGAAAAAAAACGGTAAAAATTACGGCATTTTTACATGATCGATTAACGTCCTCCACCCACAATAACGATCGGGGGGAGACAAGCTGAACAAACTTTCGCATAGTCCGATTTAAATTTCAAAAATTTTTGTGCCGAGTGTAGAAATTTTGTTTTTGTTCGATAAAAAATTCAATTTTCAACACGAGGTTGACGTGTAAATACATACGCTACTAAAAAAATTTCGAAAACCTGTAGTAGTCACGGTATTTGTGTTTTGTCGACGTTTGAAAAAAAAATTATCAAAAATCGATCGTACCTTTTCGACTACTTTTTAAATTCTACTTCTCTGTAAGAGTCACTGAGCGCAATCGTTATTTTCGTCAGCTGTTTTCACACAATCGCTTACAGATTTTTATCTACAACTTTTTAACACAGACCTTCCGGAACAGTGACCAACAGCGTCAATACCGTTAAATAAACTAATCAAGCGCCGTAAGAGCGACGATTCCGGCTCATATTTTATACTATACCGTTTCGATTAACAAATGCGAAAAGCTGATTATTCACTCGTTCAATCGTAGGCTTGTCCGGATACACTACACCGATTTTTCACCCATAAACAAGTGTTTCGAATTTTACTTAACATGTAGCAGAACGTCGATTTTCAAGTAGGAAAAAAACGTCGCGCACTGTGTGGATAACGAAATTTTCGATTATTTGCGCGACGGTACGCGCGTGTTTAATTTTCAGACGTTCTCATTTGCCGTATGATGGGCATTCTACGCGTGGGCTATCTTCGCACCCGAAAAAGCGGCGAACAAACGACTTTCACGTAAAATTTTCAAATTTTTTTTTCGGTTTTTCGGCGTAGACTCAAAAGAGAATTTCGTAAAAACGCGCGAACTAAAGTATATGCCCTACGTCTCGGACGCGTCGATTGCCGTGTCTGATTGCCGCGCATCAGGATCCAAAATCGCTTCGATACGTATTGTATGCGTGCGCTGTGTACGACCCGTCGTAAACCGTACTGTTTCAATCCTAGTAAAAACGATTCCTAAATTTAACAGTAATATCTACTGTAAAACACAATTCGGCCAGTATCCAGTAGCTCCAGTCGGATCCGGTGTGTCCGACAGTGTGTGTGTGTGTTCAACAAGCGTCCGAAAAACGTACGTACGAACAAACAATAGGTAGTAATTACACTCACGTCGGCCACGTGTCCGTCGACCGTCACGCGCGTGCCGACGGTCGAGTTCCGCCAGCTGACGTAGTAGACGACGCCGCCCAGGCCGCCGGGGCCCACGGCGAGGGCCGCTACGTACACGTTGTCGTACAGAAACCGGACGCTGGCGAACCGCCGCGGGCCGTCGTCCACCGCGGCCGCCGGCTCGGCGAACACGTACTTCAGGTCGGCCGACTTCAGGTCGTACACGCTGACGATCGGTGTCTCGCCGTACGACGACTCGTCGTCGTCCTCTGCCGCCGTGCCGTCGTTTACCGTGGCCACGGCCAGCGCGTGGCTTGTCGGAGAACAGAGATTGTGTTTTTTAAAAAAGAAAAAATCCCCGCAGCAATTCAAAAAGTTCCGCGAGCCCTCTTAAAAATGATCGATTGAAAGGCAGCTTAACTACTCGTTAATTTCTTTTTAACCACACACACACACACTCCCCAGTTAGTTACACTTCAAGTGGAACGGAGCACTTTTTCGACCGTTTTTTCCGCAGAAATCTCAAAAAAAAAACGCTTCGACTATAAAAGTACCGTTTCCGATCTTTTGACGTATAAAAGCCGCGCGGTAAAATCGAAGCACTCTTTACTCTACCAGAAAGAGCGGTCACGAAAATCACAAATAAATCGAAGCGGTATCGAAAACGCGTTTCCCGTGATTATTCGCGCCTCCCACGAGCCGACAAATGTCGTACACACGGCCGCCAAAAATAACGAAAAGTTAGCCGTAGCTAAAAAATGATCGATTTTCAGCGTGACGCTCACGGTGTACCCTCCTGAACGACACACGTTAGGCGTATAAAATTTCAAGCCGATCGGAGCAGTTATAAATTGGCCCGTTTTTTGTTTTTCTTCGAAATTTCAAAAAAAAAAAAAAAACGCTTCAAACAAATACCACCTCGTTGTCTATCTTTTAACGTGTATACGTTAAAATTAATCGGCGCAGTTTTTCCGCTGGAACTTTTCGGATCGCAGAAAAAAAAACAACCTCGTCGACACGTTCTTCGCCTGACGCTCGGGGAATCTAAAAAAGTCTGCACGGTTCACGGACGTACTTGATCGCGTTCAGGTCCATGGCCGTAACGGTTTTCCGACACGCCGTCGTCAGCCGTATGAACTTTTGGCGTCCGCTCGGAACGTCGCGGACGACGATCACGCCCGACGCCGGGTACACGATCACGCGGTCGTTCAGGTACAGACAGTTCCCCGTCACGCCGGCGGTCAGGCCGAACACGTATTTCGGTTCCAGCGACGGCGCGGCCACGGTCGGGTCGTCAGCCATAATAATATCGTGCGCCAAATAACTGTCCTGTACAACCGCACTCGATAAAACTCTAGGAGGAGAGAGGAATACTAAAGTCTACTGGTGGTTTTTTTTAAACTAATCCTAGTTTTGATTTTCACGTTTAATTACGAATTCACGTTTTAAACAACAGAAGGGAAAAGAAATTATTTTTATTTTACATCCGAGAATCATTTCTTCGGAGAAACGATATACATATACCGTTGAAATAATCCGAGAAGAACGTAAGTAAAAATAGCTCTCAAAAAGAACTCTGCTCGTGCAGAGGATCGCGTTGTTGTCGACTGTACGCTCGGAAGCGGCCGTAACACTTTGGTCCAATGCGAAGACGGTGCGAAGAACTTCCAACTTGCCCAGCTTCGGGCGATATCGTAGGGCGGCGAACCCACCTGTTTACACCACCGGGTTACGAACGATGACGACGGGTTGTCCGGGGACGCGAGTCGAGTCAAGTACTGTGTTGTTGGATCCTTGGACGGGCGAATAAATTTTTGTTCCAAACGTGGTCAAACCGATTAAGTACACTGTTGTCGAACGGAAGATTAACAACATTGATTAAACAAGCAGCAGCAACACCGTTCGTTTCCACGGCACCGCACAGTGCTGCAGCAGCGTTCGCGAAACATCAAATCTTTCGGTATCGTTTTAAAACCGATACCCCCCGAAAAAAAAACCCCCGACGAAAAATATCAAATGACACGGGGGGTTTTCGGAATATTTTTCCTAAAAATTGTCGGAAAATTCCCGAACGTAGAGCACCAACCCCAATGTAATACGTTGCGCGTGAAAGTTTTAAACACCGTTTTACTATCAATACTTTTATTTTGTACGCGTGCGGAAACTACCGGGCGGACTTTTTCAACGCAGACGCCAAATTTTTGCTATACACGTCATACAACAGCATATTTAATTTCCAGCACTTAAATAACAAAATTTAGTTGGCTAAATGTTTTTCAGATTGTTTAAACTAAATCGATTATGCAGTCAAAAACACGTGAGTTTTAACGGTTTTCCCTTATTTTTGTTTTTTTTTTTTTTTGCGTGTAAATTAATTTGTCATTTTTCAACTCTCAAACATACACGAGTTACGAACGGAGCGGTTTTGAAGGAGTTACGGTAGTTTTATTATAGTGTTTAAAAAAAAAAACAACCAAAACGTGAAAACTAGTACGTTCTCTGCCACTCTCAGAATCTAAAACGTTTTCCAAGAAAGTATACGTTATAGAAAATGTTTTTTGTGTCACGTATAGGCAGACTATATAGATTCGTTCTCGCGTTTGGTACGGTAAAAAATGTGCTAGTTGTTGACTTTTTTTTTTTTTTGTAGGGCCGTATTCCACAAAACATTCAAACATATTTTAAATCTCTCCGGGGCTCCCGACATCGTTAAGCCGCAATGCGATAAAATAAAAGAGAAACGCCGTTACGCGTTTATCAGCTGTACATTTTCCGTATAATGGCAAGTAGAAAAAGAAAACGAGACTAGGTGGTATATTGATTGTCTATGCGAGACACAATATTGCCCCTAGGCACACTAACACACGCTTAAAGTTTATATCTTGGTCGAGTGTCGTTCGTAATAGGGTATTTTTGTTTCCAAACGAGTAATATAGGTATAAAAGTCTCGGATAAACTGCAGAAAATTTTTTTTTTACCCCGTTATATAATACGCTCGATGAAATTATACGAAGAGGCTTTCAGTGCGACAGTGGACTGACGCCAAAGTATCAGTTATTTTTTATGAAAATATACAAGCGAAGAAAACTGTAGAAAATGGTATTTGTATGGACGTTTTTTTTTTTTTTTTTACTATCATCTAAGTATTATTATATTTATGGAAAATTTAGACTGTTCAACGAATCGAAATTTTAGAGGTTGTGGCGCAAACCCATCATTTTTCATATCTGAAAGCAACGATGAATCGTTGTCTGTGAAAATACGATTCCGAGTTGCCTAGTATACGTCCTGGTAAAAACTAAATTCAACAAAAAAAAACGTTCCGAAAATTCCGAAAAACGTATCCACTTATAAAGAATATTAATTTAAATGACGTGTGAAAATTTCAAACCGTTTTGACCGTTATTCGAGGAGTTGATACGATTGTAGTATCCACCGCAATTGCAGAATAAAGCATAATTTCATTGTTAGAACCAAATTTTTAAATACTTTTCTCGTACGAGTTCGGAATCTTTAGAATTTTTTGAATTTGTTTGATCTTTTATCGGATAGAAAATTTTGTTTTACATATGACGTATTTAATTTTCAAATCTTAAACATCAAATTTGTGTGAGTTGCGAATTTTTCTCTAAAAACAAGTCAAAAGTATGACCAATTTTACGAACATTTTCTAACTTTTATTGAATGATCTCATTACCCGCAGCAACCGTTTATTCCGCGTGCAAAATATGCAACGGTACCGAAGACACGTATATTGACGTAATATAATATTTTAAATAGCTATACGGTGGTTAGTTTTCGATAAAAAGATAAAATTATGTACAATCGGTAGAATCCTTTTTTTTTTTTACTCGTGCGAAAGGATTAATACGCTTAATCTTCTTTCACGAACCGTAAAATAACCACCGACGATCGCATTACAGCCTGCATTAATCAAAACTGTACAGCGGTATTCAGAATGTATAATATTTTCCGGAGAGTCTTTTTTTTTTTTTTACCGTCATGTCGATTAAATTACTCGTGTTTTCCACCCTTCTTTATGTTTAGCCTTTTGATACGATGCTGTATAATATCCAAACGGGGTCGAACGGCCTTGTCAAACGATCAGTGACGTGGTCGTCACACCGTGAAAAGCCAAACGATGCGGTTGTTTTAGGAAAAAGGACCGTTACAGAGTTTGAACGGTGACTATCCGATTTTCCGTTCCTAAACACGAAGATCCGTCCGAAAGGATAGCACGTATTACATTATATTTAGGTAGTTCGCGTGTTTGAAAATTGTTTACTAAATATTATTATTTATGATCGCGGTTGTATCGAAAGCAACCGCGCCAAGTAAACCAACCGATCGCTGCGACGGGAGTTGATTTTAGATTCTGAGCGATAGCGAGGATTGGTTTGACAAAGATGTGTGTGGTTTTTTAAAATTTTCATTTTTGGGTCTGTTACACGTATGTAGTGCATGCATAGGATATTGCTTAGACCTTGACGGTTGAAACGTTTTTTGAAAGCCCGTCTTGTATCCTTGGTGCAATGTACTCGACGTTTTACCAAATTTTCAACTCCAAAAAGGTTATGTCCAAAAAACAAAAAAGCGGAAAAATACACGACGAGCAAACAAATATACAACTAAAATTTGACACATGGCAACCACAAATAAACGAAAAATATAGTATAATACGATGTAAAATAATATAAAAACCGTAGGAAAAAATTTTGTGTGAATGAAGAACTCGATCTAGGTAATTTCGTTACATATGTGACTCCCTAGCTCTACCACTTTTCCTCCTCTTTCAACGTTCCCTAAATGAAGGAGTTTTTCCTACTGTTTGGAAAACTTGCTCTATTACACCAATCCTTAAATCTGGTGATCCATCCGACATTACTAACTACAGGTTATATATAATACTTATAATGCGTTCCTGTACATATCTAAATTTAACATCTAATGTTTTTTCTTCTTTGAAAAATTGCCTGTTTAGGCGTTAGAAAATAAAATAAATAAATAAATAAATAAATATGTGCTATAATATGCACATCAGTATAGGTTAGGTATATAATACGTACTACATGTACATTTTTTAAATCGTTTGCAAATTAAATGTTTTAACAAAGTAGAAATACAACCGTATATGCATATTACCTGTATACTAATCGTAAGAAATATACAGAAACTAGTCAACAGTAGTCGTATAATTTAGTAACGCGACTTTTAAGTTAGGTTTTTATTTTTACTATAAAACTATAGTTATGAATAATTTCTAAAAGCTCAATTCTACAATAATACCTTTGTTGAGTTAAATTAAAAATAGGAAAATTACATTTCGTCAAAACATACGTAAACATAAAAATCGATGCATTTTTTTTTTACGCAATCAGTTTCGTATTATACAGGTACTACCGTTGAACGAATATCGCAAACAAACTATGACCGTGTAATTTGGTGTAATATGTACTACGGCTTCAATGAGCGAGTTTTAAGTTTCAATAACGCGATGTGCGTACTTGCCTCAATATCACCGATATTGTGAAGACAGTTAATGGAATTGAATTTAATACAAAACGTACTGCCAATTTGCCGCATAATTTTTATAAAATTGTCGACGATAGGTACAGAAAAAAGTGAAAAATGGAAATACGCAGTACGTTTTGGAATGTCGCCCCTTTTCAATTATCAACTGTGGATTGTGATGAAAAATCACGAGGAAAACAAAAGAAATGAATCGGTAAGTTCCGACACATAAACTGTTAGATTGTCATGAACATTGAATAACTATAAATACGATTTATGGGGGATGGGGGTGGCCGGGCTTCTCGGGGGCCCCCCTTCTAAATACGCCACCGAGAATCGCTGCTCTGACGTCGTCAGTCGTTCGGTTGTAACAGTTATTATTATATTATAGTGATAGAAAACGATCGGAAATCGCAATGTATGTATAGAATAGGATCGAGATGAACGAGTAACGCGACGAAAAATCAAAATAGAATTAATCAACTCTACCATATAGACCGGACGCACTATCGCCCGGACGTATTCTACGATTCTCGTACTATTTGTAATGGTCGCAGTGTGATATATTATTTTATCACTCGCACGGTGTGTGTACGTCATCATCAATATAATATTATAGTGTGAAAAAGGAAAAAAAAAAGGAGAGGAAAAAATAAAAAATAAAAAGAGCTACGAAACCCCGTGTCGTGTTTGACAGAACGGCGATAGCTGCTGCGCGGCAGGAGCACCCTCGTCTTCGCGATTCATTAATGCGTCTCGTCCCCGCGGTCCGCCATCCCGCCCCTCGCTCTCCTCCGAACCCTCGGGAACCCGCTGAATATTTATATGTTGACATTTGACGCCAGCGCTGTTTGTAATGACTGCGAAAATATAAAATATTTTATACAGGCGTATTTTATACGATTATATGTGACATTATAGCCTCTTCAACGTCAAAAAGATGATGGAATATCGAGAGGCACACGCCATTGACTCTTTTCACGTGGGGTTCTACTCTTTACCCTATCAGTGTATTATATTATTATTATGTGCGTTTCGGTTCGTTTTTCTTCGAGAAAACTAATCGCGGCGTGCGGCGACGAGGAGAAAGACCGCCGGCGGTGATTCAATACAGGTAACTACGTATGTACTTGATATAATATTAACGACATCGTGTGGAAAAAATTAAAAAACATACTGTACGAACGTAGCCTTTTAACCAGAAAACCGTCATCGTCGCGGATACAAGTTTATTATTAGCACACCTATCGCGAGCACATTTGTGCGCGATCGCGGGTGTGTCCAGGGGATATTTTATCAACGCGGAACCGTTTTTTTACGCTAAAACTACGCGCGATAACTATTTAGGTCTCAAATTTTTTATTTCTGCCGCGAACACGTCCAGATTTTTGACACGGGAGTCGTCGCCCATTGGGGAGGGCGAGAATCCTCGGAGAAGTATTACGAGTTTTAAGCACCATTTCCATTTTGTCTTATAGATACGCTAGTATTTTTCCCTACAGTCTATTCGTTTACAATCGTATATTCAAAATGTATCTGAGACTGTATGTTTCAAAATAACAGAGGGATGAAATTTTTTTAACGGTACTTTTAAGAAGTCTTTAAACGCGTGGCAGAACAAATTGGCGCGCGAAAATCCAAATTCCGCGTGTCGCATCCGGTCAATATAATAGATTAGAAATTACGAAATCTGCGATTCTGTTGAAAGTCATTAGAAAATTTCTCTCTTTATTCCTTATAGGTTCACTTATATCATCTCTTTCACGAAGATTTTTAAATACAGCGTATTGAACTCGGGTCTGTACTGCGTGAGGCGACTAGGGGCGAATTCGTAACGTTTGCGCCCTCTTTTTGGCTATATAAAAATCACTCGGAACGTTCTGCAGGTTTGATGCACACGAAAAAAAAAAATGTTTTCGCCACTGTTCACCCCTACGTTGGCTTACAGATACGCCCCTGTATTTTGGTGTATCTAGAACGGACCATGAATGTCTGCATAAAATCCTGATGGTAAACTGCGGCGTTTCGTCACACGTATATTATATTGTGTTATTAAAACAACATTAATGTTGTAACTTTATATACCTATACACATACGCGTCGGGTATATAAACTGTCAAGGCGTGTCAGCCGAGCGCGTGCTTTTGCTGACATCCACGAGACGCGACGCTAACAAAGGACTTGGATCGCTGCAAACGAGGGCCTTTAACGCAAATAAGGCCAATAAACACGGAACTACGACCGAATTCTCACACGTACTCGTCGTAGTATCGCTTGCGAAATACGGCGGTGCTAGTGTATTTATTATATATATAATATATATATATACACGTGTAGAACAGTCGTTGGACGATTTTTAATATTTAAAAAAAGAAAAAGACAAAAAAAGGCAGTCGACTACCGACCGGGTCGAGCTACTCGTTGTTGGCGTGTATGGAGCTCGTTGGAGAAAGTCACAGCATTGGGCCGGTCACTGATTCGAAACATTTCTATAGTTAGTTAGTTATCTATATATAAATATTATATTAAATATTATAATATTAGTTATATATATATAAATTACTCCGAAATATTAAAAAAGTCGTAAATTTTATCTATTCGATTCAAAATATTTTTGATGACGTTTCGAATACCTAGGTATCCAGTGTTATAAGCGTGAACATTGCGAAGGATCGATTCCAAACTCGTTTTTATACGTTAGTTTTTCGTCCGTTCTAACGACGCGATCGTATCATCCAAAAGAACAATGTAGTGCGGAGGTATTCAAACTGTGCGTCGCGGCTCCCAGGGGCGTCGCGGGTGTTGTCGAAGGGAGCCGCATCCTATAACTGAAAACCAATATGTATATATTTTTACGAAAAACGTTTATTGAGGCCCACCGGTTGGGAAACGTTGAATAGTCTACAATAGTCATTTGCTAAATATAGTTTTAATTTGTCGCGTGAGTGTTATCGTTTCTATAATGTTATAGAAATATAAATTATATTCATATGAACATTGATTTTTTTATTATTTAGGAGCCGTCAACAATTCGTGAAGACTCAAAGGAGCCGTGGGATAAAAAAGTTTGAATACCTCTACACGTTTCACTACATTGTAGTGAAACGTTTAAAAAATGCTTCAGATAAAGTACCGTTTCGTTCAATTACCGTAACGCTCTTGTGTGCAGTTGGCGAGTCGTTCCGTCGACACGAAAACACGTGATTATTGAAACAGACGTTGTTGTAAAATCGATACGTATTCCTTTCAGAATATAAAACGTTACAGTAGGCATAGTGTTATAAACTTGGAAAAATCGTTTAAAACGTTATAAACGAGCCGGAAGGAAAAATTGAGAATTTTTTTCGTAAAACGAAAAACGAAGAAACGTAATATTTATTTTAGGTATCAAAAAATTTTAAATTTTTCGACGAAAAAATCAGAGAAACGTAAGCGCGTGATAGTCGCGTATAGAGTAGGTACTGTTCCAAAAAGTTCTGGGATTTTATATTTATTAAACACTAAAATTAAATTGCAGGCATATCGTTCAAAGATATCTCGTTCAAAATACTCTCCACCGTGCAGTGGTCCCAGCGGTCTTTTCGAAAGTTCTTTGGAACTGTCCCGAAGTTCTAGCTTTGAGCTCTGTTGTCGTGCTGTGGCCTTCCTGGACGCGCGGATCGTCTTCAGTTGACCGCCGAACGTCCCAGAAACGTTTAAACCACTCGTGGGTCTTCGAACGACTCGACGAGCCGTCTCCAAAAGCAGTGCGTACGTTTCTGTTGCATTTTTACCGAGTTTTAACCAAACGCTTGATGCGCACGCGTTGTTCATACATTTTTGACACGCCGAACGAAATAAACTGACTCGATATTTTAAACATGTGCGAAACGAAACTGAGATAAGACGGCTATTTCGTTTAAAAATATTCACAAACACGTATTACACTGTAATTATAAAGTAGAACGCTAGATTAGCCGCAATTACATATTTTTGTCCCGGTACTTTTTGAACAGACCGCGTATGAGATGTACGTGTTTTCGTTAAAAAAATCTCTTTACATCGAAACGTGCGGTTGTAAAAAGCAAAAAAAAAAAAAATAGAAAAAGCTTCCAAGTAAATATAAGTGTTTCGTTCGTCCCATATAAATATTATCAAGGTACTAAAGAGCATTAACGTAATAACATAATGGGACACATGAGAGAGTTATGTGCGTGTGCGTAAGTACATATATATATATATATGTATATGTGATCGGTAAGGTCGATTCTTTAGGAAGAAAAAAAAGTAAAAAAAAAAAACATTCGAGTGGCCGGTACAGCGACGAGGAAAGAGATCGGAAAGCCATAAAAACGAGACGGACCGGAAGATAAGATACGTCGGATGCCGCGTGTAGTATACACGTATCCGACAATAAACCCACCCTATATTATAATCATCCCCTAACCGTCGTTGTAAACGCTTTATGTACTTTACCGACCACCCTTACGCCGCCGTCTTTAGCGCCCGTCGCGGTAGCATATTTATTATTCTCCTCGGCCGTTTAGGTACAACAATACGCCGAATTACGCGAATTTTTTACTTTACAAAAACCATCGAAATCGGATGAAAATGTTCAAGTCAATTTCAAAACATTCTTGGTCTGTTTTTTTGTGCATTCCTCAGTAGGTACTCGATGGGGACGTTTAAGGTTTTTCAGATTCTGAGCGTTAGCGAATGTTTTTGTTTTCCTGTCAACAACTTTTCGTACAGAAAGAATGCTCAAATAGCTAGCTAATACCTGTAATGATAGACGTATGGATTCCGGTAGCACTATGGTGTTGAAGCTTCTTTTTAAATTTTACGAACTTTTTCAGTTGAACCCCGAAAACAAAATCTAAAATTGGGAATTTTCGAGAGTTGCACGGCGAAAAGTTTGAAATTTTCAGGTTTGTATCGACGTTTCCGGGTTGAAAGGTCGTAACGTAAAATACCACGCAAAAGGGTTTTTGGCTTTAAATTTTATTTTATACGAAACATTTTTTGACGTTTTGATTACATTCTGAGTTATGTGCAGAAAACGGCAAAAATGGCGAAATCGCCAAATCCACCGTCAGAACCGCTGTACTTATTTATTAATAAACAATTATCAATATGAAAAATTATTCGTTTTTACATTTTTATGTAGTAAATTAATTTGACACGTTGTATAAAAGATTGAAAAAATTATTGCTAGGTATTTTTTTTTTAGTAATTTTCTAAGTATATTTTTTGTTAAATACGGATTTTACCAGTACGTATACTCTAGACAACTGAGCTCGTTCAGAATCGTTTTTTCGAAAGCGATCATTGTTTTCGGATATTAATTAATCCGTTTCAACCACAACTTTAAAACCAGTGTGACCCGCCCAAAGCGTAGTCGCTACTTCGTCAAACTACCCGCGCGACCTACAGTGATCCCGGATTTTTTCAATCATATGTATTCAAGCAGTTTAGGTTAAAAATATTTTAACGTCTGTGTAAAAACTACTAGTTTTGCGCGAATTTCGTCAATTTTCCGGTACCACCCGCGTATTGTATTATACTCGTCTGTTTTTTTCCACCGTACAATTTTCGAAAAAACAGATTGTTTAAAAAAAACGTATCGTATAAATAAATATAGTATACTATACCGCCGGAACAAAAATTTCCTTCCGTCGTTGAGGTCGGAAAACCGGTACTGAAACTATTATCGCGTGCAGTCAATGCACACGTCATGTGCGATCCGGTGTTATGTTCTCATTTTGAATGAACAAAAGTTTAAAAAGATTATTTAAACTACCGTCAATGTTTCCGAGTCGAGTCGAGTGCCGGGTTAATGTTATAACGACGATAGCGTTTTACGGCGATCGTCGGTTTTCGCGTGTACACGATTCGATTACTTTTGTTATAACAATGTTTACTTCTAAAACGCATTGATTCAGTCGTTTTGAGAGTTGTGTAAGTAGAATAATAATATTGTCGAGTGCAACCTTTTGACCGGCTCGCGCGTCATGTATAATTTCAGTATATACGTACGCGCGAATAACAATGCGGAACTAAAAACAACCCTAAATGATTTGCCAAAGCGAATCACTTGTTAAACATTCGCAAATGAATAAACGCTGGTCACCCCACGCGTATATATGTATATCGTATATATACACACAGACGTTGCAAATCGTTTCCGCGGACTTTCGCGACCACCGTAATACGCTCAATAATAACCCTATTACGAGCACCCGCGGTGCTTTTAAATGATTAATCCACAAAGGGTCCTAAATCAAGAGTTCTCTTCTTCAACGTAAAACAACGGCACGTTTTGTATAAAATGCCGTTTCGTCGACGTGCGATTTCATGTAGAAGCCGAGAACGGAGTGTATTCATTATTATACGAAGGTCGGGGGCATAGATGAAGGGAAAAAGTTATAAAGTCAAGTTAAAAAGTCAATTATTTTTTCAACTCGAATAGTTAATTTTTGTTGTTGTTAACTCATTGAGTCATTTTCTGTTAAAAATGTTATCGCATTATTCAACTTTTTATAGTTAATTATCGTTGGATAAGTGTTTATTTCTATCTCGATTAGCGAAACCAACGACCAAAACAAATTCATTGACATTTTTTTATTTTGATAATTTATAATGCTATCCTAACTACACAAGTCGAAAATATTATCGATTGGCCGTATTACGACTTTTAAACATTTTATCGAAAAAAAAAAAAAAAAAATAATAACTTTTTTTCAACTCGGTAAAGTTTATTTTATTTTCTATCTTAACTTTTAACTTATCTAGTTTAGATTTTTTCGCTGTTAAACTGAATAAAAATTAAACGGTACACAAAGCATTTAAAAATTTATTACAAGGTTCCCAAAATACATAAATACGAGATATGCTTCTAAAGAATGTCAAAACAAAATTTGCTACCCGAATAAAAAAAATTTAAAAAAATCCGTCCAACAGATTCCGCACGATAGAAAAAGTATTGAGAAACGGTGTTATTTTGATAATATGACAATATGAAATTACGCACCGTTGTGCAATTGATACTAAAAACGTAATAATTTAAAATAATATCGGTCCAATCGGTTTGAAATTTTCACTTGTTATTTAATTTAATAAACTAAACTCTACTAAACTTTATTTCTTTACTTTTCGATTCGAGTCACTGAGAGCTAACTGAGAATCGTTATTTTCGTAAGCACTTTTTAACTGTTCACCGATTTAATAATACACAACTTCAACACAAACCTTGCAAAACAGTGACTCAAACTGTACCCACGCGACCTAGAGCGAATCCTATAATTTTTTAACGTTTTTTCCTTAGTTTTTTTATTGTAATACATTTGTATTTGTTTTGTTGTAGTCGATTATTTTCTTTAGATCGTTCAAATAAAATAAAATAAACTTTCTGTGCGGCCGGTTTGAGTTGTTCACAATAAAAAATCAAAAGCTGTGGTACAGGTGGTACTTGTAGGCATGTTAAGACTCCGTTTCTACGTTACGTTATACAATTATATTTTACCAATGTTTGGCGAGTCAGTGACAAAAAATTAACGACAATAAGTTAAGATAGTTCCGATTTGACTGTCTTCAGTTAAAAGTTTAAAGTTAACAACGAAAAAAATTAACTAGGTAAGTTGAAATAAGAAATAAACAGAGTTAAAAAAAAGTTAATCATTGTTTTTTTTTTTTTTTGTTAAAATATTCACAGTATCTACAGTATTTTCAACTTACCTACTAAATAGTTTGGAAAATAAATGACGGAAATAACAAAAAAAAAAGTCAATAAATTAGTTTTCGTTGTTAGTTCCGCATAACAGACACAGGTATGAGTTATACCGTATAACTTTGCAACAATTATTTTTAACCAAAAAAAATGGTTGTATAAATGCAATGAAAATTTTCACCGAATAAGTTAAAAACATTAAAATAATCGGTTAAGATAAAAAAAATAACTAATTTAACTTAACTGTTTTACGCCTTTGTGTTTTACACGCTTTACACTTTGCCGGACCGTTTGGTTCCTTTTGGATACTCGAGAGATGTGTTATTGTATCGTTATTGTTATTGATAATTGGTATTAGGGTAGTAGGTACACACGACGGTCGCGCTTTATGTAAATCCGCGTGTCCCTTTTATACGCACGCTTTACCTGCTTTTATGTGGGTACGCCGCTCGTTACGTTTTGATGGTTATCCGAATTTCTTTAAACGTTCTTCTACACGAAGACAACTAAAAAAACAAAAAGAGCCTGCTGCCAAACACGACTGCTTCAAAAATAATGATTGCCACGTGAAAATAATAGTTTCGTTTGAAACAATTAGTTTTAAACGTTACCCGATCGCACAAAAAAAAAAGTTCCATTTACAAAGATCGTAAACGAGTCGAGTTAATTCGATCAGTTAGGATCGTCGAAACGAACGAGTTCATCCGTTTCGGTTGTACCGTTGCGGTTTCGCTCGAACATTACGATCGGTTATTACTAACGCGTTATTGTTAAAAAGTCGAATCGACAATTTTTGAACCGAACGTGCTGGCAAGCAAGTTAAAAACAACAATATAGTAGTCGACTATATAGTTTGGTGAAAAAGAAATGCGATTTTGTCGGCGTAACTTTTTAACCGGGGCACAAATCGGGCGACTTGACGCATTATTTCATTTTCCATCTCGTCTCTTCAGTTGTTTTTCGCTGCTGACCGAGCTTATAACGGAATACAGGTTCGATCGGACTAACTCGTCTTTTTCAACGGCTCGTCCGACATTTACATCGCTATTTAGTATAATACGTACAACAATACGATCATCGCCTCGGAAACGCCGCTGCACCGCCGCCACACGTCTGCGGCAGGATTTCGATCTGGGGGGGCCGAGACGAGCGAAAGTTTATCAGTCTCGAACGTGTAAACACACACACAACTAACAGTGACTCCCGCGACTAACGAACATTAATCCATTAAAGGGCTCGCATTTTGTTGTTTTAACGAATAATAATTCGGTGGGCGCAAACATTTTCTCTCTCCGCGCGCGCCAGCGAATCTCTCTCTCCGGGGAAAACGCTTTATAATAATAATATTACACGCGTATCGCACGATAATCGTCGTAATAATAACGATAACGATAATAACGGTAGCGAGTTAAACCGCAGTGGCGAAAAGGGTTGTTAAAGGGCCGCCGCCGGAGTCCGTCTGCGCCGCAGCCCGTCCTGACCTGCAGTTCCACCGCTCGTAACGTATAACGTAATCGTAACGTTGCCATACAGCGTGTGCGTCCTGCGCATTTTACACACGGCGCGAAAGCTGCTGCTACTTTTCTCGCCGATCGTCGTAGAAACGTCGGTCTTTACGATCACGTTCAATTCGTTAAATTGAAGTAAAAAAAAAACTATAGGTCTACACTTGGAGAATATAAATAAATCGATTCGGTACGCAACGAAATCGCGTTTTCATCATGTCGCGACCGGCGCACCCGTGCACCACGTTTTGTCAAAATTCTTTGGCAAGTATAACGGTCGTACAACGGTACGGTACCTTCTCCGTCAAAGCATCCGTTTTTGCATTTTCGCGTTGGTCGTCGATAGCTGTGCGCGACGCGAAACTTGTTCGGGATTTCTTCGCGCCCGTGTTACACGTCGGCCTTTATCCGTTCGGTTTTCGTCCGCGCACGTCGCGTCGTAATATAAACGTGAATCTTTCGACCGATCCGTTCCGAGCGGCGTACGTATAGTTCGTTGTCGGCCGGTTAATAAACGCGATTTCCGCGAGTGAATTTTCGCGAGAACGGTGTTTTGAAATCCGAGAAGTTTCGCGCGAAAGAACCGTCGTCCGTTCGAGTTTACCGAGAAAGTTCAATCGGTCGAATGAAAACTGATTTTTTTTCTTCTTTCAATTAGATTCGTCGATATCCGCGTCGTAAGAGAAAATCGACTGGACACCGAGCGAAAACGTCCGACTAGAAAAAATTGACGAAACTACGGCCTAACCTAACCGCTCGTCGCCGTTTTTGCCCTTCGTGTTAGTTTTCGCCGTAGCGAAACACGGGTCGGATGACGATTTTTTTAAAAAAAAAAAAAGTTACTCAGAAACGGCGCAAAAAACCCGCCGCCGCCGCCGCCGCGTATACGTGTGCACTAACGTGTGTGCGATTTCCGGTGCGCGGGACCCGTGCCAGTGCCGCGACCCCCGGGCTTTCGCACCCCCAACGAAATCGGTCCCTTTTCCATTTTATCAGCTCGCGTCACACGCCGGTAAACGGTCAGTGGAACGGGTTCGCGGGTGATACACACGTGTTTGTTACGTATAATAATAATATTGTTATTGCACGGCAGTCGTCGCCGCCGCGAAGGGTCTCTTCTTACGCCATTTAATTCCGTGTCGGACGCCGATAAAATTAGCGCTCGTCGTTTTTTTAATTATTATTTTTTACCCTCCGCCCGCACACAGCCCCCGGCCCGTTCGGATGGATGATCCGCGTACAGTAGTGGTTAGTAGTGGGTAGTAGTGGGTAGTAGTGGGTAGTGCGCGGGGGATCGCGGCGATTTCTCGGGTTCGTTGCCAAAGCGCGGAGCCGATTTCAAAATACGCCGCTGCTTGTAAATTAATATCGTTCGCTGGGTGGACGAGGAGGGACGCGGCGTTTCGGAACGATTTGTTTTCACGTTTCGTTGACTTCCGTCGTTGTTGTTTTTTTGGAGGATTTTCACGTTTTACGTCGGCAGATTTTTAAAACGATACGTCGCAGCGTTTTCGTCAAACACACACACCGTACTCACTGTTAGTTAACGTCGGTGAAAACTATTTATACTATTTATACTATTTATACAATGTGCAAATGTTATGCGTTTGAGCATGAGCTTGTTCATGCGTGTTCACGCGCGTCCCGATCGGTAGTCACACTATAGTCTGGCTCACGAAAATATATCCACCTTATTATCTTGTATCGAATGCAAAGAAAAAGTGCTATCCTGAAAAGACTAACATTTCGGTTAGTGAATGTCACGCGGAAGTTAATTTGCAATCATTGTTAAATCATACGGTCGAACGCATATTATCAATAGTAGACGTCAATGTTATTAATAGTCTTTCATCAAATGAAGTCAATTCTTTCCATCTTACATGCAAATGGGGCTGTGACGGAACATCTGGCCAAAGCAAATTCAAGCAATCATTTAAAGATAACGATGATGGGCAAAAAAGTGACGAAAGCATTTTTTTTACTTCTCTCGTCCCAATACAGCTGATATCTATAGATTCTTCAGAAAATCAGACAATTATGTGGCAAAATCCACGACCTTCCTCACCTAGGTTTTGTAGGCCCATAAAGATGGAGTTCGTGCGAGAAACAGTTGAAGTGACAAAAAATGTTGTTTTCAATATAGAAAATCAGATAAAAGATCTGTCTTCTTACGAAAAAACTATCGAGGGAAAACGAATTAAAATTTCTTTCAAGCTGGCTTTAACGATGGTGGATGGGAAAGTGTGCAATTCTCTCACAGACACCTCGTCAGCTCAACGCTGCTATCTTTGTCTATGTACCTCCAAAGATTTTAATGATATCGATAACGTCCAAAAAAAGGAAATTGTTGAAAAACATTTGCATTTCGGCATATCATCGCTTCATGCATGAAGAAATCATCAAACGCTTTCATACGATTTTGCAAATTATATCGTGTGGGTGGAAAATAAACGTGGAGAAATTTGAAAAATATGCACTTGATACAGCACGGACATTTGTTGCACTGTTTCCGTGGTACCATATGCCAACGACTGTTCATAAAATTCTCATTCATGGTGGAAAAATTATTGAAAATTCTCTCTTGCCTATTGGACAAATGTCCGAAGAGGCGCAAGAGTCTTGTAATAAATCGATAAAAAATTTTGACGTGATTTCTCGAGAAAAAACAGTCGTGAAACAACAATGACAGATGTTTTCTTCAGACTCTTAGTAGCATCAGACCCACTGATTTCGAATTTGTTTTACAAACCTGTGAAAACTGGGAAAGCATTGTCATCAGAAGCAATTGACATGTTAGAATTAACAACAGAACAAGAAAATACAGAGCAAAACATGAACGAAACAGATTACTCGAGTGACAGCGCCACGGATAGTGATTAATGATTTGAATAAGTTAAAAAATATTTTATCGTGTTACAATTCCTTAAACATTGTTTGATTCCCCAATAAACATACAAGAACTCTGAAAACTGACACGCATTCATTTGATTTATTTCTATCATCATCTGTACATCACGACCTTAAATACTGACTCGTATTCAGCGATCGCACACATCATCGTTGTCATCATTATCGTTGTCATCATCATCCTCATCATCATCATCATCATCATCATCATCATCATCATCATCATCATCATCA